>JAGFMF010011624.1:1030475-1154520 GCA_019455555.1 Galemys pyrenaicus
GAACATAAGGGAACCAAATAAGGATCAAGGAAAGGAATAAGAACAATAATAATAACAACAAGAAAGAAACAAAAACCAAAAATGAAAAGACAAGGACAACTTGGGGACACTTGGTGGGAAGGGAAAAGGGGGAGGGTCGAGGGCAGACGGGAGCACAGGGGACTGAGGTGATGGTGCACTGGTGTTGTTATGGTGATGGGGAATACATGGGGATTACAATTGATGTCAAATATATGTAAATTTTAAAAAATTATTAAAAGACAAAAACAAAGTAGGGGTAAAAGTGGGCTTCAGGATTATGGAGTCTCCAGAGTCATCATGGTCAGTTTCTAAGGGGTTTTAGGTATGTTTTACATGGTACCACTCATGCCTACAGGTTCCTTAAGAAGAAAGTTTAATCTTACTAGCTTTGGCTTCCTAGTAGCTGGCACCTGTCTTGGCATTTGCTCAGTAAATGTTTATTGAATGAAAGGGAAAATTATCCATCATGGGGCCTCCCCGGTGGCGCAGTGGGTTAAGCGACACACTATGAAGCAAAACCAAAGCCACTGCAGCACGAGTTCGATCCCTGCTGCCGGCTGGGGAGGGGACACCCACATGGTGCGGCAGACCTCTCCTGCTGTGCCCGCTGCTCCCCTCAGCAGTGTACTTCCGTAGATCTGCCTGTTCTGCTCCAGCTCTCTGTGGTGAATCCTCTCATCCCCCCACACACCTCTGGCCTGTACCCCAGTGCTTGTACGCATAAATAAATAAATCTTTAAAAAAAAAAATTATCCATCACTAGTTATTCTATAAAAAGTAGGCTGGAGAATAGAGGACACAAATGACAGGAAGGATGGCTCCTTGCTGGGGGTACTTCATCCAAGTCACCAAAAGGAAAGAACCAGAAGTAACAAGGAAAATCATGTAACTACAAGGTGTGAATGAAATAGTGGGTGACTATCTAGAATGAAAGATACTGCCCCACAATCCTTATCATCACATACCAGAACCATACAATCTTAACTCACACACACTCTCTGTGTGTCTGAGTTCACGTGTCAGCTTAAGTTCCAGTGATCACACAGAGCTATGTACACATATGAACACGCACACATACACTAGCTGATTATAAATGTTATTTGATAATAATCATTACCACCATGAAAAAACACAAAAGCCTAAAAAGCATCCATGATTTACTCTTCATAGGCAAAAGAATGAAATTAATTGGTTCTTTATGTTTGATCTTGTTAATCTTTTCAATTAAACAAGCAATATGAGTTGTGTCAATCAAGATTCCTTGTTGCAAGCCCCCAAACTAACTTAGAGTAATTTAAAGACATAATAGGGGAAACTGGGTAAGGCTAAATTCAGAGGAATTCCTAAACCTTAAGAAAGCAGATACTAAAGGAATTCAGGGTCTCTGAATTAGATTCAATTCCAAAACTTTACCTATTCCTATGTATCTCTACCAAACTTTAGATTCCAATAGGGTATCCAATTGGCCAAATTCAGATAATATATATAAAATGCATACACATATGTATCATATACATATATGTATCATATATGTATTATATCTGTGTCATGTTATATGATACATATGTGTAATGTATCATGCATATGTGATACATACAAATAATGTACATGTACATCCAAAATAACATGGGTTGAAGGTAGGACACTTACCCAAAGGAATGGACACTGATTCAAACAAAAGAATAGATGTTTATGATATGAGCTTATGTTTTTTTAAATAATTGAAAATTAATGAGTATATAAATAGAAAATTAATGAATGATAAAAATCACCTGTATTCCCACCAATAGTTCAAAGTATGGGACTACATCTTTCCAGATAGTTATCTAATCATATATCATTTTTACTTTGCTAGAAAAAAAAAAAGAAGGGCCTCCTTTGTGGTGCAAGGGATTGAGCGCCGCACTATGGGGCTTCCGCAGCCACTGCAGCGTGAGTTCAATCTCCATACAGGGAGGGGACCCATAAGGTGCAGCAGACCCCTCCTGCCTCGCCCGCTGCTCCCCTCAACAGTGTACTTCAGTCCATCTGACTGTTCTGCTCTCCACTCTGTCTATGGTGAACCCTCTCAATTGAAGGGTGTCGCAGGGATTAAGTCTCAGCACTATCAAGCTATTACCAGCCACTGTGACATGAGCTTGATCCCCAGCCCGGCAGCTGACCCACATGGCACAGCAGACCTCTTCTGTCTCTCTGCTGCTCCCCTCAGCAGTGTATTTCAGTAGATCTGCCTGATCTGCTCCCCACTCTGTCTCTGGTGAGGCCTCACCTCCCCACTACCTATACTTCTGGCCTAGACCTCAGTACTTGTATGCATAAATGAATGAAAAAATCTTTTTTTAAAACTGGGTTTTAGTGTATATCCTGCATTGCAAGTTACCTTCATTTCACTTAAAAATGTTCTGGAAAACTCTATATAAATAATGTTGGGCTCAAAATACAATTTTTAATTTAGGACAGGGACGTTCAAATGAATTGTCATCAAAGATGGTGACCAGCAGATTAATGTTAGAGTAAAAATTGTGGGGTTGTGACTTCTAGTCTTGCAGTCCTCTCCACAAGCAACTGCTACCAGTATGTATTGATTTCCATTTATCTATGTCTGTCTACCTACATGTATCCATCCATCATCTAGTCCATGACCTCCTTTACTGCTTATGATGAACTAACTTATGTTCCAGTAACAAACTGAAATTAAGCTATTAAGTAGCTTAATAAATGTATTTCTCCCTCCTACTTGTGTCTGATGCTGGTTGGAGGGTCTGCTCTTCTAAGCACTTGGGAACCAGGTTAATAAAAACTCCATTTCAACCCAACAGGGGTATAGAACATGGCACAGCATACCCTAGTTCTCAAAATTTTCCTTCAAAGTGCATTTTCTTTCTCCCACTCACAATTCATTGGCCAAAGTCAGTTTCATGGCTAAGTTAACTCTAAAGCAGGAACCCTAACCTAATGTCAGAAAATGAGAATATTTGTAAGTGGTAAGTGGCAATAATGACGTTTTGTTTGAGTTTATAAACAACTTAGAAGTAGAAGTTGGTTGGAATGGAGAATAAGACCTTTGCAAATCCTTTAAGAGGATCAAATGATTTAACCATATTAGAGTTTGCATCACAAACCATTTCCATTTCTATCCCAAACTGTATTTTGTCCTTTTCCCTAATCCTCTGCTTATGTAATATAAAATAAACCACAAAGTAAGGACACAGACAGCTGGTGCTGGTAACTTCACAAAGAATGATTCTGTGACATTCTAGGTGATCTAAAACAAAAACACAAACATTTTCAACTATTTAAATTGTCTTCATACTCATGAAATTGTACCCTTTGGGAGAAAATGGATGGATCTTGAAGGGATGAAATAAGTCAGAAAGTGAAAGACAGTTACTGATGATTTCATGCATTTGTGGAACCTAAATAATCAAGCAAACACACTGCAAAAAACCATAGCTAATATTATTTATGCGCTGGGAAAAAATATAATGGTTACCAGAGGGGTAGGGAAAGAAGAAGGAGAGGCTAGAAGAGGCCAGGTGATGGGGTATTGGCACCAGAGTTTTGGTGGAGGGTAAGTGAAACATGGGCGTGTATGAAGGTGTGAAGTTGTGCCCCTAAAATTATATCGTTGTATGAATGATCGGCAAGTAAACTAAAAAAAATACACACATGTACACATACACTGTTGTTGCGCTGACAGCACCACACTGACAAAAAAAAGGAACAGGCGGTGGAGAGGAGGCTGTAGGCTACAGGATGCTGCTCAAGAGCAAGATTCTGGCCTTTCTATCAAGAGAAAAGGGTGGGTCCAAGTGAACACTGGATTTGGGGTTTTAGGGATGAGTCCGATGAAATACACACGATTCCCACCCATGGCTCCAATCTTTTTTTTAAAAAAGATTTATTTATTTATGCGTACAAGAGCTGGGGTATAGGCCAGAGTCACAGGAGGTGAGAGGATTCTCCAGAAACAGAGTGGGGAGCACAACAGGCAGATTGACTGAGACATACTGCTGAGGGGAGCAGCGGGCATGGCAGGAGAGGTCTGCTGCACCATGTGGGTCCCCTCCCTGGCCAGGGATCGAACTCATGCTGCTATGCCATAAATGCTTCACAGCGCAGTGCTCTACCAGCTGTACCATCAGGGAGGCCCCATGGCTCCAATCTTATTAACAAGACCTTCCACTGATCAGTCCCTAGGGCACAAAGCACTTCAGCCAATGTCCCCTCCCCGCCAGGTGTTCCCATTCAAACCTTGAGATGTATTCTTATTGCCCCAGGGAAATCAAGCATAGTCCTGATCTTGTCTAACTTGAAAAGAGCTACACCCACACACTGCATATGCATACCTAGTGCATACACATATGCATATGCATGCATACCTAGTATATCTTTCTATATATATATACCCACACACACAACTTGTGAAATTCAAAACAAAATCTTATTTATCTTGTATACTAAAAGAAAATGCAGTAATAAAGTGACTACTAAAGAGGGAGAAAGTCAATTAGGACAAAAAAATAACTGTTTTTTTTTAAATCATCCTAAGGGGTTGTATGTTAATATATTATTAGATCACCATCATCAAGAATTAAGACCAGAAAATTATTTTTTTGTTGTTTAAACTAAATATTACCATTTGCACAGTTTGCAAAACTACCTAAATTTTGCACCTCAGCACGTGCACATACGTCAACTGCCACCCAGCACAGCTGCAATGCCGGGTTCCTAACCCACACCCCCTCCTCCAGCAGCAACGCCCCTTCCTTCTGGTGACCAGCCGTCTTCACAGAATCAAAGAGTTATTTCTGCTGTTTGTTGCCTGCTTGCTGGCTTTGGCGATGTCTATTCCACATACAAGTGAAACCATCCAGTAGCTGTTTTTCACTTGGAGTTGTTTAACTTGGTACAATCACCTCAAGTGCCAACCATTGTCCCCAAAGACATGATTCCCCCTTTTTTAACAGCTGGGTTATTCCACTTAGTATCCACCCCACATTTTTTTAAAGACATGTTTATTTATACATACAAGAACTGGGGTATAGGCCAGAGGTACAGAGGGTGAGAGGATTCACCAGGAACAGAGTGGGGAGCAGAACAGGCAGATCAACTGAAATACAAATTGAGGGGAGCAGCAGGCGAGACAGGAGAGGTCTTCTGTGCCAGGTGGGTCACCTCCCTGGCCGGGGATCGAACTCAGGCTGCAGAGGTGACAGCGCTGAGACTTAATGCCTACGCCACCAGGGAGGCCCCATATACACATTTTTTTAAACTATAGTCATCTCAATGAGCATTTAGATTGAGTCCCTGTCAGGGTCATTGCAAATAAAGCTGCTCTGAACAAAGCATGGCATTTTCATAGTATTGTTTCATATTTTTGGATAAATACCTAGAAGCAGTCTTGCTGGACTGTGGTATTCCACTTTTAGTTTTTTAAGAAATCGTCACACTGTCATCCATAGGAGTTGTACCAATTGACTTCCCACCAACGGTGAACAAGAATTCCTTTACCTCCACACCTTTGCTGTCACTTGTCACTACCCCTCTTTTTTAGATAGACCATTCTTACAGGTGTGAGGTGTTGTCCCATTGTGGCTTTGGTTTGCATTTCCTTGATAAAAAGTGATGCTGAACATGTTTTCAAGTGTTTGTGGGGCCTCTGTAACAGACTAGGATAGCAGGAAAATAATGCCAATATTAACATGAGTCTGACATGTAGTTTACTTGAAATTTCAAACTTTGACAGCAGTTTACTTCAAATGTTGTCTACTAAATATATTCAGTAGTAAAATGTTTCAGGATTTAGAAACATGCTTCAATAATATGTAGATGGTAGGAAAATTACATCTGTAGCCACTGTTTGCTATATTTAGGGCATGGCTCCATTCCATTCATTGATGAATCCCAAGAGACTTTAGCCTTGGGGAAGGAAAAGATGGACTAGGTCATCTTCAGAGCCAAGGGCAAGCTGGGTGTCCTAGAGCCAGAGTATAAAACCACCTCTCTTAGGTGGATGCTGAGAAGAAAGGGAATTGTCCAATGAGTCCTGTTTAGTGGAAGCTACAGATTTCAAGCAGTTTCCAAGGATGACCTCTGGGGAGACAAGATGCAAAAGCTCACTTATAACCAATCTCATCAGCTCAGTGGTGAATGCACTTCAGGCATAGGAAGAGCAAAGCAGGAGAGATGGGACTCCAGGGATGAGAACTTGCAACCCTGGGAAAGAGCAACTCAGCCACGTAAGGCTCAGAAAATGTGTACTGGTATCTGCATAAAAAAGGAATTTTGCAGGTGGGGTAGCAGAGCAGAATCTTTCCCAGAAAATAGTCACAATGACTTACTGAAGAAGGAAAGTTCTTAGCAGAAGAAAACTCTAAGATGGGGCTTGGAGACTGAGATTTAAGTATCCCTGGTCCTGCCTTTTATTAATTGAACAGAGAGGAAGGATGAAACTGACCTGGGTTGAACACATTCTTGCATGGGGTGACTGCTCTGAGACAAATCTCCTAAAATGGTGGTGACAGACTGAGGGAAGAGGTATACAAGGTACAAAACTGGATCAAGAAAAATAACTGCAGGGGCCTCCCTGGTGGCGCAGTGGGTTAAGCTACGCACTATGAAGCAAACCGCAGCCACTGTAGCTCGATTTCGATCCCTGCTGCCGGCCAGGGAGGGGACCCACATGGCGCAGCAGACCTCTCCTGCATGGCTCGCTGCTCCCCTCAGCAGTGTGTTTCAGAAGATCTGCCTGTTCTGCCCCCTGCTCTGTCTGTGGTGAATCTTCTCACCCCGTCCCCCACACCTCTGGCCTGTACCCCAGTGCTTGTATGCATAAATAATAATTAAAAAAAAAAGCAAGGAGAAGTGCTTTAAAAAAAAAAAAAGAAAAGTAAAAGAAAGAAAAGTCTTATGACTGTCCAGTTAAACTACCTCCCCCATTTGGAATCTAGAGGGTGTATGTTTGGTGCTAACAATGTAAGTTTTAATGACAAAGTATTTTCTCAGTTTGATATAACAAGCAAAATTGGGGCTTCCCTGGTGGCACAAGGGGTTAAGTTGCAGCACTGTGTAGCTATCAGCAGCCACTGTGGCACAAGTTCAATTCCCGGTTAAGGGAGTTGACCCACATGGTACAGGAGACCTCTTCCATCTCACCCGCTGCTCCCCTCCATAGTTTATTTCAGTAGATCTGCCTGTTCTACTCCCTACTCTGTCTCTGGTGAATCCTCTCACCCCCTGCACCTCTGGCCTACACCCCAGCTCTCATATGCATAAATAAATCTTTAAAAATTAAATAAAAATAATAATCTAAAAAAACCCATAAAATAGTAAAGAGTACTTTCTTTGTAAATTCATCAAATATATTGGAACTAAATTTTTTTCTAATTATCAAAGTGATACATGCAAATTGTAGACATTTTTGGAAAAAGAGAAAATTGTAAGGAAAAAAATTAGAGTATGCATAATCTCACTGCCTGGAGAAGGCTACTGTTAATATTTAATATATTTCCTTCTTATGTTTGTCGATATAATTATTAATAATTTAGACATTTTAAACATTTAGGATTATATGTTAGATAGGAAATATGAATCCTACATTTATCCTTTTAAATTAAAATACAAATATTTTCTTATGTATTAAAAAAACTCCAGCACTATTTTATTGGCTTTATACCAACTTAGTGGCTTGCCAACATTTATTGACTCATTTTTTCTTGTTAGTCATTATGTTTATATCTAACATTTCATTGTTACAAATTATACAGAAATGTGTATTTTACATAGATAGTATATGCAATTAATGTAATGTTATATATATTTAAACATAAAACTATATCCACATTTTGAATTATTTCATTAAGAGAAATTTCTAGAAGTAAAATTGCTGAGTCAAAAGACATAAACATGGGGGCCTCCCTGGTGGCACAGAGGGTTGAGCACCGCACTGTGAAGCATCCGCGGCACGGTAGCCTAAGTTCGATCCCCAGCCAGGGAGGGGACCCACATGGTGCAGCAGACCTCTCCTGCCTCACCGGCTGCTCCCCTCAGCAGTGTATTTCAGTCCATCTGCCTGTTCTGTTCCCCACTCTGTCTCTGGTGAATCCTCTCACCTCCCAAGACTCTGGCCTATACCCCAGCTCTTGTATGCGTAAATAAATAAATCTTTAATAATAAAAAAAATAGGACATAAACATGGAGGTTGTTTTGGAAACATGGCCTCAAAATTCATTGAGAGTCCTCCCTGGAGAGCAGAGGTCTTTTTCCCTCTCTTTCCATTCAGGCAGGTTTGAGACCACATCAACCAATAAGAAGGCAGACCTGATGCTATGTCACCTCTGAGCTTTAAAGCCTGGGGCAGGGCCTCCCTGGTGGCTCAGTGGGTTGAACACCACACTGTGAAACATCTGCGGCACAGCAGCATGAGTTCGATCCCGGATAGGGGAGGACCCACATGGCGCAGCAGACCTCTCCTGCCTCCCCTGCTGTTCCCCTCAGCAGTGTGTTTCAGTTGATCCACCTGTTCTGCTCCCCGCTCTATCTCTGGAGGATCCTCCTACCTCCTACAGAAAAATAAATAAATCTTTAAATAAATAAAGACTGGGGCACCCACACTTGGAGCCCTGAGCAGCCATATTAACCACCTGACAACCCAAAGGCCAACCCACTTGGAAGCCAAGTTAACTGCTCCAGGACTCAGGCCTGGTCTTTGCACTGCACCAGCGCAATGAGTGAAGAAGCCCTTCAGATTCCAGTACCCAATAGTCACCCCATCTGCAAATCTTACCCGTTGAGACCCCACGTGTTGTTGAACAGACAAGCCATCTCCACCATCCAATTCCAAAATTATAGAATCTGTGAACTTCCTAAAATAGCGTTTTAAGTCAAGTTTCTGGGTAATTTTTCATGCAGCAATAATAACTAGAATGAACATTTTTAGAGCTCTTAATATATCCTGTCAAATTGTTTTCTAGGCAGTTTGTAGTGGTTTGGCCTCCCACCCAGAGTAGAGAGAGCTCCCGTCTCACAGTACTTTATCCACACTGACACACTTGAGAGTTAATCTCTTGTTTAATTTTTAATTTTTTAACTCTGGGAAATAAATCTTCACAAAAAGAGTATAATGAATGTCATGTACCATTCACCCAGCTTCAAAAATACCTTATTTCATCTCTTCCACTTTCTACCCACTGTCTGTTCTGTCAGCAGTGCTGTTATATTTATTTCTACATCATTCTTCTTAAATGAAAGAATATTTGATCCTCTTGGCTAATGATGAGCCGGTCTTGCCAGAAATAGCCAGATTAAACAATAAATAACAAGTGAGTAAGAAAAGAAGATAATAGTTACTACATACTGAATAGTTAGAACAAGTTAGACACTGTTTTAAGATACACGTGATAGTTCATTAAACTTCATAGGGCTGCTAAGAGGTAGGTAAAATTAATTATCGTCATCCCATTTTACAGATGAGGAAATAGAGGCATAGGACACCAAATAACTTGTTCATGCTTGTACAGCAAGCTAGTAAATTGTACAGACAGAAACTGAATCCAGGTAGTCTCGCTCCAAATCCCATACTAATAATCACTGTATCACACCACTACTCTTGCAGTTCTGTGACTGGGTTATAGTAAATTCGTTTGGCTAGCACGAAGAACTGATTCTCTGATCCAACATCACCCTGATTATTATTATTGGGGAGATATTTAAAGGTCGGAGCTAATACATGGTGTCATTTGCTCAGATGCCTCAAATAGAAGTTTTGTTGGTATATTTGGAGCCTTGTAAAGAAAATGCTAGGCTGCACATCAAAAAGACTGGAAAGAACAAGTGCTGGCAAGGATGTGAAGAAAAAGGAACTTTCATTCACTATTGGTGGAAATGTAACTAGGGCCATGATGGAAAACGATAGCAATTCCTTAAAATACTAAAAGTGGGAATACCATATGATCCAGCCATATCACTCTAAGGTACTTATCCAAAGAATATAAAAACACTAATTCAAAATGTTATATGCATCCCTGTTTGTAGCAACATTATTTACAACAGTCCAGACATGAAATCAACCAAAATACCCATCGACATATAATAGAAGTTGTGGTGTGTGTATATGTATGTGTGTGTGTACATATACATATATATACTCAATGGAATATCGCAGCTAACAAAAAAGATGGACTTTTTCCTTTTGTGACAGCATACATGGAATTTGAGGTGATTAAGTGAAATATCAAAAAGTGAAAGACAGTTACTGGATGATTTCACTCATTTGTGGAATAAAATAACCAAACACTCTGGCAAAACCAACAAAGGTGACTCTTTTGGTTGTTTGATTTTTCCCAGAGCGGAAGGGGATGCAAGGTGAGAGCAATAGGTACAGGCAGTCAATTTCATATTGTGATGGCAATAGGACTTCCAGGGTGGGTGAGTGAAGCAGATATACACACCAAGGTGTTAAGCTGTACTCCCCAAATTATACAGTTTTGTAAATGAATAGTAAATCAGTAAAATTTGCTGGAGGGAAGGATCAGGCCAGAAGCAACTATGATATAGCCTAAATAGTTCAACGTTCCTATTACCTAATGAGTAGGTCTTATTCAAAGAAAAAAATATCACTCCTGGATTAATATGGGAGAATGAAGCTGCCTTCTAGCTAATTCCTAAGGAAATAATGGGGAAAAGTAATACCAGCTCTTCCAAAATACACCAGCAGAAATCAAAGAAGGAAAGGGGCACTTTCAAATACCAAAACTCTAACACGAAGTCCAGGAAAGACACCAGATTGGGAGGTACCAGATAGCGCCTGTGAGGGTGGCCAACCCAACCCTTTCTTTCATGACTTATAAAATGCAAAGCATTCTCAACAGAACTAAAATCTGCAAAGAGCCAGTCAGTCCTTATCTTTTCAAAGCTTTCTGATTGCAATGAATGGAAATGGCTTTCTGGCGCAATTGGGCGAAAGAGCCAACAGATCTAACAGGGATGAGGACCTGCAGGACTGTGCTGTTAATTAGAGAAGGGATCGAAAGCCCACGGAATGGACTGCACCAGGTGTTGAGAATTTGGAGATCAAGCTTGCCCTTTTTTTTTTTTTTAACTACCAGGCAAATGAGTTTATTTTCACCTTGCAAACTTACATACTTATAAAGTAGTTCTGTTTAAAGTTTAGTAACATTATGCAAAGTTTGTAAGTTATCCTGCAAATAAACAAAGTGAACAATCAAGTATATGTGAACTAACTTTAAATATTTCAGGTGTAAGTTACATAATCATCTGTATAATTCATGCGATTGGTGTACTTATCTCAGGGCATAAAGGTTGAGTTTCATTATTTTAGGGTTCCATAGCCAACATTTCTACCTATTCAAACTTCATCAGGTGAACTGCATTCTGACTAATAATGGCAAATTAACTATACCAGAACCACTATTTCAGTTGTTCCCAAACTACCGTGCATCAGGGTCATCCAGAAAGGTGGTTAAAGCATGGATTGCTGGGCTCCATGCCTAGTGTTTCTTATCCAGTAGGTCTAGAGTAAGGTCCAAAAATGAGTGTTTCTTACAAGTTCACAAATGATTTCTCATGAAGAGCTCAGCATTCTCAGCTGAGGCCTGAACCATGCCCAAGGGCACAAAAAAAAACAAAAAACAGGAAATGCAAAGCCCGCCCATTATAGCACTTTGGGAAAACAAACTGGTCTCAGATAAGGTGGGAAGGCAGTCACGAAGTCACCCACACTCCATCAGAGCAAAAGGGGGTTTGACAGAGCTGCCCGAACTTGAGCCGGATGAAAAGATCAGCCCTGGCAAGGAGGCCTCCGTGCCTGCAGGGCTGGGGGTGGAGTGGGGGCGGAGTCTAACAAAACACACCACAAACACACACCACAGCAACTCCAGGAAAGCAGTGTCCTTACCAGAGTCTCGAGGGCCAGGCGAAGCCACCCAGGAATCAGCGCCTCCAAGAGAAGACTGTCCAGGAGAGAGGCATGGGCCCCACGAGAGTCCCGCAGAAAAGGCTCACGGGAGACTCCCTCTTAAAGGAAAACGATTTGAGGCCCAGTTCCCCTGGGTAATTCAGGGAAGTGCGCCTGCTCTGGTTTAGAATCTCTGCTGGACCCTTCAGAAGACAGTTCTTGGGGAAACACGGTGTTAGGCACTACGGTCTATTCAAATAGTAACTGGTTTAAACCTTAAGGCAATCCCAGGAGGTAGAAACAATACTCCCATTTTGTAAAGAAACTTTGGCCCATGGGCACACAGCTCACTAAGATGATTCCAATCCAGAATCTCTCTGTTATCCATTACTCTCCCCTGGCGACCTTTACTCAAAAAAAAGGGTGGGGGGGGCAGGTAATTTTTCTCTAGAGCAGGTGGACATCATTTGGTTGATAGGCAAACAGAAAGAACCGCAGAATGCCCAATCCTGGAGAAGTTAAGTGTTCTTTGATTCTCTTCCTAGCTCATTCCCATCCCCGGAGATTAGATGGCAAGGAAGAAGGAGGTCTGCCATTCAGTTACCCTTTCCTCAGCTAATTTTATTTTATATGTAAATAACCAGTTGAAACTAACCTGTTATCTATTAAGTGTTAAGATCTTTCTCTTAGGTAAATGAAAGTCCCTTCACCAACAGGTTTTGCTTCCCAGACTGTAGGCTACACCCATACATAAAACACCCACACAGGCACACACAGCTTGCAGCAGTGTTTTAACACAGACATAATTATGACTCACAAATAAGCATGGCTGGAGCAGAAAGCACTGAACCAGAAGTTACATAAGCAAAGATGACATCCATTTTCTACTCTAGCAGTACTAGCATGACGTAGAGTGGATTGGAGATTAAATTAAGAGAAGGCAGAGTAGCCCATTTATTATAATGAATTCCTCAAGAAGGTGGAGGAAGGGAATTTGTTTGGAATCACTACTCCACCATATTACACACCATGGGGAGCGTAATATTCCACCAACTAACAATAAGTTCAACGATAAGCCCAAATGTTGCTTCTGGAGAGACAATTTGTTCTGCAAATCAGTGACATTAGCAATTCTCTCTGAAGACTCAACATCTTGTGTTCTAGAATGGATTACCTTCATATAATTCCCTCATGTGAATGATGATAGATTTTCATCACCCCCAAGAAAGCACTCAAATTATGTCAAATTCCTCAAATCAAAACAAGAAACAGACAAAACCAGGATCCTTGGCTCAGGCGCTAGAGGGAAATATTCAAAACCTACAACACGCAGGGCATCTGAAGCATTTGGCACAACTGTCTTTCCTTCCCTTTTTATTTCCCTCTGTTATTTGCTCCTTTATCCTTCTTTAAAATTTTTGATGTAAGAGCATATGGAAAACTTGTGAGTATTAAGGAGGGGTAGAAGAAGCTGAATAGGGTCCTATTACTTATTATTATAACAGTGCCCTATTACTTATAGATATAATAATTTATTATTGTTGTTGCTTTCTCTGTGGTACACCCACCTGTTGGCACATTTAAAAAGTGTTCATGTGGAAGGTAAAATGGTGGAGAATACAGGTAACGTCACATAGAATATAGTGGCACAGGGCCTCCCTGGTGGCGCAGAGGGTTAAGTCTCAGCACTATGAAGTTATCAGCAGCCACTGCAGCATGAGTTCGATCCGGCCAGAGAGTTAACCCACATGGCACAGCAGACCTCCCCTGTCTCGCCTTCTGCTCCCCTCAGTAGTGTATTTCCATAAATCTGTCTTTTCTGCTCCCTGCTCTGTCACTGGTGAATTCTTTCAAACCCCTGCCTACACACACACCTTTGGCCTATACCCCAGCTCTTGTATGCATAAAATAAATCTTAAAAAAAAAAAGAAATCAGGGGTCTCTCTGGTGGTGCAAGGCAGTAAGCACCGCACTATGCAACTGTTTGCAGCCATTAAGCACGAGTTCGATCCCTGGCCACAGAGGTGACCCACATGGTGACCTCTCCTGCCTCGCCTGCTGCTCCCCTCAGGAGTGTACCTCAGTCAATCTGCCTGTTCTGTTCCCCACTCTGTCTCTGGTGGATCCTCTCACCTCCCACACCTTGGCCTCTACTCAAGTTCTTGTATGCATAAATAAATAAATATAAAAAAAAGAAATCATATAAAAAAATGAAAAGATAGTGGCGCAGATAAAGCCACTCACTATCTTTACCTTGAAGAGGTACATCCCTCTTCAAGGGATGCACACTGAGTATAGAAAATGATCTCAGATCTTGGGGGACTCTGGTTCACCCCTGAGGCAATCTTGGGTGTATGGATTCAGTTTAGAACATGTCAGTAAGAATGGCCACTATTTAGGGAAGCATGGGTAGTTAATATTTAATGTCACAGGCGCTTGAGTATATATGTGTTCAGGGGACAGAAGAAAGAAGTACGCCAGTGGAAGAATTAGGAAGCGTGACAAAAGAAGGCCAGGGAAAATGGCTCACAGAGGCCAAGAAAGTAGAGTTGCAAGAAGGCAGGAAAAGTTAAAAGTGTCGAAATTAGGTTTCTTGGATTTTTTTGACTCCTAAATACCTCTCACTCTCCCCTGTTACTGCCCAACCACACTCTTCATCAGAGTCCCCAGTCCCAGTCCTTTCCTCCCTCCCAGCCATCACCAAGTGACTTAATTTACTGTCATCCTTTCAGCCACCTCCTGTCTACACATGGAAATGTCCCAAATCTATTAAGCCTGGGCTTTTCAACCACCTGAGTGTCCCACAAGCCCAAGTGAGCTATTCTCTTCACTCTTCTATTCAGTTTGCAATGCTCAGCTGGAATCCGCGTTATCTGACAATTACCGAGTTGGAAACTTGTAAGTCATCCTTGGTAATTCCTTCTCCTCAGCCCTCATTTTCAGTGTCTCAGAGTTGTCACTTGTGGCTCCTAAACATTTCTCAAATTCATCACCCTTTTCCACTCTCATTTCCATAGTCATATCTTCTCTCCTCCACCACCACTGTGGTCCCTTTTCCCCAAACTGAAAAACAGGACACCTATTATGGGATACTGTTTTGCTATTTTGTCTGTTT
The DNA here is from genome assembly GCA_019455555.1 of Galemys pyrenaicus. NCBI lineage: Eukaryota > Metazoa > Chordata > Mammalia > Eulipotyphla > Talpidae > Galemys > Galemys pyrenaicus. Next base: position 1,045,529 of record JAGFMF010011624.1, read on the forward strand.
CTGTTTATGTCCCCTCCTTATGCCCCCCTAGCTTAATCATCTCATGGTCATACTGCAAGAGTCATCTCCACTTTGCTTTCCCAAAAAGTTTATTTGATCCTTCCCCCCACAGTGTACCTTGTACACTGTAGGATATTCTAGTCCATGCAGATAAAGCATCCAGAATATTGCTGGGCAAACAGTAACCCCTACTGTGTTAGTTATAAAGCTACTCCATCACCTACCACATTGCATTATCAAAAACTTTTTATTTGAGTTACATACCAATCTCCTTAAGGGTTTGCTGGGTACTTTTTGGTGCTCATCCAGACCCATTTCACTCCAACCTTCCCTTCCTCTCTGCTCCAGAAGGCTGATGCATAGATTGCATGAACTGACTTCCTCCCTCGCCGGCTTCCCATTGGTTTGGACCTGGTGCCAAAGGGTAAGGAGTATTTATTCCCTCCTTTCTAGGTTGCCATTGGCTAACTTTGCCCTTGGCTGAAAGCCCTGTCATGAAGCTTCTCTGCTTAGCTCCTTTCCCCTCACATGTTACAGCAGTCACATCTCACCCCATTTCAAGCCTGAGGAAAGTAATGGATTCCCACTAGACTGTACCATTCCACATGTCTCTAAAATGCTGTCAACGTTCTTCTCAAGTCACCCAATTTGAAGTGCCACCTGTTTTCCACTGGGTTCCTCTCTGAGGCCAGCACAGGAGTTGCTCTTATTTATCGCTGTGGCCTCGAATCCAGCCAGCACCTGGTATAGTGTAGGTGCTTACTAATGGTTGAAAGACAGCATCCCACAGCAGTTCTTCAAGTCACACCCAACCATTTGAGTTCATTGAAAGTGGTGGATGGGTTGTGCCACCTCTCTGGTGGCACAATGAGTTAAGCAACGCACTGTGAAGCAAAACGCAGTCACTGCAGAACGAGTTCCATCCCTGCCCCCAGCCAGGGGGTGACCCACATGGCACGGTGACCTCTCCTGCCTCGCCCTCTGCGCCCCCCAGCAGTGCATCTCAGTTAATCCGCCTATTCGGTTCCTTACTCTGTCTCTGGTGAATCCTCTTACCATCCCACCCCCCCACCTCTGGCCTGTACCCCAGTGCTTGTATGCATAAATAAATAAATCTTTTTTTTTAAAAAAAGTCATGGTATTAATGAACTAATTGAACTTCGGTTGAAGAGAAGAGTTGTTTCCAAAAGAGAAGTAGTGGGGGGCCTCCCTGATGGCCTAGGGATTAAGTCTCAGTGCTATCATCTCTATGGCCTGACTTTGATCCCCAGCCAGGGAGATGACCCACATGGCACAGCAGACTTGTTCTGTCACTGGCCGCTCCCCTCAGCAGTGTATTTCAGTAGATCCTTGTACTCTGCTCCCCACTCTGTCTCTGGTGAATCCTCTTACCCCCATGCCTCTGGCCTGCACCCCAATTCTTCTACACAAAAACAAAATCTTAAAAAACAAAACAGAAGTAAGGGATTAGTCCCAATAGGGTTACTCCTCTTTGGTCAGGATTAGAGGAAAGGGGGTGGTCTTTGCCAGACTCTGGCCTACACCCCAGCTCTTGTATGCATAAATAAATGCATCTTTTTTTAAAAAAAGAGTCAGAGAGATGAAGAAGGGGAGCTTTGAATGGGGGTAGGGGGGATCAGTACAGTAAGCGGAGGAGAAGGTCAAAGAATAAAAATAAGCACAGAACCCATAACCAATACCAGTTCCAAGACCCAAACACTAGGACCTGCTTGGAAAATTCTTGGTTTTTATCACTAGTTTTAATTACCAAAGACATCATTAAAGCATGTTTATAAATAATTCAAAAAACCAAAAGAGGTTTTCAGAGTCAAAATAGAAAGTCTGTTTTCACTTTGTTATCAATCCCGCTCCGTTCCGCAGATGCAAACCGTGCTAATAGTTAGGCAGGTTTCCCAGATTTTCCTCTGTGTAGTGAGATAGTATTTTGATGCATAATCAATGTGGGTTTGTTGTCAATATTTGTTGGTTTAGTTTCTGATTTTTTTTCCTGGTAATTCTTGTTTATTTACTTTTTATTTTATTTTTTTTAATTTTAATCATATTCCCTGCCCCATCCCACATAACCGTGAACACGCGCACACGCGCGTGCGCGCGCGCGCGCACACACACACACACACACACACACACCAGTAAAGCAGGGCCATGGCCAAGGCAAGACTCAAGATTTCTCATTGCCAAAACTTAAATGCCAAAGACTTGAAATAAAATATTCTCAGCTCCCAAATCTTGATATTATGTAACAAAATCAAAGCCCTAAACTATTTGAGACTAAAAGCTCATGGCATGAACCATCAAGTAGATGGACTTTTGAGAGATAATTGCCAAAGTCTCCTCCAGAAAAATGAGATGCCAATTTATAGTCTTAGCAGAGGCAAAGGATACCTTAGCCGATGTTGACTGAGCTTTTATTGTACCAAGGATCCTTCCCGGAGTTTAGAAACCGGGTGGGTGAAAAGACTAGACAGGAAGTCGAGCGGTGGAAGGGGTGGAACTGTGGGAGGAGCAGGGCTTGGGAGAGGGTTCTGCATGGCTTGGGGTGCCCAGCAGGACTTGAAGCATCACATTAATAGAAGAGACTGGCACTTTCTTGCCTCAGGAGCAGCAAGGAGTTGCCAGGGGGCCAAGGCAGCATCCACAGAGACACTACAGCCATCTGGATGAGCAGATTCCAGGAGCACTCTAGCTATCTTCTGTTGCCTCTTGGTAAGGGCTTCCTAGAAACAGCAGCCAACATGACAGTCATCATTGTCCAGCCAATATGGTGCCTGTTTATGCCCCAGAATGCTCAAAGGCGTTTTCAAAGGTCCAGTCATTTATAATTACAAAGATGGCGAGTAGAGCCAGGATACATACAAAGTAGGAGAGGAGAGTCAATTTGCAACCGGCTGGACAGAGAGGACCACAACCTAATAGACATTTGCACACGGTGCAGATTACTTAACACCTGTTGATCTTACTGCATAGATTATTCTATAAATTAATCATTTTAATTTTCAATATGTGCAACTTGATTTTTCTTAAAGATTTATTTATTTATTCATACAAGAGCTGGGGTATAGGCCAGAGTTGCAGGAAATGAGAGGATTCACCAGAGACAGAGTGGGGAGCAAAACAGAGCAGCGGGTGAGGCAGGAGAGGTCTGCTGCACCATGTGGGTCCCCTCCCTGGCCGGGGATCAAACTCATGCTGCTGTGCTGCAGATACTTCACAGTGTGGCACTCAACCTGCTACGCTACCAGAGAATCATGCAACTTTATTTTTTAATATTTATTTTATTTATTTATGCATACAAGAACTGGGGTCTATCTATGCCGAGAATGTGGGAAGTGAGAGGATTCATCAGAGACAGAGTGAGGAGCAGAGTAGGCAGATCTACTGAAATACACTGCTGAGGGGAGCAGCGGGCGAGACAGGAGAGGTCTACTGTGCCATGTGGGTTAGCATCCTAGTTGGGAATCAAACTCATGCAGAAGTGGCTGGTGATAGCTCGATAGAGCTGAGACTTAAGCCATGTGCCACCAGGGAGGTCCCAATACCTGCAACTTTATCTGGGTTGCATTTTTCCTTTTTTTTAAGATTTATTTATTTATGCATACAAAAACTGAGGTACAGGCCAGAGGTGTGTTTGGAGGGGAGGATTCACCAGAGACAGAGTGGGGAACAGAACAGGCAGATTGACGGAAATACACTGCTGAGGGGGACAGCGGGCGAGACAGGAAAGGTCTGCTGCACCATGTGAGTCACCTCCCTAGTTGAGGATCAAACTCGTGCTGCAGTGGCTTTGGATGCTTCATAGTGCGATGCTTAACCCCTTTCACCACCAGGGAGGCCCTCCAATACCTGCAACTTTAAATACAAAAAAATCCTCAATAAATATTTATTGAATTAATATACAATCTTTGGGTGATCTTTCCATGCAAAACATACAGACTTTATTATTGTAATTGGCTGCATAGTACTCTATCCTATGATAGAATGGATTTAACTATTTCCTTACTAATGAAAATTTCAACCAATGTATTTCTGTAAACTATATACAAAGTGCAGTTGTTAAACCAAGTATATAGACATTTTGATAGACACCCCCAAATTTTCCTCCAAAACGGATAAGCCAGTTTGTTCTTATAGTAAAAGTAAATGATATGATAGCTGATGTTGACTGAGAGTTTATTGCACCCAAGGCACCTTTCCAAACATTCTGCATGGATTGATTTGTTTATTCCTTAGAATAGTCCTTTAAAATGAGTATTTTTATCTCATTTTACATACTTAGAAACTGAAGCAGAGCCAAGTCAAATAATTTGGCCAAAGTCATGGATAAATAAGTTGGACTACAGGGTTATTTTCTTAACCATGTGCCCCTCAGGAAAGGGTACCTATCTCCCTGTCCCTTCTCTTAGAGTAGGGATTGGTGCAGTTTTGTAGAGGAGCATATGGGATGAGCTCTAAAGTGGATGTAAAGAATAAAAGAATACAAAGTGGATTCCATGTGCTCCTTCTCCAATTGACCCAGTTTTAAATATTTTTGTGACTGGATAAAATGTTCTAATGCTCTTGCTGACAGTGTGAGAATACCAGGGATCTGAGTTGCAGTGTCCACTCTAGTTCCAACACAAGTGGATTTATGGTTTTTGTATAAGCTCATGGAATTTCGCAGCGAGTCAGAATCAAGGGTGGGTGCAACACAGCCAGGAACAAGACCACCAAGGGAAACCCCCAACCCAACCGGGGTACATGTGACATCAGGAAACCTCCCAGTTATCACTGGACATCAGACGCTGGGCCTCCATCATGCTGCCTGGAAGAATCTCCATCTCCCCAAAGGCAGCCAGCTCATATTGTTCCCTCCACCTTCCAAGTTATTGGTGGAAGCTTCTTGCAAAGGAGTCTGAGAAATGTATTTTTAGCTTTCTAGCCTCTGAGGTACACCCCCGAAGGGTTTAGAGTGAGTTCTACACAACCAGCAGATTCTGCTACAAGTAAACACATATTTTTTCCTCCCTAAGGATTCCATAAAGCTTTATCCTCTGTGAGTGAGGAAAAAAGAAAAGATGTGAGCTATAAATATGTTTATTTTTACTGAACTGGCCCTCAAGCAATTTGTCCTAGCTGGGAAGGCCAAGCTGGGAGTGAGAATTGTGTGGCTCCAGACAGAACAAAGTACAAAAGCAGGAAACCAGGTTCAACATCCCAAACAGTCGGTTGGCTGTTAGTAAGGCGTAACAACAGTATCAGAGAGTATCGATGGCGTCACCGACACAGCTTTGACTCCTCGGTCTCTGAGAAGTGCCCTCCCCACAGCATTTCTGTCAACATGGCCGCTGCAGGACTTCCCCATTCATGTATGTTCTTTATAATTCTTGCGCAACTACAACTACATCTCTCCAACCAAATGTGACCAACCTAGGTTGGGTGCCTGATTGAGCCCAGCTAAGACAATAATTGCCTCCCTGATTGTTTTGAGTTTGTTCTTCAGGGGTGAAACCCACAAGAGAGAAATTAAAAAGCTCTTTGCACCCCTGAGTCACCATGCAGAGGAAACCAGTCTGCAGTAAATGAAGCTAACTCAAACAAGGGAAGGCAAGGGAAGCCGTGGTCACAGACAAAGTATCTGAACTGCTGGTTTAAGTGGTCCCTGAGGCCCAGCAACGTGACACGCTCCTGTGACTTACCGTGTCAAGTTTAAGGTGCCATCAATTAAAAGATGCATCATTATATTATGGAAGTGTTTTATGTAACCACTCTGGGCAGTGAAACTATAACATGCTATCAATTGTATACAGATTTTAGAATCAATGAAATAATTATTCAATTCTTCCTTGGAGTCTAAGCAAATACAAGTTGGCTTGCTGTGCATTACAGTCACAAGGAGAGCTGATATATTGTGGAACTTACATATGTGGATATGATGTAGAGAAAAGTTCCGACCTGGGAATAGGATAATGTAAAAAAGACACGGCAGTAAGTATTTCTTAAGGGAAAATTTATTTCATGCAAGGAGTTATAAAGACCATAAATTGCCCTGGAAGTAATTGTGATTGTCAGTGTCCTCATTTGCTCCAGTATTACTTGGAAGCGTTCTAGTCATGATGTGGAGGTGAAGGCATAATGACAGTAGAAAGAGTTCCAAGCAGGTCAACTAAGATATTTTCCTATAATCATTGACCGCAAACACAATTTTGGATATTAGTGAATATACATGAGCAACTTCTCAAGGGTAAGAAAGTCCTTAGAATCCCTCCTGCTGATAGCATGAAATTGTATTCTTAAAACTAGTGATGAAAGAATAATTCAAACCAAAGAAAGCATTGACATTCCACAATCAAGCAAACTCTTCTTTGGTAACAAAGCAATTTGGAGATCTACCTTTGTCCTTGAAGTAAAGGGCCCTAATGGAAAAGGCAGCAGAGATTTATAAACTGTTAAACGTGGTGATCCAACCCGAAAGAATTGAAGGAACTGAATGAGAATTCATTCTCACCAGTTCGACTGTCCTTAGCCCGTTTTTACTACAATTCCACTTGAGGTCTTGCTTCTGCCACGTGTGAGATGCAGACTCAGCCAGATGGCAGTGGGAAGCCCATTATTTATGCATTACACATCCTGATCAAAATTGAAAGAAATTATGCTTAGATTGAGAGATGCACCAGAGTGGGGTAATGTTCAGAATTCTCTGTATTTCTACAGAAAATTTCACATAATCACTGCCCATAAATAAATCCATTGTTATGACCTACAGACCCAAATCTGGGATAACTTCCAGAGGAACCCCCCTCATGCTTTGGGTGAAGATTTGTTTTTTCCCACTATAGTTAGTAGAAAGCACCCCAGAGCTGATGCTCTTTCAAGGTTACCTCTAAAAGTTTGAGAGGTAACCAAAATTCTAAGCTACCTTATTAACTGGTGTGTCTTTCAGAAGAGGTCTATTCTTGAATAGGAACCAGGGAAGAAGGAATTCAGTTGCAAAGGAAGCTTATTAGAATCTTCAAGAAAACAAAACTCCAGTGGTACAATTGTTAGTGTGAGGTACTTAGACAGAATCTTCAAGAGCACAGACCTGATGAAAATTAATAGGAAGTGCAATGGATATATATTCCTGATAAGGAAGATTCTAAATAGTATTTTGAAAGGGGTTGAGGGGCCATAAGTTTATAAATAACATTAACTGACACTAAAGTTTATAATCTTTGAAATACCATATAAGATTTTGTTTTGCTCAATAAAATCGTGAGATTGTGTTATGGTCATGTTACAAATTTTCCACTTCGTAAATAAAAGCCATTTATATAAGGACTTGTTGGAATGTACTGTCCTGAGAAAATAGCTTCTTTTTTGTCACTTAAGGAGAGACAATTGCTATAAAGATGTCCATGGAAGCCCAGTCCCAGCTCTATTTTAAATTGTCTCTTTTGACTAGGAGCAAATGAGTAAGTATTCCTAGTCCTCAGTTTCCCCATCTATAAAATAAGATTTTGAATGCCTGCCTTTACCCACCCACTGGGATACTGCAAAGATAAGTGTCAGGAATACTTCAAAGGGGCGAGGAGTTGAGCACAGCACTGTGGGGCTTCTGCAGCCACTGCAGCATGAGATCAATCCCCAGCCAGGGAGGGGACCCACATGGTGCAGCAGACCTCTCCTGCCTTGTCCTCAGCAGTGTATTTCACTCAGTCTGCAAGTTCTGCTACCCACTCTGTCTCTGGTGAATCTTCTCACACACCACCCTTACTCCCCCATGCCTTTGCCCTGTACCCCAGCTCTTGCATGCGTGCATAAATAAAAATCTTTAAAAAAGACAGAAATGCTTCAAAAGGAGTAAGCTCTGGAGAAGGAGGAAAACTTTTTCTACCCTACCCCCAATTTTTCTGAGAAAGCCAGACTCAACCAACAGACGTTCCACTGAATATTTACTATAATCCTAAGAATTCTTATAACTCAAGATCAGCTCTGAGGGATACCCAGAAAGTCCACAAATATGCACTGCAGTAAATAAAAGTAAGGGGAAACTATGCTGGAGGTTAGGATGACCCCTCTGGTAGTGAGGGGTCAACGTGCACACACCCAGACTTCAGGAAGCATCCAATCTAGTGCTTGGGGTGCCTCAGGGGCCCATGTTCCAGGTCTGGCTCTGCATCAGAATGTCTGAGCAGAGCTGCAAGTTAAGTGCACACTGCAGAGGGCTATCCCGAGATCCAATGAATTGGAGCCCCTGGAATGAAGAAGGATGTGATTGGTGGTGATTGAATGACATCACCCAATGAATTGGAGCCTCTGGAATGAAGAAGGATGTGATTGGTGGTGATTGAATGACATCACCCAATTTACCGTTTGCATTTACAACAGTGTGGCTCTGCCCCAATTTATGTTCAGCAAGATTTTCTTTGGACAGAGAATTCTATGTCTCAAACAAAAACAAAAAAAAAAGAAAGAAGAAAAAAGTTCTTTGATTTTGAAAGCCATAAGTCTAAGTGTTAGACACTCGGGTCTGGGAGAGTAATGACTGGAGAACAATAAACAACCATCTATGCCCAGAACCCCAAGAAACATTTGCCAGAGTCAATAAAGCCAACAGAGGGAAGAAATACCCAGAGGGCACAAATGATGCCACCACCACCCCGGCCCCGCCCCAAACCCACGGCCAGGTGATAGAGCCTAAGAAGAGCAGGTGCACCCAGAGGGGGAATTTCCTCAAAAGTGGCCAGCTTCTGGATGTTTGTGTTTGTTTTTTGTTTTTTAAAGAGTTCCTTTCATTTGTTTATGCATATATTAAACTGGGGTGCAGGCCAGAGGTGTGGGAGGTGTGGAGGCCTCAGTAGTGTGTGAGAGAATTCACCAGAGACAGAGTGGTGAGCAGAAGAGACAGATCTACTGAAATACGCTGCCGAGGGGAGCAGTGGGCGAGGCAGGAGAGGTCTGCTGTGCCATGTGGGTCCCCTCCCTGGCTGGGGATTGAACTCAAGCTACAGTCATTGGTGATAGCTTGATAGCCCTGAAACTTTAACCCCCGCACCACTAAGGAGGCCCAGCTTCTGGATGTTAAGGTGAGTCCCTCTAAAGGAATCATTCTCTGGAAAGACATCAAATGCTTCCCCATCCCCAAGGGATGGGGTGAGCTGGTTGAACCATGGCAACGCAGGTTTAATGGTCTCCCCTGCCCCATTCTGCTGCTGGGGCTGATAAAACTACAACCCTGGAGCACACAGAGGAGGAGTGACTTCGAAACTACTGATAAACCAGTACTTCCTGCACAGTTCATCCCAGAAAGAGATGGAGTGAACTGTTCCTGTCCCCCATTCAAGACAGGAGCCTCCTTCCCACCTCCCCCCACAACCCCCATCTTCCCTTAGAGTTGTTCTTTCCAAGACTTTGCCCAAGACTCTTCCAAGCCCTCTTTCTGGGTGTGACTTCATTCTGTGACTAAATAAATATCTCTTTTGCTTCTGCTAAAGACATGGCTCTGAATTATTCTCATGCCATAGTAAAGGACCAAGGAACCTCCAAATCCAGGAATATCTAGGACCCCTAAAACCTGGTAATATAAAGAGCTATCTCATAGTCAGGAAATTGTTTCTCAAGTTTCAATTCATTTATTCAGTTAACAATAATTATTGTAGGCCTAATTACACTAGTCTGTATAACACTCTAGACCCAACTACACTGTAGGGAGAGAGGGGCTTCCCTACTAACAGTCAATGCTCTGTTCACCTGCAGAATGGTCCGACGATTCAACCCAATCCTAACTCTCCCTACCCAGAGACATCATCAGATTTCATGGCTGATAGGTTCAGTCTCACAAGTTCCCTCACCCTGACTTTAGATGTCAATTGCCAGCCCATGTTAACACCTGTGCATCTGACCAAACACATATAAATTGGAGGTTTTGTAACAGGGTGGTCCCCCAAAAAAGGGAAAGTTTCAAGATCTGCCCTAAGTAGGGTGGAGCTGAGCAGGTATAAGAAAATGCTGGAAAAAGGGAGCTAAGAGAGGCCAGAAGGAAGGGAGGAAGAAGGAAGCAGGATGGAGAGCAGCAAGGAGACCTAAAGGAGGAATAAAGCAACATGTGAAAAAACTGCGCTTGCTTTTTGGTCTTGGACTGATTAGAACAGATGTGGGTGAGAGACCAGTGGGAACCTTAATAATGGCAGCTTTCATCTTAATTTTGATTTTGCTCTTTTCCTCCCAGATTTGTCTGACTCTTTCTGACCCTTTTCTATGGGTCTCCACCGAAAGGTCCTTTAGACTGTGGCAGGCTTTTGGGCCTTGCTTTGGGCCAATCCTATTTGGCTGGACTTTTACCCTCAAGGAGATGGGTGACTTTGGATGCTTAACTTAGTAACTATGTTCTTTGTCCTTTCTGTATTGTTCCCCAATTGTATTAAAGTTCCTTTCCATCAAAGGTCTTATGTGTTTGTCTTGATGCGTTAGATAACAAAACCGATTTAGAGAGGGCAGATTTGGGGGTTCTGGGGTCCCCTTCTCCCTGCCCTGTAACAGTTTTGCAGGTCCCCTCCTTGGGTTAATTAATTTGCTGGAGGGGCTCACCAATCTACTTACTAGATCACTGGTTTACTACAAAAGGATATGTCAGGATTAGGCTGAAAGAAATGATTTGTAGGCCAAGATATGGAGAAAAGGTAGGGAGCTTCTGTGCCCTCCTCAAGAGTGATGCTCTCCGCAAGTCTCTACATGTTCACCAACCCCAAAGATCTCTGAGCCCCATCCTTTGGGTTTTCATTACCTAAGCATGACTAACTAGATTATAGACCACTGGTAATCCATTTGACCTTCAGCTCCCCTCCCCTCTCTGGAGGTCAAGGGGTAGAACTGAAAGTTCCAACCCACTAATCTTGAGGTTGGTTCTCCTAGCGACCAGCACCCCCTCCTTCAGAGCGGTCCAAAAGTCACCTCGTTAACATAACAAAACACACCTTTGTAACCTGAAATGCAAACTTGGGAAATTCCATGGGTTTTAGGAGTTGTGGGGCAGAAACAAGGATGAAGACCAAATGAATACATATTTCTTAGTCTAGAGCATGACTGATCAAATCAGCAGGTTTCAACAGTGAAAAGGACAAAGTCTCAGCTCTTCTGAAGCTATTATCAACCTAAACTGGACATCCAGAGCCTTAGCTATTTTTTTTTCAAGGTTTTATTCTTTAATGGATCCAGATGTTCTTCCCATAATTCCACATTCCTCCTTACCCCACCCCCCTTTCTGCCACCCTTTCTTCCCTGCAGAAAGCCATTTCTATTTATTTGCAAACATATTTTAACGTTTGTTCATCTGAAGTATATTAGGCCCCCACATATTTCTGCCATTGGTTCTGAACCAGGCAGTGCAATAGAACATGCAAGTCTGTGTAACATGTGCTTGCTCCATTTTCTTCTGTTTTATATTCAGCATGACATGCAGGAAATATGTCTTGGAGCAGGATGTTTATATGTATATACCTTAGGTAGATACAATTTGATGGGCCATGTAGACATAATCAATCACTCAACAAATATTTATGGAGACATTCCTGAACTTATAAAACAACGTCCTTGTTCTCAAGAAGCTTCCTGTGAGGGGCAACTCAGGGAAGATAGCAGGGGCCTCCCTTCTCCCTTCAGCAATCCAAGAAGAAAAGGAAAGCTTTGCAAGGACAGAAAGATGATCTCCTCTAGTAATCTGTTAAAATTACAAAATTTCAGCTGAGTTCATTTGAAAGATCTAATTGGTTTATTAAACGATTCATGAAATGAGCAGTATTGCATCTAGCAAGTAGAAAGGCACTATAAGAAGTTGCACAAGACAGTCAGACAAGGTTATTAACAAAAGGAAAGAAAGATTATTGCAGAAAAAAATAATACCTTCCGCTAGGGGAAGACAGAAGGATCTTATCATGTGGGTTGCCTCCCTAGTCCTCACCAGGGAACTCCAGATTGATTCATTTAAATTTCCTCTTTTGGCAGAAGCTGAATTTGCAATTAGGTTAGGTATTAAGTTTTGGTGGGACTTCATACGTGCAACTCCATTTTGGGCCTTTATCTCTTTTCAAACTAGTCCAAAGTCAAAACCCATAGTGAATAATTTCAAATTTGGGCGTGTGTGTGTGTGTATGTGTGTGTGTGTGTGAGTGTGTATGTGTGAAAGAGACACAGAGAGAGAGATGCAAGATCAGTACTAGTAGGTCCCTAAAGAAACTTTTTGTTCTTCCTGGTGGATATCTCACTTGTTTTGAGCAGGATGAAAATAAGGTCAATTCTAGCAAAAGCAGCTACAGGGAAGGTGACTCTCTGAGACTTCTTTCCTCCTTTGTTCCTCTTCCTCTTGCACTGAGCTTTCTTGCTCTTATCACCTCATCAGCACTCACTTCCATCTTTCTGTTCCCAGAAAACTGTTACCTGAGGCCCCACTAGACCAGCTACTCCTGGATGAGGGGCTTCCTTCCTCCCTGCTCCAGACCATCCTCCTAAAACTGGTTACTCAAAGTCAGGGTATGCCCTTCCTGGATAAACAAGAGCCATAGCTGAAGGGACCTGCCAGTCTTTCTAAAAGGGAAGGTTCATTCCCCCTCCACCGCCACCCCCCCCCCCCCGCCCATTAAACTATGGGTGGAACAAAGTGGCCAGGTAAACTATAAAACATGGAAGGTAAGTGGGCTCAAGGGGGACACACAGCAGAGGGACACAGAGAAACAGGTGGAGAAGAAGGCCATGCTTGCTTCTCAGCTTTGGACTTGCACCAGGGACTTGGGGAGCATGAAAGGAGACACTCTCCAAGCTCTTGCTATTGTGCTTCGGCCACCACCAAATTTAGCCTCTTCTCTGACTCAGATTCTTTGGCATTGATGGCGACTTTTAGCAGATCAGATAAATTACAGTAAGTCCTCACTTGACCGGATAGTTTCTTGGAAACTGCAGCTTTAAGTGAAGCAACATATAATGAAAGCAGGTCTCCAAGTAATAGCACTGTGTTCACTTTCAGATTTCATTGTTTCTTTTTTTTTTTCATCAATGTTATAACAAGATGACATTGAGTGAAATGACATTATTCATGAAACTGCTGTGTTTCTTGCTAATTGGCGAACAGGAAAGGAGCTATGGAGTATCTAAACTCTCATCTTTTACTCTCTCAGGTGTCATCTATGAACCAGTACAGACTCTAAAGATAATGTCGCAACCTTTGTCCTCTAGCCTAGAGAATGAGTGACTCTCTAGGGAAGGAATGTCAGGCCAGAGTAAGAAGGTGGGAGCGATGTTAGAAGTGGAGAGAAATTCATCTTGTATCATTGAATATCAATGATCCTCAACAGAAAAGTTGCTCAATAACAACACAACCACAAAAGCAATGACTTTCTCACAAGCCTTCTTCTGCAAAAAGATAAAAAATTACTATCAACTAAGCATTTACGCTTCACAAACATTCTGCTGTGATTTAAATTGAAAAGCATACCATAACCTCAGAGTTTTAAAAATTTATAAGAAAATATTGGGGAAAATAACCTCAGGGATTAAATATCAACTGTTTGCTTTTAAACCAGGGGTATATAATTTTTCTTTAAATTCTTAAGCCATCATCGTGTAACAAAGGTAAAAAATCATATTTCTGGCTTTTTATAAGAGATTTTGTTTTGAGCCATATTAGATAGGAACAGAAAATATTATCGTGACCACAAGAACGTGACTCTTTTTAATAAAAAGTTGTTAGCAAAGGGTGGACCTGTAGAATTATCAGGAACGAATTTACCCAAAATATTAATAACCTATTAGCAGTTCTATTAGGACTGCTCTAACTGTGGCTTAAAACAAAAGAAACTCTTTTCTCACAGTTCTGAAGGTCAGCAATCTGAACTTAAGTTGTTGGCAGGACCACGTTACCTTTGAAACCTACAGGGGAATCATTCTGTGCCTGTTCCAGCTTCTGGTAGTTTGCTGGCAGTGTTTGACATTCCTCAGCTTGTAGCTACACACTCTAATACCAGCCTTGGTCATCCCATGGGGTTCCCCAATATCTCTGTCTTCACAGGCCCAGTTGTATAGCCTATTCCAAAAGAACTTTTTTAATGTGGGCCTCCCTGGTGGCGCAAAAGGTTAAGCTATCAGCAGCACTGAGTTCAATTCCCGGCCAGGAAGCTGACCCACATGGCACAGCAGACCTCTCCTGCCTAGCCTGCTGCTCCCCTCAGCAGTGTGTTTCAGTCAGTCTGCCTGTTCTGCTCCCCACTCTGTCTCTGGTGAATCCTCTCACCTCTCTGGACTCTGGCCTGTACCCCAGCTCTTGTGTGCATGCATAAATCTTTAAAAAAAAAACAAAAAACACAATTCTAATATGGTAAATTCCAATACATCATATTTTCCCTGAGATAGATTAACTATTCGAGATATTTTTAATTTTGGAGCCCAAATATTTATTGAAACCACAACACACAGTGAAGTACCAAGAATATTTTCAAACTTAGTGAAATCAAGTCTCTGGTTCATATATCAATATCTTCAGCCCCAAAGCTTTGCTGACCTAATATTACATCTACTAGTGATGAAATGTGTTGCTAGGGCCTCCCTGGTGGGACAAGGGGTTATGTCTCAGCATTATGAAGATATCTACAGCCACTGCAGCACAAGTTCGATACTCAGCCAGGCAGATGACCCCAGTGGTGCAGCAGACCTCTCCTGCCTCGCCCGCTGCTCCCCTCAGCAGTGTATTTCAGTCAGTCCACTGATCTGCTCCCCACTCTGTCTCTGGTGAATCCTCTCACCACCACCACCATCACGCCCGACCCTCACACCTCTGGCTCACACCCCAAGCTCTTGAATGCTTGAATAAAATAAATCTTTAAAAAAAAAAAAAAAAGAACTTGCTTAATGTCACTGATGGTATCACCAATGACCCTTTTGGCAAATAACCTCACATTCCTCAGTCCTGAGATTTAAGACTTCCACAAATTTCTGCAGGAACACAACACAACCCATAATACCTGGGATCTGCAATTTCATGTGTTTGTGTCCTGGAAACCAGAACTTGCTTTTGGGAGAGGCTGGGTCCTTGTTTTAAACCCATGTTCCATTTCCAGAGCTGGGTCATCTGCTGCAGGTCCCTTAGCTCTCATTCAGGGTATGAGGGATAGACGGGTCGCTGCATCACGAATATGAACATTGTGAAGCTGAAATTCAGCTTGGCCATCTAGCGGGTGTGTGACTTTGGGCTAAGCATTTAGCATTTGTGACTGGGCATCAAAGAGGGTAAAAAAATGCTTACTTTTTCAGAAATTTAAAACCTCTATTTTTATAGAGTATAAAAGTATCTAGCATAGTTGTTCAATATGAGTATGTATATATATAAAAGATTTTTTTTTATTTATTCATAAAAGAACTGGAGTATAGGCCAGAAGTGGGGGTAGGGGTTGGGGTGGGGAGTGGTAAGAGGATTCACCAGAGACAGAGTGGGGAATAGAAAGGGCAGATGTACTGAAATACACTGCTGAGGGGAGCAGCGGGTGAAACAGGAGAGGTCTGCTGTGCCATGTGGGTCAGCTCCCTGGCGGGGAATTAAACTCGTGCTGTAGTGGCTGCGAATGCTTCATGGTGCGGTGCTTAACCCCTTGAACCATCAGGGAGGTCCCTAATGTGAGTATATTTTTTAATTATTTAAACTAACGATATTGCTTGTAAAATTGAATATTTCAATATAGAAAGTATATGTAATCTATAAGGTCTTCACAAATTAAGATATTACATTTAAGGAATCATACCCCATGTCCTACAAATATTATGTTCCTTCCAAAGTACCTACCATTCATCTTAAATTTCATTTGTGCAAATAAATGGCATTTGAGACAATTCTATATTCCTCCTCCTTTTCTTCCTTTGACCTTTCAAATTTCCCACTTGTTCTTCTTTTGCTTCTCCTCTATTGTTTCCCTCAGGGCTCCTTCTCCACCCAAGGGCACTCCTGTGATAGCCCAGGATTAAGAGGCTGCTGAGGATTCACACAGAATAGATAACTCTGGTAACCCACCCCTTTGACCCCAGTTACACGCACTCCCCACCCACCTCGACATCAGAGGAGCTGTGCTGGAGGGGTCCAGGAACCTGAAGCTGTTGCCCAGGCATATCTGCAGCATCCCTCCAGGATGCTGTCTGGAGTTTTCTTGAAAGCTGAGGAAGCTTACGTGGCTGAGTGCACCGGCCAGCAGCCTACCCTGAGAAAGGAGAATGTTCCAGAGTTAACTCTCAGCCCAAGAGGAGGCAGACTTGCCAGGTACATACCCCTGATTCTCTTCCATTGCAAGGACAACTCTGAGACCTTCCACCCAGAGGGTCCCCAAAAGGACTGAGCCCCAGATGCCCACAGTAGTCAACAGCTCATCAGCAAACCCTTTTAACTGACTTTCTGTCCTTACCTCACCAGGTGCCCTCAGTCCTGCTTTCTGATGTCCCCTCCCAGATAAGCTAATCAGACTCCAGGAGTTCTTGCAGACTCTAGAACCCAAAGTAAGACAGCATCCAACAGACTTTTGCTCCCTATGCTTTTCTTTCTTTTTTTTTTTTAAGATTTATTTATGCATACAAGAACTGGGGTACAGGTCAGAGGTGCTGGGGCGTGAGAGGAGTCCCTAGAGACAGAGAGGCAAACAGAACTAAGAGATCTAGTGAAATACACTGCTGTGGGGAGCAGCGGGCGAGACAGGAGAGGTCTGCTATGCCATGTGGGTCCCCTCCCTGGTTGGGGATTGAACTCATGCTGCAGTGGTTGCAGATAGCTTCATAGTGCTGCGCTTTAACCCCTTATGCCACCAGGGAGGCCCCAGGTCTGGTCCCTAAGCCTTTCTATGTGAATCATTATATTTGAAATTATAGAAATCCAATTTAGACTATCGACTTGCAAAACTGAACAGTGCACAGTTCTGTCTCAGGTATAAGGACCGGGAATTCTAATTTCAATGTTAACATCTGGATTCTCTTCTCTCTCTCTCTCTTACTTCCATTTCCCTGTGCTTTGACTTCATTCTCAGGCTCTTTCTAAATGGTGGTCTCTAGATGCTTGAGCTAGATGACGTCCTAATTTAGAGAGAAATAAATAGATATTTCCATCTATCCAATAGATAGGAAAAAGTCCTGGGGTGAGTTATATTCACTTGCTTAATGCACAGGCTCACGCCAACATTAAATTATATCCTTTTTAAAAATTCGTTAACTTGTTTGCCTGTTTATATATTTATTGTATGCCGTGGAGAAACAGGGCTCGTGAGGGACAAATCTTTCCTTTTTCCTTGGGAATATCACACCTGCTTTTGGACAGGATGAAAATAAGGTCAGTTCCAAGCTATTTGAAATGAAAGGGAAAAATGCTCTTGTGAGCTTCCAAAGGCCTAGACAAGACTTCCTGGCCAGTCAATTCCTACACTTAGAATCAGGACAAAGGGTTCAGCTTCAAATAAATCACATGGTTGCTGTGTGTGTGTGTGTGTGTGTGTATGGGGGGTGAGGGGAACAGGAGCCAAGCAAGCAAAGGGAGCAGATGCTTTATATATATGAGTGTCACACACATAGAAATCGACATACATCTATTCATCCAGCATTTACTAAGCGTATTACTGTATGCTAAGTACCAAAAAGACAAAGTTGAATAAAGGAAAAAAACTAATCTCAAGATACTCAGTTTAGTGAAAGAGAAAAAAAAATAGAAAAAAAATTAAGAATCCAAGAGTACGATTTTAATCTACACCCTACGGAAAATGCATGAAGGAGATACCTAAATCAGCCTGGGTTGTCTGGTCTAAGGCAGCATGGTATCTCAGAACTCAACCAGGCGCTGGCCACCTTTTTCCACAAAGGACCGCATAGTGAGTATTTTCAGCTTTGTGGGTTAAACTGTCTCTGTCACAAAGACTCATCTCTGTCCTTGTCATCTGATGGCATCCACAGACAGTGAGTAAACACATGTGCCTGGCCGTGCCCTGATAAAACTTTATTCATGGAAACCACATGTGGAATTTCGTTTAATTGCTATGTGTCACGGAATACAACCTTCTTTAGATCTTTTTCAACCATTCACAGGTGGAGAAAGTATCAACATCGTTCTTAGGTTGTGGGCTGTACAAAAACAGGCAGAGGCCCCACCTTGTGCCCGGGGCTGTGGTGACCTCTCCCTGGTCACCTATGGCATTGCCATTGCCTCCTTTCTCATATGTTCTCCACACTGCAGCCAGAGGAAGCCTCGTAAGACTAGATCTTATGTCACCCATCTGTCTCGATGACTTTCATTGCCTTTGGGATACATTCCAAATGTCTGGAGAATTATTCACAAAGTTCTTTGCAATTCCCTGTTAAACCATTTCATTTCCACCAACGAGTCATGCATTCCTACTCCTGGCCACCCCCATGCTACTTTACCTAAATAGTTCCTATGCATCCTTCTACTTCCTCCTCCAGGAAGCCCTCCGTAAACTCTCTCCCAAGTGGGTGAGGTGTACTTCTGCAGAGTTTTGATGTTACCAGATATTGCTTCAGGTCACAGCTCTTATTATGTATTATAATTTTTATACCATTAGAATTATCTTATTATTATGATTCTCCGTTTGCTAGCCTCTATCTCCAAACTTGATGAAGACACCCTTTTATCTGCTTCTTATATCTACTTTGTAATTTGAGCTCTGGCACAAAGGAGATACTCTATAAACATAAATTAATAATATTGTGGGGATGTTCTAAGGAGGCTCACAGAGTGGTCCCCAGGATAAGGGGGTGTTCCAGGTTCCCTGCCCCACCCAAGAGCAGGTGGAGCTGAGCAGGGAGGAGAAGAAGCTGGAGAGGAGACTTGGAAGGAAGAAATATGGAGAGCAAGGAGACCTGGAGGAGGCACATGGAGCAGAGACATGTGAAGAAGCTGCGCTTGCTTCTTGGTCCTGGACTGGTTGGAACAGATGTGGGTGAGAGACTGGTGGAGAAGTTAACAACTGCAGCTTTTATTTTGATTTTGATTTTTCTGTCCCAGATGTGCTGGGCCCCTTCCTCCCCTTTCCCTTGGGTGCCCACCAGGATGTGCCTCAGTGGCCCTGCTTTGGGCTGACCCTGTTTAGCTGGACATTTACCCTTCAGGGGATGGGTAACTTTGGGTGCTTGATTTGCAAACTATTTTACATATTCTTTCCCTTCTCTTCTCTTTATTGCCACCTAGTTGTATTAGAGTTCCTTTCCATTAAAGGTCATATGCACTAGAGTATGTTTTATCTTGATGCAGAGGACGGCAGAACCTATTTAGAGCAGGCAGGTTTGGGGCTCCTGGGGTACCCTCACCCTGCCCTGTAATAAGCTGAGTCTTCAAAGGTGAGTAGTAGCTTCTAATTTTGCATGATAGGCATTTTCAAGCTGAGTGACAGCTGAAACAGGCATGGAAGTGGGAGAAAGAACTTCAGGTATGTGGTAAGACTGGAGTACTCGTCGCCAGCTCAGAAATGATGTGAAAAGAGGCCAGAGAGATAACCTGAGAACCTGTAGGCTAAGCCAGGAATTTAGTCTTAACTCTTCAGGTAAGAAGGAGCCTCAAAAACACATAGTTTGTTAGGTTCACATTTTTGAAAGTTCACTTAGAGCTCATTGCTCATGTAGCTACTCTAGATGTAATTAAAGTGTCTGGAAGAAAGTAGACAATATCATTTTGGCAGTAGAGATGCCTGGAGTGTGATGCCAACCTCAATTTAGGAAATAAGTTTGGAGTCTGCAGAACAATACATATAAGAAATAAGGACCACATAAATTAAGGGGCTGTTAGTGGAAACTTGGTAGCAGTGCATATTTGTAAATGGCCAGGTTGGAAACACAGTATCAGAAGTCACAGCCTATGTATACATAGTCTGATTTACTTGTCCATTGGTGACTATTTCAGTTCGGATTTAAATTAATTAAAATTTAAAATTCACTGGGCTTCCTAACTACAGTTCATGTGTGAAATGCTACTGCACTAGACAATACAGAACTTTAGAACATTTCCTTCACTGTAGAAAGTTCTATTGAACAACACTTTGTAGACTATAATTGAAGTTGCAGCCAAGGTCATGACTCAAAAAATTAAACATAGAACTACTGTATGACCCAGAAGTTCCACTGCTTGGTATATATTTATAAGAATTGGAAGCAGGGATTTGAACAGATATTTGTATACTGATATTCACTGCAGCATTAGGTACAATAGCCAACATGTGGAAACAATCCAAAGGCCCTCCACAGGTGAATAAATCAATAAAATGTGATATAAACATACAATGGAATATTATTCAGCTGGTAAAAAAATGGAATTTTGATATCTGGTATAACATGAATGGACCGTGAAAACATTATGCTAAGTTTAGTAAGTTAGACATAGAAGGGCAAATACCTTGTGATTCCACAAATTTATAGAGGCAGAAAGTCAATCACCAGGGACTGGGTGAAGAAAGGGTTTATTGTACAATGAGCTCAGAACTTCCATTAGGAATAATAAAAACATTTTGGATATAGAGAGTGGTGATGGTTATACAATATTGTGAATATATTTAATGTTACTGAATTGTATACTTACAAACTGTTAACATGAGAACGACTTCATTACATATGCTTTTATGATAAAGAAAAAGACTGAATGCCCACAGAGAACGTACAAAACAGGAACAGGAGAAAGTTGAGAAAAGACTTTGCAAGGAATGAAGTAGAAAATGAAGCTATCAAAAAAGAGTTAGTTCTTGGGGCCTCCTCGGTGGTACAAGGGGTTAAGTTGCAGCACTATGAAGCTGTCTGCAGCCACTGCAGCAAGAGTTCAATCCCTCGGCTAGGGAGGTGACGCACATGGTTCAGCACACCTCTCCTGCCTCACCCGCTGCTCCCCTCAGAAGTGTGTTTCAGTCCATCTGCCTATTCTGCTCCCCACTCTGTCTCTGGTGAATCCTCTCACACACACACACTCCACACCTCTGGCCTGTACCTCAGTTCTTGTACGTGTAAATAAATAAATCTTAAAAAACAAAAGAATCAGTTCTTGAATAGAAATGACAGAATAAAAAAATATGAAGCCTTATGATCAAAGACCTTACAATTGTCTTAGGGAGTCCACAGTATCTGTTGTCCTAAATACCTACTATACAGAATTCAAAAAATAATAATAAATGAAGGATAGAAATAATAATAAATAATAATATAATAAAATAAAATAAAATGTAAATAAAATTTAAAATAATAAATAATAATAAAAGAAAGAGACGATTCAGAAAGTCAGAGGTCAAGTGAAAAATAAAAGGTGTTTTATCAACAAAGCCAAGGTGGGAAAGGAAGAGTCATTTTCTCCCCACAGACACTACAATATTCCCTATATAAACCCACAAGGGAGAGGAACAACCAGACCACCAACCAGGACAAGGTATCTGCTTCTTCTTCCAGCTCTCCTTGTCATCAATGCCCAGGAACTAAGTATTTTTATTCCACTTTTCTCCTTCCGCATCCCCTTTCAAGCTTTCTAGGAAACTACCAAGAACACAACTCATCACTTTCCTTCTACATGTTTGTGGAAGTGTCTGACTGTCTGACATCTTTTCAGGCACGATGCAATATGGCAGGTTCAAAATAAAAGTTTAAAAGGAAAAGAAAGGGCCTGCCCTGGTGGCGCAGTGGGTTAAGCAACGCACTATGAAGCAAACCGCAGCCACTGCAGCTCGATTTCGATCCCTGCTGCCGGCCAGGGAGGAGACCCACATGGCTTAGCA
The DNA here is from genome assembly GCA_019455555.1 of Galemys pyrenaicus. NCBI lineage: Eukaryota > Metazoa > Chordata > Mammalia > Eulipotyphla > Talpidae > Galemys > Galemys pyrenaicus. The sequence continues at coordinate 1,067,266 of JAGFMF010011624.1, forward strand.
AACAGCTCCTGCTATGCCCGCTGCTCCCCTCAGCAGTGTGTTTCTTTCTGTCAATCTAGCCTGTTCTGCATCCTGCTCTGTCAGGTGGATTCTCTCACCACCCCCACACCTCTAGCCTGTACCCCAGTGCTTGTATGCATAAATAAATAAATCTTTTAAAAAAATAATAAATAAAAGGAAAAGAAAGGTACATCAGAAGATGGTGATCAGGCCACATTGTTCTTCAGTCTCTCCTTATCCCCATGAAAACAGAAAGGACCTGTAGAGAGGAAAATCAAAACCCACGGGCAAAACTTGGTGACAGAGTAATCCCATGAATTCTAGAATACAGACCAGTGGGGACAAACCACCAATGGTCTAAGAGCCATGTGGTATCTTTAATGGAAACGAACTTTAATACAATTTATAAATAATACAGACAAGACAAAGAATATAGTTACTAAATCAAGCATCCAAAGCTATCCATCCCCTCGAGGGTAAAAGTCCAGCCAAACAGGATTGGCCCAAAGCAAGGCCCGAAAGCCTGCCACATGTCTAAAGTATCTTTCGGTGGAGATCCATAGAAAAGGGCCAGAAAGACTCAGACAAATCTGGGAGGAAAATAGCAAAATCAAAATCAAGATGAAAGCTGCCATGGTTCACCTCCCCATGGGTCTCTCACCCACATCTGTTCTAATCAGTCCAAGACCAAAAAGCAAGTGCAGTTTTTTCACAAGTCTCTCTGCTCCATGTGCCCCCTCCAGGCTCCTTGCTGCTCTCCATCCTGCTTCCTTCTTCCATTTCTTTTTCTTCCTTTCTAGCTTATCCCTGCTCAGCTCCACCCTACTTGGAGTGGGGCAGGGATCCTAGAACTTCCCCTTTTCCTGGGGACCACCCTGGTATAGTATCAGCACCTGTGTCTGAGGAAGAAGGAACGAAATGGATGGTGTCTGATGGACCTAAGAGCAGAAGGAGCCCAAAGTGGCAGCAGATCTTCACTGGTGAAACTGAGATGGGATAAGTCCTCCAGTCCAGCTGAGAGCAAGGGACTGAGGTAGGCAGGTGTCGTGGGGCTTCAGCTGGCTAGCCTCAGTCTCCCTTTCAAATGTGACACTCAGGGAACCCCCTCCCCATCTTTTCTAGAACCCAACTGGATTTTATTTGACAGAGAAGACAAACAGCTGTAAGAATAGCAAACTGAAGAGATGCAATGGAACACACCTTTCTATTTAATTTATAATTAAGTAAGAGAAGGGCAAGTTATTACTTGAATAACAGAAGTTAGACTGATGCAAGAATTCTTTTTTTTTTTAAAGATTTATTTATTTATGCATACAAGAGGCCAGAAGTATGGGGAGTGAGAGGATTCACCAAAGACAGAGTGGGGAACAGAACAGGAAGACTAACTGAAACACACTGCTAAGGGGAGCAGCAGGTGAGACAGGAGAGGTCTGCTGCACCATATGGGTCACCTCCCTGGCCAGGGATTGAACTTGTGCTGCAATGGCTGCTGACTGCTTTCATAGTGCTGCACCTTAACCCCTTGTGCCACTAGAGAGACTCTGATGCAAGAATTCTTTTTCTAGTGTCCCTACTTTTGGAATTCCCATTCTTACTGTCCAAAGGAGACACCTGCTGTGCTTTGAGCCAATCAGTGAGATTTGCAATAAAAGTGAGAAGCATGGTTACAGACAACCCAAGCAAGCATTACTCTGCAGAAGTAGCAGACACCTGGTTAGCTTGACACCATTCAAAGATCCAGAATGTGACTGTGCAGATGGCAGTTATCAACCACAATATTCCAGGCCCACTCTTTCATTTCCACAGCTCCCATAGTTACTGGAGCCGCTAGGAGTATCCTCTGCCGTTTTGGAAACATCAGGCCACCCTTTCAAGACAGGTAGGTGTGATGCCAGGAAGGGCACAGGGCAAGTTCACGGTGATTCTGAGCAGACAGGTCAAGGAAGGAGTCCTGGGGCCCTCGGTAGCTTTTTATGCTTTTATTGATATTTACACGGCAGGCAGGGGTGCCGGGGGCCAGTAGGCTGGCAGGGCTCTCTAGCCTCTCTCCTTTCTCTTTCTTCTCTCTCCACTTGTCTTCTCTGCTGCTGGCGACCTCGTGACGCCGCCCTTATACGCCGGTGTCTCAGCCCAGGTGCGCCCACTTGCGCATGCCCACTTAGGCACATGTGCAGGCCCTCAAGTGTCCATCATCACACCAGTGGCAGCAGGGCGGGAAAGTCTGATACTTTTCATTTACTCTATAGTAGGCATCAAAGAGGAAGTGTTTTTAAGTGGAATCAAATGTATCAGGTCAGGGACAAGAGAGAAGGAAAGGGAACTTGTAGCTAGGCTGAAATAATGGGGGAGGAGCGGTGGGGGGCATGCATGCAGAAATCTCAGGAAGTCAGCCTCCATATTCATGATGATGGAGTTGTGTGAAAGTAAACAGGCTTAGCTGATCCCTTCGCACTCAAAAAGTTCAAGAAAATGAATTTCACATTCAAATGTGCAACAGAAAGATATTGAGAATATACAAAATTATTGTAAGGGAAAAATAGAAAAAGAGCATGAAATGATAGCTGAACTCACAGACATGGGACAAGCAGATATTACAAACCTGAGATTTGCCAAAGGAATCAAATTTGAACCTGATCTAGTCTGTGGCTCCATCTGCAAATCTGCAAAAAGGCAGGGGACAACGGGACATGCTAAATTGCACTGGGCATGTACAATCTGCAGAATTCAGGCCTTTGGGTTATGTGGTTGCATTCTTTGAGTTTCCTAGAGCTGTTTTAACAAATAACCACACGTGGTAGTTTCAATCTGGAAGCCAGAAGTGTGCCATCCACAAGGTTGGTTACTTCTGCGAGCTCCCGAGGGATAATTTGGTGCACAGCTCTTGGCTACTCTCCGGCGGCTGTAGGTGATCTTGGGAGGTCCTTGGCTTGTAGATATATAGGTTCATTTCTGCCTCTGTTTTTACATGATCTCCTCTGTGTTTCTCCTCTCCAATTCTTTTTTTTAAAAGATTTATTTATTAATGCATACAAGAGCTGGGTTATAGGCCAGAGATGGGGAAGATAAGAGGATTCACGAGAGACAGAGTGGGGAGCAGCGGGTGATACAGGAGAGGTCTGCTGTGCGCCATGTGGGTCCCCTCCCTGGCCAGGGATCGAACTCACGTTGCTGTGCTGTGGATGCTTCACAGTGCAGCGCTCAACCCGCTGCGCCACTAGGGAGGCCCTCCTCTCCAATTCTTGTCTAAGATAACTGACACTGGATTTAGGTGCATCCCAGTCCAGTCTCATCTCTGATTCTTCCCTTGGAGAGCAGCACATATATTTGCTCGTGCCTGTTGTAGCCCAGTAACAATTCTGTAAGGCTCCTTTTCTAAATAAGGTCAAATTCACAGGTTCCCATGGACACATCTTTTAGAAGTGGCCATTGTTCTTCCCAACATGGTTTTCAGGGTAAATTTTAAGTTCTATAAAAGGGATGAATGAGGAGCCATAGATTAAAAGATACCAAAAAAAAAAAATAAGCATTTATTCATAGGACAAGACTAAACTGTAGATCTTGGAGATGCATATTTAGATCATAAAATTTTTTGAAACACAAGGAAGATTTTAAAATATGAGGCTGGTGGTTACTCTTGGTGGGAGTGAAGAGGTTATAATCAGGGACTTTGTGGGTGTGGACCAAGGTCTATTGCTTAACCTGGATGGTTGTTCACCTTGTAAGAATGCACTCAGCTGTACATTTGTTTCCTTGGTTTTTCGGTATCTGTATTTTTTGTTACAATAAAATTCTATCTCAAAAAGGCAAGGACACACACCTCTAAGATAAAACCCTTCTTTTCCATCCAGTAGAGTTTGTCTGAATTGTATTACTTATTAACTGAGCAGGAAGAGCTTTTGTAAAAGAAGCAATTTGCAGTCACAGCACAGTCTAAACAAGAGTTATGCTAACAATGGTAACATTAGTTACTCAAAAGATACTACAAGGAATTTTCTGTGTCACAGATGCCCACAAAGCCAATTTCTAGGGCAAAATCTGCCAGTTTACTACAGATGCCTGGATGGCAGTGGTTCTCAGGTGCATTCCTTAGACACCCTGATTCACAATTATCCTGCTTACAGTGGAGATCCCCAGGCCCTGACCATAGATTTGGGCTCAGCAGATGTGATTGAGAGCAGTGCCAGAAATCCATCCTACATTTATTGAAGGACACAGAAGCTCTATCCTTAGAGGTATTAGGTACAGTACTGGCAATTCTAGCTGTGCCTTCCTGGTCAAAGAACCGGAGATAAGAAACTACACTGGTATCTAAACCGCTATCTGCAATAACTATAATGGTCCATTTTCAAGGATAAGTGCCTGGAAATCTTGTTATTAGTGTTTGATGTGGTAATGGCTTTAGGACATGCTCCCCTTTCTTCCTAACCAGGAAGATAAAACTGAGAATGTTATTTCTACGTGGGCAACTACTGAATTACAATATATAAAAGCCTTGACTCTTAAACTTGTCTTTTCCAAACCCTAAAATTTAAAGCTTCTATATTCTCTAAATCCAGTGTGGCAACCATATTTGGCCCACCTAAAGTAGAGGCACAATAAAATTTTAAATGTTCCAAAGGCTTTCTGGGCTTATGAGAAGGGTCCTCAATTTCCCTACACCTATAATTTTTCCATCTGAAGGTTTTAATATTGAATTTCCGCAGAGCAGTTTAATAGGGCCTCCCTGGTGCCACAAGAGGTAAGGTCTCAGCCCTGTGAAGTTCTCCACAGCCCCTGCAGCACGAGTTGGATTCCTGGCCAGGTAGATGACTCACATGACCAGGGCACAGCAGACCTCTCCTGCCTCTCCAGATGCTCCCCTCAGCAGTGTATTTCAGTAGGTCTGTCTGTTTGCTCCCCACTGTCTCTGGGGAATCCTCTCACATTCATCACACACCTCTGGCCTACACCCCAGCTCTTGTATGCATAAATAAATAAATATTTAAGAAATTGTTTAATAGTATTGGTAGTTATGTATTTTGAAATTGAAAATGAAGACTTTTAGAGAAGATTGCAATGCCAAACTTATACTCTCTCTCTCTCTTTCTCTCTCTCTCTCTCTCACATACACACACAAAAGGAATTCAGAGCTTGTTCTGTGAACTGGCAGGATGAGAAGAAGCAGGAAGATAAGAACCCCCCATGCAGGCATTAGGTACACTAGTGGCAATTCTAGCTGTAGCAACGGGAAATAATTGGATAAAGTCCAAGCCTCTGGCCCTCAATCTCTAGTGCTGAAAGGAATTACTTGGAGGGACTTGATAAATGAGATTCTTGGGCCCTACCTCAGAGGATTCTGATTCATTAGGTTGGGGTGGAGCTCAGGAATCTGCATTTTTTACAAGCTCCTTAGGTGAGTCTGCCCCAGGCCATAAGCAGTCATACTTGAAAAAATCTTCCACAGGGACTCCTGTCCACACTGGCAATTAGCATCTAGGGGTCCAGCAAGGAGGGGTATTTGGATAACCATCCAAAACAAGGTGAGAGCAGCTGGGAGGTTTGAGGGTTCAGGTAGGCCGGCTGAAAGACTGCCATAATAAATTACCACAAGTCGGGAAGCTGAAAACAACAGAGATTTATTCTACCACTGATCTAGAGACCACATTTCTGACATCAAGGTGATAATAGAGCTTTGCTCCTTCCAGAGACTGGGGGTGGGGGGGCGGGTGTTGGTAGTGGAGGGGGAGGTTGTTTCTTGTCTCTGCCAGATTCCAGGGGCTGTCTGCATTCCTTGGTTTGCTCATTCCGACCTTTGCCTCTGTCTTCATGTGGACTTTTCCTCTTCTCTGTGTGTCTTTTTGCTGGGTGTCCAAGAGCACAGGCCATTGGATTTACTGCCTACCCAGATAATCCAGAAAGATCATATCTCAAGATTCTTCATTATTTCTGCAATGACCCTTTTCCAAATAAGGCCACAATCACAGGTTCTGGAGATTAGGACAAAGAGCTGCATTTTAGTGTACCATCATTCAACCAACTATGCACGCCAATTCTGGAACAACTAATTGCTTTCTGCTACCATCAGAGCAAGGAAAAGGGGATTGGTTCTAGTGCTAGAGAGAATTCTAGTGCCCATCTTCAAGCCAAGGTCGGGAGGGCACTGATTTAAGAACCAGTCAGATATTGGACACTAACAAAGGAGCACATTAGAGTGGGATGAGCAGCAGAGCTGACTTTATTATCCTGGACTTTTGAGTCAAAATTCTACAGTCCCTACTAACCAGGACACGCCTGTGCTCCTACTCTGGAACAATGTTAAGTTGCCACAAGTGGACATCCGGGGATGTTGGGAAGTCTAGAGGTTAGGAGTCAGACTGGACTACAAAAAACTGCAAAACACAATCACAAATAGCTACCAATTATTGAACACCTACTATGTGCCTGACACTTTACATTTATTATTGTCTCTTTTCATCATAATCTTGCAGGACAGGTATTGCAACAAGGTTTCCAATTTCGGAAACTGGGCTTTTAAATATTAATATTCTATAGCTGGGAAGTGGCAGAATTAGAATTTAAACCCAGATTACTCTGACTCCAAAGCCCATTGTCTTTCATTAAAACATGCTGCCTCTTCTCATATTTTAGTATCTTATCTTCCAAAACCTCCTCTTCTTTCTATGGACAACTTTCCCTCCACCTCCTTATCCTGGCATTTATTAATCCCCATGCCTAGTCAAATGTGAAAGTGATAAAACATTTGTTTCTTTACCCTGTATTAAAAATATATAACTTGCTATGGTAGAATGATAAATACTGCAGTTTTCTAAAACAGAATCACAGATGTGGATCCAGATTGTGAATAGCTGCTCCTTGTGGCTGTGCAGTGTTCATCTTTCTCTAATCACTCGAACTGGGAGCTTTAGCAGACATTTTCTGCCCAGACCCAAGTTCTTGGCTCATGTCTAATTAAGATGCAAGTCTACAATGACTGTGTATGTTGTATCACCCTTTCCCCACAACCCTCCCTACCTCCCAAGCTGCCAGTAAGTTTCTACAGGTGGTGATAGACAAGGAATTACGGTACTAGTTTTTACCATATTGACTCATAATATGGACCAAGAACAAGAAAGCTCCTAACACAGTATGCCTCTAACCCAATCAGGAACTGATGTCTTTTGAGTACCACCTAATCTGCCTTAATGATAGAGTTCTATTATAGAGCTTCAGTAAATGTTTGGGAACCAGGTCATGGAGCTTTAACTAGCTTCAATGAAAAATCGAAGTATTTCTGTGCCTGATGTAAGGTTTAAAAGTACTTTTAGTTCATCCTGTTTCACAAAATATAAAGGCTGAATATTATGGAGGCCCAGCCTGAATTGATATATGTTTTCTGACCTTTCATAGCATTGACTATGTGAGTTTTTGGAAATTTACTATTACATTGGGCCTAATATTAAATAGTAGTAACATTTTCCAAAAGGACTTGGTGTATGGGAATCCTCATCACGTAGCGAGCACCCGTCCAGCAGTTATTTTGTACAATTCTCTGTGACTGGAACTGCAAATGATGGCACCACACACACATACACACATTTCCCTACATTCTCCCCGGTGTCCCTTTTCCTGCTGTCTCTCTCGGGAATGATCTTCAGTTTTAAGGATCCATGAATAGTTGCACCAATACAGATGTCAGTTTAACAATAATTCAGTAATGTTTTTTCCTGACCATTTCTAGTCACCACACACACACGAATTAAAAATATTTTAGAGTAGTTTTGAGTCGTCGTGTTTGCTTTCAGCCTGAGAACTTGCTAGGAAACTGTTGGGAGCAAGACGTCATCCTGGGAAGTGTGTGCTTCTTCGGATTACAGCTTGGTGGATTAGGAACGGCAGATCTGACCTAGCTTAGTCCTGATTAACTGCCCTGGGTGCCTCCGGGCCAGAGGGGGGTGTCTGCTGAACTCGAACCAACACTCGTGGCGAGATTTCACTCGAGAGAACACGTACATGTGCCTGAATCTTTACATGAACCCCAACGCAGGCTAATAATGAAGCTGCTAGGAATGATCTGGAATGTGAACTAAATGGTGCCCGCAATCACGTCAGTGGAGCCTTCTGCCCCCACGAATCAGTCTGCCCACATGCTTCTGTCTATCAGCCTCGGCCTCGGGATCAGCTCTCGCCGCCGCATTGGTTGGATTTCAGAAAGGGAGAAACCCACGATTTAAAGGGCTCAGTTTCCACCTGCCAGGCATCGCCCGCATGGTCCAACTCGCCTCTACGTATTTGGGAGACTCTCCCGCTGTAGTTCCTCTGTTACAGTGACTGGTCAAAGGAAAAAGAGTTCTCCGAGTGTCCCCTTGGTCACCTTGACAATTTGCAAAAGCGAAACTTGCGCTCTGGACTAGATCCTCACTGAGTCTGCGGGGCGCCTAGTCCCTGCCCAGGTCAGCAGCGCCCGCCCGGCTGGAGGGCGGGGACGTGGGCGGAGCCTGAACTAGGCGTGGCCTTCCGTGGGAGAGAAGGAAGGACCGGCCCACCCCTTCAAGCCCCAACTCAGTTCCCAGCCAATCAGTGGCCTATGCAAATAGAGACACGGTCGCCCGGGTAACCGTGATGCACGGCAGCCAATAGGAACCACGAAGTTGCGGCCCCGTTCCACGATTGGAACTGAAGTAAGGGGATAAAGGCCCAATGGGCTGTGGGAACGGTCCTCGGCGGGCTGAGGGGCGGGGATATGCAAATATGGTTTGAAAAGCCGGCGGGAAATCTGAGTTTCGCGGGAGGACCTTGGCGCGTAAACCGTATCCCTTCATTCATTGTCAGCAGCAGCTTCCTGGAGCCATTTTTCAGCTGCCGGCCGCAGCACCCGGGCTGCCGCCGCCGCCTCGCAATCCGTTGCATCGGCCGCCCCCGACGCCTCCATCCCCGCTCGGGGCCCGATATCCGTGCGGCCGGGACCCTCCTCTCTCCAGAGCCCCGATTATTTTTGGCCCCGGGGGCCCGTGCGGTGCGGAAAAATAAAAAGAAAAGAGAGAGAAGGGGCTCGGAAGCGTCGGGCGGGGAGGAGAAAAGGAGGAGAGACTTGGAAACTCCGACTGCAAATAATAAAGAAATTGAAAGCAATACGTTAATATACCGTAACAATAAAAAGAGCAGGAGCGAGAGATGAGAAAGGGGATCCAGCCCGCCCTGGAGCAGTACCTGGTGACCGCCGGGGGTGGGGAGGGGGCGGCTGTCGTCGCCGCCGCCGCCGCTGCAGCCTCCATGGACAAAAGGGCACTGCTAGCCAGCCCCGGCTTCCCCGCCGCTGCCGCCGCCGCCGCCGCTGCCACCGCCCCGGGCGCGTACATCCAGATCCTCACCACGAACACTTCCACCACCTCCTGTTCCTCCTCCCTCCAAAGCGGCGCCGTAGCCGCCGGCCCCCTCCTCCCCAGTGTCACCGGCGCGGAGCAGACCGCCGGCAGCCTCCTCTACACCACGCCGCACGGACCCTCCAGCAGAGCCGGGCTGCTGCAGCAGCCACCAGCGCTGGGACGCGGCGGCGGCGGCGGCCCTCCGGTAATGCCCTCCCGTTCCCACCGTCCCCGGCCCGGGCGGGAGGTGGGCTCAGCCCCGCGCGGGTGGGGGGCGCGCCGCGGGCCCCCGGGGCGCGCGCGGGGCCGAGCGTCGCAGGCCTCGGCGGCTGTCCCTCCTAAGAGGGCTTATTGTTAGACCGGTGGGCTCCCCCGGGCGCGCAGAGGGTCGGGGGACTCGGCCGGGCGCGCGGGGCAGCGGGGCTCGCCTTGGCGCGAACCACATCAAACACTCCGAAACTTTTCGCGGCCCCCCCTTCTTTTCCTGCACTTTTCCCTACCCCCACTCTTCCCTCCCCTCCAACTCGAAGCTTCCTCTTTCTCGGGCGTAGGAAGGGGTCACGCCCCGGATGGAGAAGGGGGTGGGGGAGGGAGGAGTGAACTGGGGAGTGGGGGACCCTGGGGAGTGGAAACCCCGGCACTGTTGGGGTGATCGCCGTCCGCCGGCCTCTGAGGCCCGCTGGCGGCCGGGGGTCCATAAGGCGTGCACTGAGCGTGCACCGAGGTCTGCCAGGCTCAGGCTGTGCTTGACACATTTGGGGAACTGTAACTCCGGCAACAAAGGGGCCCGGGGCGGCGGAGGGGTGGGGGGGTGGAGCCGCGGGCTGGGGCGTGGGTTGCCTGGGGGCGAGGGGCTCGCGGGTGGGCGCCCTGGCCTGGGCGCATCCTGCCGGTGGCAGCGGCGGCGCCCGCGTGGCCCGAGCGCCCAGGCCTTCCTCGCCGGGCCCCGGGCCTGCCCTTGACCCGCCTCTCCCCTTGCCCCTTCCTTCCCCGCCCTGTCCCCCTCCCCGCCCCCCGGCGACGGAGGGCGGGGGCAGCCGTGTTCCCGTCCCGCCGCCTGGGTCTGTCCCTCTCCCCGGGACCCGCCGGTGACGTTTCGCACACGTGCGCGGAGGACGCGCCTGTGACTGGGGAGGAGGCGGCGGCGGGAGGGGGCGCTGGAGGGGGAGAGGGGGGCACCCACTTCTTCCTGCTCGCCGGCTCCCTGGCCTGGGACGGTCCCGGCGCCCTCGCACCCGCCCCCGGCACGGCCACCCTCCCCTCCTCTCCCTGACCCCCCCACCCCCCCCACCCGCGGGCTCCCGCCCTCGCCCGGCGCGCCGGTCTCCTCGGCCCTCCGGGCCCCCTCTCCAGCCGGCCCCCCCACCTCTCCCCGGAGCCAGGCTGGTTTCGGAAATGCCCTTACAGCAGCAGGTTAGTGACCGGGACGGCTTGGGGGCCGCTGCCGCCGCGGGGGCACGGGATTCTGGGGGGGCTGAAGCCGTGAGGGTAGGCGGTCGAGCGGGGTTTTGGAGTGGGAACGGGGGGTTGGGTGCTTGAGGGAAATGAGTAAGCAAGAAAAATCTAACTAAGTAAATGCCCCGGCCTCCGGTTCTTAGGAGCCCCGGGCCGGGAGTGTCCGCCCCAGGGGGTGGGTATGGTGTTTACGTGTATTTTTTCTAGGGGGTCGATGGATGGGCGATTGAAAAATCGGAGGGGGGCTCCACGCCGATGGCCGAGTTGAGCTCTGTTTTCTGTCTTCCTTTCCTTGTGCTGGAGGGGGGAGGGGGCGGGTCAGAGGGTAGGGTGTCTGTAGGGTTCTCAGGCCACCCGCCACCCCCTCCCTTTGTCCCCGTAATTTATAAAGCGCCTTTGAGCGATGATTTAGGTCAGTATGCGGCTTCTCTTTTTGTTGATAGTAAAAAGAAGTGTGGCCCGCAGGTTTCCCCCGTTCTCCCTTTCTCTCCTTAATTCCCTGCCTCCATGCCTCCTGTCCTCACCCTCGTGGTGAGTCTTGGCCCCCACGAGGCTAGAAACCGGCCAGAAGCGGGGAAATGGTTGGTTGAGAATACCCGTGGTTGACCTCACCTTGTCTCAGCGCCACATGGGTTTCTCTTTTGGAGAATCAAGATTTTGCAGGGGGTCTTTAAGAAAGTCAACACAGAGGTAGCACTTTGGAGGAATAAGAGGGGCATGGGAATAAATGAAATTTTTTTTAATTTCCTTACCTCTTCCCAGTTTTTTCCCCCACGGTTGGCTCTTCCGCGCTTTCCAGTCCCTGAGATACTTGCTGGGAATGTGTGGTATAGAGTCTCGAAGCAGCTCAATGCTTTAGTGACTAGGGTCCGCCAGCAGGGGGGAAACAGTACAGTACTTGCTTACACTACAGTATCCAGTGGGCTGGATTCTGAGTGACGAGAATATTCCATGCTTTTATTATCATTAACTACTATTACCGGCTTGACCTAAACATGCTTGGACATATTTTAAGCATATCTGCCCCCTACCCGGTTCTGTACTACATCATACACCTAATCTGGAACAACCCGCTATTGACATACTTCTTGGACTGGGTTCAGATTTATGGGAGGGAAGTTTTGATAATGGGAAATTGTGAGACCACCGGATTGCTTCCCTTTTTTGAATCTCTGCCAGCCTGTTGGGCCAGGTCTCCAAAACTGTCTAGCCAAATTTATATGCAGTTCATTGTATTTAGGTATTTTAAATATTAAAAAAAAAAAAACCTCACTACCTTCCAAGTTATTTCAAAATTTGAACCTCCTTTCCATGAGATTGTTATTCCAAAGTCACAAACACTGAATGTGGTTTGATTTTGTTTTCCTTATCAGAATATTAAACTTCCTTAAAAGTCTTTTTGTTGCTATTCTTCCCTAAGCAGGAGCCAGAGGATGGGGATAGCTAAGTGACGGGCAGAGCAAGAATCCAGCTAAGGAGACTTTAAACACAGTCCAAGAAGAGGTTTGAGAACTTGAGTTCAGCCAGGGCTACAGATCTACCTGGCTCCTATTTCTTGTTCTGTCTCGAGAACATCTAAGACCTTAACCAGGAGCCTGTTCTTCGCTTTTTTTTTTTTTTTTAAATGGTGAAGAGATGCATGAGTAACACCTTACTAGCTGTGCTACTTCTATCATTTACAGATTCTGTGGCCTCGGACAAATAACTTGATCCATCAAAACAGTTTCCTTTTCTGTAAAAAAAATAGAAGCAATAACACTGCTCACTTGAAGGTTCTTTATAAGGGTCAACTATGAGAATGCATTATAACAGCACAGTGCCCGGCCAGTAAGGGTATTTAGGATTCCTATTTTTTGTTTTAAGTAACTTAGAGAAACTATAAGATCAAGTGCACATTGTTGCCTTATTTACATTTATGAGTAAAATTGTTGCATGTTTTAGAAAGTGGAATGCAGCTAAACATTTGTGCCTGATTAATTTGGGTTTTCAAATCTAAGAAACATGGCCATGCTGACCATGTTATAAACTGGGGGCATGGCAGGCCTATATAAATGGTGGTGGTGAGCTTCCTGAGCGGGGCTTGTGCCTTGAGTTGTGGTAACTTTAATGTCAAGTCATGCTCACTTTTGTCTTGAGTTCTAGTCCATGCATGGACCTGCTAACTTTGGGGTGCAGTCTAGGCATATTGACCTTTGTAGAACAGAAGACTGAATTGTCACCAAGTCAGAGACATCACCAGACAAATTCACTCTTTGATGGGAAACAGCTGGAAATGGAAGAGTACTAGAGAAACCAGGGTTCAGAAGTACTATTTTTTTGGGGTCAAAGGGCCTCATCATTTTCTGCCTTTTTCAGAAAAGAAGCTGAAATGATTTCATTCTACATCTAGACTCTTTAGGATCTATTGATGCAAGAGACAATGACCTGTCATATCTGATTTAACTTAATCCGGTCACAGCAACCCACCGATTATACTTTGGGAAGGAACTTAAAATGCTTAAAATTTCCACGTAAGAATGGAGAAACCATAGGTGCTATGGCTAAGTCTCTTTTTTTTCCTATTCAAGTATAAAAGAAGAAAAATGTCGGGTTCCTGTGGTTCAGTACTCAATAATCTTGCTTCTGCTGAGATACATGCTTAGTGCCAACTTGAAGCTAGGAGAGAATTTTTAGTCACTACATATCCCAAAATGGAAGTTTTAATCTAATGCAGTGCCCAGACTCGGGCAGTACAAATAGCTCCACTATAATCAGAACCAAGGGCGCCATTCTAATCAAACTGTGAAACAAAGCACCTTTAAATGTGGCCCGATGAGCTAAGGAACCCAAGCTCAAGAACAGGAAAGGAGTTTTTTTTGTTTCTCTATAAATCGTCACCTTGTGTAATACTTGGAAGAGTAGATTCTGAGATTAATGTGCTATATAAAAGCTAACTTGAAAACAGAAAATAATACTCTAAGCTTAGACATGAATAAAGAACGGCACCTGGAAATTGAAAGACTGGGGGAAAGTTGCTTTGCTTCTCAATGCTCAGAGAAAGCGGTCCATTTAACTCTTCCATCTTTTACTGCCATTCCAAGGACATGCTGGAAGAGTGGTGAGCAAGGCTGCCTCCCAGAACTCGCCCATCCATACTTCTAACCTCTTTCCAAAGGACTTGGACCCACTTGGCAAAGCTTCACTTACTCACAGTTAACTTTCTGGCCGGTTTTCTAACTTAAAACAGTTTACGAATATTCCATTTGTGTATCCAGTTTACATTCGCTTCCCCAAGCTCACCAAGTCCCAACCTGCTTTCTAACATTTTTCACGTGGATGAGTGGAAATCAACCATTGCCTATGCTCATTAAATCAAGTCCTTCCTAGCCCCCCAGGAAACTGCCCCCCATCACACAAGACAAAAAGATGGCCTTCAGTCCTTATCACATTCTCTGTTTCATGTTGGTTTCTAAAGAGGAACTCTCCTGAGTTCTTTGAGGTACTAGGCATGTAGTTTAATGCATATTTTCTGCTTGTTAGCTTAAAATAGTGTTTTGGAAACTGTATTTACAGTTACTAAAAAGCATTTTTTCCCTACTAATCGTTTTTCATGGGACTAAGGGATGATAACTGAGAAAATGCTAAATAGAGGAAACCACTAATGTTATCTCCTTCCTGCTACTCTGATGCTCTCTTTGGCTTCAAGAATGACTTGGGAAACGTATGTAACACAAAGAAAAGCTGTACAACAGAAGGTACAAAACAACTGAGTTGGGGACAAGAAACTTACAGGGTGGGAGCAAGGGTTAATATAGATTTTTGCTTCAATAGGAAGGAAATTGGTTACTTTCTGTTCACACTTTTGCTTCACATGTGCTCTCCCGGCAATAGGATTTTAGAACACAAAGAATTGTGTAAGATTGCATCCATCTACCCCCGGTCTTAAACGGGGTCCAGCCTTGTGGCCATGGCCACCATGAGACTCTGTGATACAACTTTGAAGGAGAGGTGATTGGACCACTGGTTGGTATCACAAAATCCATGCATTTGAGTGACCCAAACTGAACCTGTTCAGCTTTGTAAACCAAGGCCACCAGCATTCTTATTAGCCGGAAATTGGTAGCAGTGAGAATTGACAGCTGATGGGATAGGGCGAGGGTAAGAAAAATAATTGATTTTAGTCTGCTTTCTACTGCTGTAACCCAACTGTCTGGGGCCATTTGTAGTGTGTAGGCAACATTCTTAAAACTTGACAGTAAGTTATTGTATTGACTGAGTATTGACTAAGAACAGTACTTGAAGTTAGCATAGACGGTAATCGATGATTACTGCACACTACACATCATGCCATTTGACAGCTATCCAGCAAGAGAGACATCTTCCGACCCAATCCTCTTCATTTTGCAAGTGAGGAAATTAAGACCAGTTCAGTTACTTGCCCAAGTTCACAGGCAAGCTAGTGACAAAACCAGAGGCGGAAGTAGAGATTGGATTTCTAAGACGTGTCATTCAACCAAGAGGACATCATGCCTCATGCACCCTATAGGGGCTGTGTAGGGTGCATTTTAGGTTGCCGTCAGGAGTGTTTACATTCTCTGCAGATGTGCGCAGACAGCAGTGTCTTTTGAACGTTGGTATTCACAGAACAACTCATCGTGACCAACTCATTCTCAGAGATAGAAAATAAGTGGAACTGCTTTACACGTTAAAGGAGATGATGGACTTTTCCAAAAACATAGTAGTATTTTAAAGCTTCGCTATTGCAAATTGGAGTGTCACATTTCTGGTGCTCAAAAAAATGAACTGTATTCTTCACAAAAGAATAGGACCTAAAAGGATTTTGTGAGCTTTCTTCAGGAGAGAGCCAGTGGAGCTCCAGTATGGATGTTATCCTGGGCCAGCCATCTCCGGAGTAACTGCTAATTTCCACCAGTCCTGGCAACAAGGCGACCTTGCTCTGAGCTTAACTCCAGGAAGATTGCTGGTCTAACCAAGTGACTGATCAGTTAACTCTTTCAGAGGAGGTTATCATCCCCCTACAAGCCAGAACCAATTTACTTAAAATGTCTTCTTTTACTTGTGGAACTGAGAAAGCTTAAAAATAGAATCACTTCTAGCCCTGAAGTCTAAAAGTGAAACATAATCCAACGTGGCCGTATTGGCTGTCGTTCATCGACTCTTTAGGGGCAGGGCTAGATGCTCATCGAGAATCCACCAACAGGAAGGTGCCATATGGAAATTCGCCTTTACAGCCAGTGGCAGGGAGTAGCCATTAATGATACTGATTTCCCCCCTAAAGATTTTTCTTTTTGGGGGGGTGGATGGTGTCTTTCTTTACAGGAGTAGGTTTGATAAATGCCCTGGTTCTTCTAGCCAGCATTTGCCTGTCGCCCCAGGCTCCTCCAGCATGTTCTTGACCGACTGCTGAAAGGACTTCTCCAAATTCCGGTTTTCATCAACCCAAATGGATGACTGGACACAGGCTCACGGGAAATAAACTTGCAGGCCTGCAGGTTTTGCCTCTCTTGTCCTCTGACCGAATCCTTGGGACTTGAGCAGTCTAGGTCCGGAGAGCTGCCCTGAGGTCTCTCCATCTCTTCGGAGCCATTTAGGTGTGGCAGCCCTGAGTACGGAACCTGCACCCCCAACGCCTGGAGCCAGGTGCCTGGGTTCTTACTCTGCCTCTGCGTACTAGCTGTGTGACTTTGGCAAGTCGCTTGATCTCTACCTTAATTTCCTCACCTGTAAAATGGGAGAATAGTTATACATATTTATAGGGTTAGAATTAAATGAATTTGAAAAGGACTGAGAGCAGTGCCTGACATGTGGGCAGGACTAATGAATATCAGACTGCTCTTCCCTTGCTCGGCTGTCCTGGGCTGATTTGTGGCCTATTTTCATAATTAGCCCTGCTGTCCGTTCAAACCCAAATACAGCTCTAAAAACGGTAATGGCTGAGGGAGGGAGCCATCTTGCATTTTCTTCTGATGTTAGGGTCTTTGTATCTTTTTAGGCTGTCCATTGACTTGGGAGAAGGAGCCAAAGAATAGTGTCATGATTAAAGTCTTTCTTTCTGATAAAATGATTAATAAAGTTGTACTATAAATGAATTGCACTATTGACGTGATCTTACTTCTGCATAGTAAACATGGCTGTAGACCAGATGGTAGAAACTAGGGTGTCTGGAGATGTCTGGGCCCTGGCTAACTTGGAGGCCTTAGCCCAGGGGGTAGGGGGAGCCAGAGGCTACCTCTGGAGCTTCCCCACCTCCTCCCCCCTCCCTTCATCTCACCCCTTGTTATTTGTTAAGTCTGTCCCTTACCTCCTCTGCTTGGCCTTTGGAAGGATGCCAGATAGGAACCTTCACCGACTGCTTCTGTGACTTATCAAATTAATTACAACCTTTTCCCTAGCATTCGAGGTATGGTGAAATCTTGCCTTTCCCGTTTGACTTCCCATTCCTCCAACTGGGATGCTGGCATGGTGCAGGGCTTGTAAGTGGTGGCAAGTTTGCCTCCGGTGGGCACCTTACTGAGGCTTCCCTGATTCCCCTGGGGCTCGGACACCCATCCTGCCCTGGGGGTACGACTGCTTTCACGTGGCACCTCCCTCGTCCTTGTGGCCTCATCTTTGGTGTTCTCTGCGTCAGTCCTTCCTCGAACCTGTTGGTGCTGAGAAGTCAGTCTGTGATTTTTTTTTCCCCTTGGTGTAGTGGTGTAGTCCTGCAACGCCTTATACATTTGCACTCAAATATTTCAGAAGAGGCATTTTTATTAGACACCTATGGTATGCTTAGCACCCCAGTTGTCCTGTTGGGGATGCAAAAAAGTATGAGGTGTGATCCGCCCACTCTTAAGTTTACAGTCTGTTTGGGGAGGCAGGCTTTAAACACATGTTGATTCGCAAGCAAGACTAAACAGGAGCCAGGCGCAAAACAAGACTCATCTAGTCCTCGGTTGGATGTGTCCACAGGAAGTGCGGCTGAGCCATGAGAATAGAGGCCGTGACTGCCCTGGTCACTGTCTTAGGGGCACAGTAGAGTGCACACTGGAACCTTCTGGGTGGTTTTGAAAAGTACTCTCGATATCTGGGCTCCACCCAGAGTAATCAGAAATTCTGCGTGTGGGGTGTTAAAAGTGCCCAGGTCACTTTATTTTATTTTTTTTTAAGATTTTGTTTATTTATGCATATCAGAGCTGGGGTGCAGGCCAGAGGCGCGGGGGTAGGTGAGAGGATTCACCAGAGACAGTGGGGAGCAGCACAAGTGTAACACTGCTGAGGGGAGCAGCTAGAGAGGAATGAGAGGTCTGCTGCTCCATGTGGGTCACCTCCATGGCGGGGGATGGAACTCTGCTGCAGTGGCTGCAGAAGCCCCACAGTGTGGTGCTCAACCCCTTGTGCCACTAGGGGTCACTTTAATGGGAATCACTGGGCTAGGGTGGAGAGGGCAGTCTGGGGAAGCAGACTGGTGAAGAAACAAGGGAGAAGTAGGGGGTGCAGAAAGAGGTTAGCACCAGGAGAGAACAGTTGGACCGAAGTCTGGGGGAGTTGTAGCACCTAACATTGGATATGTTGCTAAACGTGTTCTAGAATACAGCGCCTTCCTGTAAGTGCCAGTGGGGAGTTAAAGGGAGTGAGTGGATTTGGGGCCATAGATGGGTGTAATAAGTGGTGGAGGGATTATGCTTGAATGAAGGAGAAATGGCCTATCCAAGAGGGTATGGGACCCTCCGCAGGCACTGGCTGCCAGAGGGGAGGGCAGATCCGGTGTGTGCCAGGTCCTCAACCTCCTGGAAATGCCAGGAATCTCCCAGTTTTCAAATGCTGGCTCAATTAAAAAGGAAAATGTACAGGCCAAACAAAATAGGTCTCTAGGCCAGATTTGGCTTAAGGGCTGCCACTCAACAGTCTCTGGTCTGTGGGATAATAATAGCTAATGTTTATCGAGTACGGTGTGTATGGAGGGCACTAAAATAAGAGCTTTACGCACATTAGCACATTATCCACATAACAGCCCATGAAGTGGTGTTATTATCATGCTTGATCCACACAGGAAGAAGTAAGCGAGTGAGGGGTTAAGGGGTTGGCTCTGGGCCCCACTAATGAGTGGGACAACTGAAATTGAACCCAAAGAGTTCAGCTCCAAAGACTCTGCTTATTTCTGGTTTTTTTTATCCTCTATGGCCTCTGGCATTGCATTAATTATTGTTGTAGGGACCCAAAGTACCTACCAAAAAGAAACAATTGTTTTTCCACAGTTTACCTGAGAACAATTATTGCCTGTAGCATCTATTCTAGTTGGAGATCCCAAGGCTCCACCTCTCCTTCATCAGAAAAGCTCCAAGATGTTCTGATCTTCTGGAACATTTGAGAAATTCCTACAGGTAGATGAACATGAGCAAAGGTTCTTATAACGGGATTGACCTGGCAGGATAGCCCCCCTAGTACCCAACCCTCCAAATCAGTGCATATTCTGCTTGTCTCAAGCCTTCTTCAGTTGGAGAGGAAAGGCCTGTATGGCCCGGGGACCTGAAGCAGATGCCTTGATACTCCATTCTTACCCCTGGGGTACCAACTTCTGGATTTCCGGGTTACTCTCAAGGCAGACCATCTAAATGGGCTATCCCAAATCCAAAGGAGATGAAACAAGAATGGGCTCCCAAGGGGTTGAGACTCTGGTCAGGAGGTCAAAGTGGGCACTCTGCTGAATGCCAGGGACTAAGGCTAGAGCAAGAGCTGAACACCCATCTTGAAGGGTTGTTATTTTACCTTGTAACAGCTGGACAGCTTTTCCTTTCTGTTGGGTCTGGTCAGGTAAGCCTACCTGGGACAGGTAGCCAAGTGGACAGAAAGCCAGAAATTTCCCTGGGGAAGGGGTCTGGCACAGCATTTAGAGTATGGGTCCTCTAGAGTTGACAGCAATGAATGTGAAAAGGCAGGAAGGGAGTGAGGGACCCGTGAGGAAGAGAAATCAAAGACTTTTTTGACCCCCACAGTATTTAACTTCTGGGACAGTGGGATGGATGAGAGTAACCTTTTCCTCCATTAGGGTGTACGCTGTGCTGGCTGCGGGGACAGAGGGCAGTCCAGCTGGGGCCGGGCACTGGAAATGTGGCTTTGGCAGAGAGGTCATGGTGGAAGTTTTGATGAATGATTGTAAACCAAGAGCTGGTCTTCCCTAGCTTTAAAAAAAAATAATGAGCCAAGAAAACCTTTCGTCTTTTTCACTTCTCCCTATGTAATATGAAAACGAGACAGATTCATCAGGTTGGTTTTGGGGGATCAATACCATCGGGGCCATCAGATGGTATTTATTATGTGCTTTTCCAGGTCTGGGTCTGGCTCCTGGCTGTTCTGAGAAAACCCACAGTTTTCAGCCTCTCAAAAGCGCCAGCTGGAGATGGCTATGCGTAAGGAAAGGTCACGTAGTTATGTCTTGAGCTAACATGGCTTTTTTGACCATGGTGTCCTGTGCTCTCTGGTTTTGCTATTTGGGAGGGGGAAATCCTGATTTTTTGCTATCTAGCATATTAAAGTTTAAGAAAGCCTTTGAATACTCTGCAAGAGCCATGTAAATTCTAAGTATCTTTATGATATAATTGACTTTTAAACATGTAGCTGGTGTTTAAGGCCTGTTGGCTGCACTTGGAATTGACCAGTTTGTGACAGTCATACTAATAATGTGATAAGGTTTTCAACTTTTCATACTGGTATTTCCCTTAACATCCCAGATATCCCAGTTCTGGGGTTGGTCTTTAGAGATCTGGGTTTTCTTTTTTTTAAACTTTTTATTTTTTAAGATTTTATTTATTTATGCATAGAATAGCTGGGGCACAGGCCAGAGGTGTGGGGGATGAGAGGATTCACCAGAGACAGAATGGGGAGCAGAACAGGCAGATCGACTGAGATACACTGCTGAGGGGAGCAGCGGGTGAGGCAGGAGAGGTCTGCTGTGCCATGTGGGTCAGCTCCCTGGCCAGGGATTGAACTCACACCGCAGTGGCTTCAGAAGCCCCACAGTGCAGTGCTCAACCCCTTGCGCCACCAGGGAGGCCCTAGAGGGCTGGGTTTTCAACCACAGAGACTCATGACTTGATAGTTTGGTTCAGGAACACAGAACTTAAAAGCTCTGACTTCAGAAATGTGCTCTGCCACGTGCGACCTCTTCCAGGTTATCTGAGGTATAATTACCTGAAGTGTTGCTGTCTCCCTCAATGGTGCTTGGAAAGATTCAATGAGAAAGTGTTGATAGGAAATGAACTGTGCGTTCCTAACTTAGTGTCTCTCACCTTCCTAGAAAGCCTGCAGTGTTGGTTGATTCTGAACTCGCGGCACTTTTGCTGCTTTGGGAAGAGCAAACTTGTGACCAAACCCTGAACACCCGCTTGTGCAGTGTCCAGTCTTTCAGAGGTGACTGACATGGTCTCCTTGCTCTCAAGGAGTTCCTCAGGTGATGGGGTAGACACGTTCTTCAGCAACTAAGACGAGCAGAGACAGCAGAGGTGCAAGGGAATATTAATGACGTTTCTTAGGCCAACTGGAGGGGGAGGACAGCGAGGCTGAAACAGGAGCGGGTTTTAGCACCAATGACATTTTGGCAGCTACTCCTGGCTCTGGGAGATGGCCAGTGCATTGGAGGGTGTTTAGCGGCCTCCGTGATCTCCACTCACGGATACCCTCAGCACCCTCCAGGTACAACAGTGAAAGCCGTCTTCAGACTTCGCCAGATGTCTGCTGGTGGTGAGATCGCCCCCTCACCTCCACACCCCCAACCTGAGCTCAGTGGTGAAGCATTGAGTAAGCCCTGGAAGAATGGGCAGAAACAGAATCATATATACTTTGTGTACAGCCTACATTTCCATGTTAAAATATGGAATACACTTTAAAAGCAAAGGATTTCTCATAATTGGGCTTTAGCTTGGTGTGCCGAGCCCTGGAACCCTGGAGCTGTCATTCATAGCTCCCACCCTGGGGAGAGGGAACAGAAAACACAGTCTGTGGAGCCAGCGGGAGCCCCGTCTGTTTTATGATCAGTCATAATATAGATTGGCCAAGCCACTTTGGAACTTGGAAAGGAAGGATCAAAGTCTGCAGTTCAGAGAAGGTCAAGGAAGTTCGGTATTTATCACTTACCCAGCATTAAGAGAGACCTAGTCAGGACCGAGTTCTCAGCGCGGTTCTTGATCCTAGATTCACCAGTCCAGTTAGGTGATCTTGAGCCCGTTTCCTTGCCTGTTAAATGAGGAGACTCAAGATTCCTGCTTTAGAGGTTTGTCGTGAAGATTGAATGCAGCAATGCGTATGAAGTGCTGGCTCCCATGCCTGTCCCGGACCTAAAGCACGCCGAAATGTCTTGGCGTCACTATTTATCCCCTCAGGACAGCAAGTCAGAGCCCTTCCCTTTGCTGCTGGTGCTTCCCTGTCCATATTTCTTGCTCATCCATCTCCATGTGGCCACAGTGTCAGCCATAGATGTGTTGGTACCAGCGCCGACGTGCCAATTCTGGCACTGAGAATACAGCAGGGTCAGGGACAACATCTGCTTTTGTGTGACTTGTGTCACTGCTGATGAAGCTTTTGCCACATCCTAAATACCCGGCCTCCGGCTTTGATGGTTTCGGGTCTGTTTGTCTGAATGTCAGTTCCTCCGCGTGGTCCAGGACGTAGCAGCCTTTGGGGCTGTTAGCAATGCAAATTTTCCAGTCTTGCCCTAGAACTACAAGTTTGCGAGGCATTGTTTGAGAAAAGCTACCCCCTCAGCAGTGGACGTGGGGCAAGCTCAGGAGTGGGGTGCTGTCCGAACAGGTGTTGCTGACATATAGTAGTCGTGCCTTACCTCTAGGGGATACAATTCGAGGGCCCCCAGTACATGCCTAAGTGGATAGGACTGAAGCCTATATACACGTTGATCTTTGCTGCATAGACCTACCTATGATGAACTCAGCACAGCAAAAGATGAACAGTAACAAACCAGAATAATTGCAATACAGTACTGCAATGGATGTTATGTGAATGGGGTCTCTCCACATCACAAAATACCATATTATTGGTAATATTTTCAGACCGCTATTCACTGAAAGTAACTGAAACCCCAGAAAAGGAAAACTCAGATAAAGGGGGACTACGATAGAGCAATTCTAGTAAGAGCAAAGCTTGCAAAAGACAGTCCTAGGTGTATAGACACAGCTCAAAATTTTCTGGGCCCAGGTCTCTCGAAATAGGACTTTGCTAGGGTCTCGAACACCAGGGCACAGATACCAGTAACAAACTCTTAGCCTTCTTGGCACTCTTCATCATCCCTTGAACACGGAAACTGCTTCTCTCCCTTCTCTCCAGAGACTTTTGACATGTTTGCTTGGCAATTATTTTCCTTTTAATTCCTTTTCTTTTAATCATCCGCTCATCTGGCACCATTAAAAATCTTTATATCTATGGCCAAATTGCCAGCCAGATGTACAAGGTTTATCGGGAAACGAAGTGGTTGCTCTCCTTATGTGCCTGGTAATACGGGCATTGAAATCTATTGTGGGGAGTGCATGAGAGATGGTGGGGAGGCAGCCAGCCTGAAGCAGGCACAGTGGCCCCAACTGTCGATGCAATTCCTACCCCGTCGCCAGCCTTAGAAACTCCAACAAAGTTATGGAAAAGTGCCTCGTGTGAAGAGCTGCTGGTCACCCTCAGTTTGAATATACCTTATACCCCAAAATCATGGACTTGGGATGTTTGCATTAAAACTTACTATATATGTAATTAAAAAACTAAAATAGATATCTCTTGATTTCCACTCCTGCATTTGGATGACAAAAACCTCGATGAGATTGGCAGGCCTTTTTCTGTACTAGTCCAATGTGGGTGTGCTTACAAGTAACCTGTCCATTTAGCAGCCATCTTCATTTTACAAACACTGATTCATTATCACCATGTTAAAAGGCATGTTTGGGATGCATTGGTAGTTATTAAAAGCAAAAAGACTGTGTCTTGAAAATGCTTGTGAAATTGTGTTCTGGCCCAGGTTGGTCTCAGTCGGTTTTCTTCTAAAAATGTCCTTCTGGCCATCGGTGAACATTTCCTCTCCCCTTTCCATCCACCTTCAGCCAAAACAACTTCTGGTTGCAATGACAGTTTCAAGTCTGTCATTTGTGGTTGATGATATTATAGGGGTTTGGGGGAAGCTAGGCAAGTGGTACTCATTTCTTGCTTCCTGCCTTGCCTGAGAGTGTGAGGATCAGCTTTTCTCAGCTCTTGACTCTCAAAGGTTGCTGCCCTGTGTAGCAAGGTGGCCGGGGTGTGGACTCCAACCTAACCGTCCTCCACCTTGAAGTCATCTGGCGTGACTCACCCACTGGCATGGGCCAGGTCTGGGGCCTGAGGTGTGGGCCTGCCTCTGCCTTGCGGGCCACAAGAACCGAATAGAACCATGCTGTCAAAGAGCTGAGTTTTATAAATATTAGTTCGCTGCATCTAGGCGTGTGACAGTGACAGGTCAAGTGCTGAACTCTTCGAGTCTTGCTTTGCTTTTGGCGCAATAGAAGAATTACGTTAAATGGCTCACCAGAGCCTGCCCCTTTTAAGTCAGGAAGGTCACCTGCTATCTTAACATCTTACAGCGATCTCCATAGGAACAGGGATAGACCCCAATTTGCAGGATTAGGCACTCAGATTTATTGCTCCAGGGGACTACTTTGTGTTCATCAGATTCTGAAGGCGGAACAGTAAAATGTGAACTTACTCATTTACCCTGAGACATACAATTGTCAAGTTGGACAGTTGAAGAAATTGGCAATTGCCCTGTGTACCCTATCAGAAGACTATTAGCTGAGTTGCAATAAGGGTGTGGGGTGATCTGCTAGCACACTTCCAGCTGTGAGAACTCCTGCCTGGAGTGGACCTGCAGAGACTGGGACCCAGCTAACCCTGTGAGAAACAGGATGGACCCCCTCATTTACTGTGTCCAACTCTTCCAAACACTGTTGCCTTTTTTTCTTTTCAAGGAAATTCTTGATTTTAGCATGTGCTTATCATTTAAAGAAATTGAAGACTGTTAAGAAATGGAGGGAAAATTAAAATACCTTTTCATCCCTTCCTATTCTGCTTGCTCTTCATTGGCAAATATCTATATAAGGTGCAAATTGTGACTTGCAGTTTCTACTTAGCAAGGTGTTTGGCCTATTTTCATTTTGAGGTTCGCTTATCTTTGTAATAACTGCACTGCCACCCATTATGTGAGTAGGCCGGAAGGTAGATAGTTCTGCCCACTTGGTAGTTACATCTCATTTTAATTACCTCTTCCCAAATATTGGTCTTTCAGCACTTATGCTAGATAGTATCGCTTGGTTCTTATTTGTATTTTTAATTTCTACCCCTGTATCACCACTTCTCCCACTATTGCTGCTACTGGCTAATACTTAGCAAATAAGTGTTTTCATGTGCCAGCATTGTTTATATGAAC
Source organism: Galemys pyrenaicus (assembly GCA_019455555.1). Classification (NCBI taxonomy): domain Eukaryota; kingdom Metazoa; phylum Chordata; class Mammalia; order Eulipotyphla; family Talpidae; genus Galemys; species Galemys pyrenaicus. The sequence continues at coordinate 1,092,490 of JAGFMF010011624.1, forward strand.
TTGACTCATTTAAATGTCAACATCCCTCTAAGCTGGGTTTTAAAGGGACAGGATGGATTAGTAAATTTAAGCCTTTCTTCCCCACTTTTACATTTCTGTAAAAATAGCCTCTGAATCCTTTTCCATTTTTGTTTACAAGACTAAAAATTTTTTTATTGAATTATTGGAACTTTTAATGAACTATAGGTACTGGACTTCCTCTGAGGGGGTGTATGTGTGCGCTGTTTTTCTTAGTCTGTTACTTTTTCCTTTCAGTTTTATCTATGAGATGTATTTCTCTTATAAAAGTTTAGCTCATTTTACATATATAAAAATGTTATTTTTTATTATTTATAATTTGGGCAACTTTTCAAATCCCCATAGTATAACAATACTGTGTATTTCTTCTAACTTCATAATATTATTTTGATCTGTAATCCCTTTGGAAGAGGGTATATGCAGGTGTTAAAGATTTGGCTCTTTTTTTCCCCAAATGGATAGCCAGTTATAGTAGTGCCATTTATTAAATGAGTTAGTCTTTCCCTGTGAATTGAAATAATATCATTTATCATATTGTGTCTATGTGTGCTCACAGTTCTATGTTGGTTTTGCATCTTAAACTTATATTCTGTTCCATTAATATCTTTGTCTCTTTTTCTGAGGAACTATACTGCTTTGGGTATAGTAACCTTGTGTTCTATTTTGCTATAAATAGGGCAAAATTCCATTCCCTTTCATTTTATACTTTTTTTTTTTTTTCCTACTAAAGTTAGTTTTCAGCACTACACTTTCTTGGAGTTTTACAAATCAGGGTTCTGCCTCCCCCATCCACTGTGGATTTAGATTCATCGGAAAGAGTAATTGTGTACCTTACTGATGGTTTTGTGACCCAGGGAATGGCATTAAGCATTTTACATACAGTATTTCATCTGATTCAGCAACCCTTCCTCTTCTGGACATGAGGACAGTGAGGCTCAATGGTTAAGCAGTTTGTTCAAGGCTACACTTGTAGATGGTGGCAGAACAAGTACAAGTGATTCCAAAGCTTTTCCTCTTGATGCTACCCAGGCACAAGCAGGCCTTTGTCTAGGATGGGTTATTAGGTGTTGTTCCTGTTCTGTGGGCAGTCAGTGGCATTTAAGGAGTGTTTGCTGTGTGAAGTGGACGACTTAAATGCTGATCCAAGCACAGCTAAAAAATTCAGCTTTGCCAAAGGTGTTTGTTCCGAAGTCCGACATAAGAGACAGGTGAGAGGGAGAGAAATCACTTAGCGAGCTCTCCCTCTCAGCCAGATGCCTGTTAACCTGCCCTCAGCCCTGGGAGTTTCAAAGCCTTAAGCAGCCTGTGTGAGGTCAGTAGGGGAGAACAGAAATCTGAAGCGGATCCGGAAATGCTTCCCGGGAGAGGCTTTCAAACCGGGGCATTATTGGTGTGTGTCTCAATCAATCGTCCTGCAGGTGAGTTGCTCCTTGTTTAGGTTTCTTTCTAGTGCTTTCTGTTGATTCTTACGGGTGAACAGAGGAGAGTAATTTTCTTTGGAGAACTTTGCCACCGCCTCCCAAACAGAAGTCCAGCAGCGTTCCCACCGGGAGTCTTGGAAAAGTAATCCTATTTATTAGTAGTAGTATATTGATTTTGTGTGTAAAATGGACCCAGAGGTCTGTGACAATGAGAACATTTGAAATTATAATTTAAAATACCTAACAATAGCTGTGCAGAAATAACTAGCCCCGAATATAAATGGTTAGGTGCTTAGTGAATTTCTCATGTGCATGTAATTAAATTGGCAATGGGTCGGTCAAGTTTTCATATCCTGCGTTCGTTTAATTTCCTTTTTCTTCAGCAATTACTGGCGTGAGGATAGAGGAATAGCTATTAAGTCTTACCGGCTTTTATAAAAATACATAGTTGTGCTTTGTTGACCATTTATTTGTTTAATCAGTCTACATCACCGATCTTGTATTATAAAATCTCATCAGAGAATTCTCGTGTTTTACAGCAGGCACGTGCTCTTATTAATTTTGTGAAAACCTGCGTAGTTTCCTTCCAGAAAGGTGCAGGTGTCCTTATTGTAACGTGAATGCTGTACTTACTGCCGGCACCATGTTTCTTATGTCGGAAGTTAAGGCTGGACACTTACCCCAGCCTCCACTGTTCTGGTGTGATCACCACCTAGTGTTCATTCTGGGTTATGACCAGGGGTGGTCAGTGGTCAGCTTGTGCCAGTGGTGGCCACTGTCTCTGGTCACCCTGGAGCCGTGGCTTTCCATCAACTGCCCCTGCTTTCTCCATCAACTGCCCCTGCTTTCTCCTGTTCCTGAGGCTTAAGCTTTGGCTCTGCTCACTCTGAGCAGTTTTCCCTCTGCATTCCCTTTAAAATGTACTTTCACTTCTTCCTTCCTTTCACTTCCCCTCTCCGCCTCCCCCCCAACCGCCCTGGCATCCTGGCTTTTTCCGTTCTTGACAAGTGATCTGTCCACTGTAACTGTAGCTCGGCTGTGCTGATATCTGTTGAAATTAGACCCAGAATCTAAATGTGGCTTCATGAAATGTTAGCTGAACCATTTTTCTCTTCAAGCCATCTGTGGTCTCCTGGCACCCCACCTATCCAGACCTTCTCCCCAAGTAATGTGGGGGTAACATCGAGTCATATGTTTGTGGAAGTGACTTAAAATTTAAAGTTCTATATAAGCCACAGGGGTGGCTGGGTTTTGCATCTGTAATAAAGTACAGCGATGCTCACTGCCCATTAGCGCCCCTTCTCCATTGGATGTGGGAAACTGACCTCAGCCTCGCTGCGTTTATATCAAGTCACAGGAGTCAAGTCCTCCCTGCGCTAACCCCTGATGGGGCTTTGTAACCCAGAGAGGGGTTCCATTTCTACTCCATTGACTTACTCAGATCCTTGTTACTTGGTCCTTTTTCTCTTAAAAGTCCAAACCAATAAATTGGTCTTGAAATGACTCCTGCAAAGTAGGTGCACGACAAATGTGACTCCATGTGCACTGGAGGTGGGCCAGATGGCACAGAGATGACTTAAGTGGAAGGGCAGGCGGCCGCGGGGCTTGCTGTGTCATCACACTAGGGGGACCTGGTGTGGGTCATGACCTGGATGGGCTAGATCTAGGCTTTACCTCCAGGCTCCGGTTTCTTAATCTGTCCAGTGTGAGTGACCTTCACGACCCCCTTCCACTTGGACCTTCTGTGACTTTGTCCAGAAGGGCTCGGGACCTTAGATTCTTGGGAGTGGGGGTTGAGGCCTGGGGAGGTTTGCTGCAACAAGGGATGCCCCAATGGGGTTGCAGCCCTCCTGCCATTTCCTACCACACCCTTGCCATGCCAGACTCCATGTCTCTCAGCTCTTCTTTTCATAGTCCTAAGGGTAATTATGATGTTTGCTGTTTACATTTGCATTCCTGATAGTGCTCTCTCTGAGTTGGCTCCAGGTCCTTTTCCAGTCTGGATCTCAGACTCAGGGTGTGGTTCTCTGACCTTTGAGATGCGACCCGCCTACCTGCGTGCAAGCTACCAGCCTTCAGAAACTGCTGAGTAGCACTCCTCGCAGGGTGCCCGGAATTTGAATTTGGTCCCTGCCCTCCAGTAACCTACTGAACTGCCTTTAAGATCTTGCAGTGATTCTGGAGAAGTACTGAAATGTTATTTTCTGGTTACAGTGAGGAAATGAATGAGGGTCAGAGACATGTAGCAACAGCCCTTCTCTCCCACGATGAGATGGATGAGATCGCTGAGTAAGGGGTCGCTTGGGCTTAAGATCTCACAGGCTGTGGAAGACAAGCAAGTTACTTCGCTTTTCTAGACCTGAGTTTCCTCTTCTGTAACATGCAACGGCTAACCACCTGCCTCTCAGCGTGAATGGAAGGAGGCGAAGGAGAATGTCTGGAACATGGGAATCACTGAAAGCTTAGTGCTTACTATTACAGGGGAAGCAAGACAGAGAGGGGACTGAGAACAGGTTTCCAGTCTAGATCTCATAAAAGCATGACTTTGCAGGTATACAGAGAACTGGAAGCATCTCTAAGAGGTAGGTAGAGCTATTTATTTTGATTCTACTGTAAATATATTTAGAATCATTTTGACTAGCAAGGATTTGGTGCAAGTTTTGTGGCAGTGTTATTTTCCCACGATTCTATGCTGCCCACAATGATATTTTTAAAAATTACTGGTAACTCGGGATTGTGTAAATGCCGGTGGGGACGGCCAAGACATGAAGGGTTTTAGACCACTGACCAGTTCTGCCTCGCAGAGGACATTTGGCTTGTCTGGAGATAGGTCTGGTTGTCAGAGCTGTGGGTGGGAAGGATGCTGTTGGCCTCTGATAAGTAGAGGCCAGAGGTCATTGAACATCCTGCAGTGTGCAGATGGTCCCTCACAACAAGCATTCACTATCAGGTCCTGAAGGTGCTGGGGACTCTCCCTCTTGGGTAATCCTGCTCTTTCCTCCTCTCACTGCAAAGTCAAGGAGTCTCTTCTCACGAAGTGCACTTATTTGCTAAGGTAGATTAGTTCTCCTTATGAAAAATCTTTAAAGTCCTGAAAATCTAGAGCCATATCTCAAACCGAGGGGAGAAGAAGAGATTGTTTAGTTCTTCCATATAGCTTGAGATTTGTAAACCTTTCCAACCCAATCAAAGATATTCTCAACAGCTTTTTCTCTTTTCCACCCGCATCACATAACACATATTAATGTTTTCGTTTTACAAGCACTTAGTAAACAGTGGCAAGGTATACAAATAAAATAGGCTCGTACTGCATTTTATTACTCTTTTTTTATACAAAATACATGACTTTTTGTTCTTATATATTGACTTCTAGGGGAATGACTTATTTGCTTTATTTGTATAATTACTACTTATTTTTGGTCTAAACAATAGGGGAGTTGATTATCTCACAGAACTGCAGGTTTTTTTTTTTTATGATTTTTTAAGATTTTATTTATTTATGCATACAATAGCTGCGGTGCAGGCCAGAGACAGGGGGTGGGTTTGGGGGCGTGAGAGGATTCACCAGAGACAGAGTAAGGAGCAGAACAGGGAGATCAGCTGAAGTACAGTGCTGAGGGGGGCAGCGGACGAGGCAGGAGAGGTCTGCTGTGCCATGTGGGTCCTCTCCCTTGCTGGGGAGCAAACTCACCGCAGAAGCTCCAAAGTGTGATGCTCAACCCTTTGTGCCACCAGGGAGGCCCAAATGACTATGGTTAAATTTAGTTACTGTCTGTCTCCATGCATAGTTGTAAAACTTTTTGTCTTTTGATCAGAATTTTAAGATCTCGCTTAGGAACTTTCACATAGGTGGTACAGTGTCATTACCATAGTCACCATGCTGTATAGTATGTCCGCATTAGAACTGCAGGTTTCGAGGCGGATAGATAGGTCTGGACTTGAAGGCTGCTCGAAGATGTTCTCGAGGACCTGAAATGTTTCCGCTCCTCTGCTTGTACGAGAGTTTTAATATTTGTTCTCAAACTATTTTACTTCTTGCAAATTGAGCTACCCCAGTTGTTGGAATAAACCATCAGTTCTCAAACGAATTCTTTCTGTTGGAATAACAGCTTCTTCTCACTAGCCGTGCTTGGTGCATTCTCCTGTGGCTCATCGAAGTTAAAGCAGAAGTTTGTGTTTTAAATATAAATTCTGTTTTTAAATTCAAATTTGCTAATTTTCCATTCTGGAATATTTAAATGGCAAAGTCATTTAAATGGCATGCCAAGGTCAATTTGAATTTTAAATAGGTAACTTTTAGTATAAGTATGTCCCTTGCAATATTTGGGATATACTTACAGCCCCCTTCAAATTTTGTTTTTGTTTTTTTTAATGTGACATAATTCAACTGGGTATGGTGCATTCTCATTTGCTAAATCTGGGATACCTGAAGATAGAATTCAGGTAATTGGAAAATACAAAGAAATAGCATTTATGTCACATCTCTCTGCAAACCTTTATCTTGGATGTTGTACTTTAATGCAGAGTTATTGAATAATAAATCTCAGGCAATATTTTGCCAAAAAGGAGGAAATGCTTTTCTGAAAGTTATTTAGAATACTTGTAAATACATTCAGTAAATGTTGAGAATCATTTATTGGTCTGTAAGAATAGCTTGAATAAAGTGGAGTTAGAGACCTCTTATCTCGTATTCAGAAGTGCCTTTATTTGGCCTAAAAACTTAATTCCAGAGGTGAATATGGATTGGAGAATCTTGTGTGAGCTGTCTTACAGGGATTACCTGGAACAAGGTGATTATGCTATATCTAACTCTTCCTAGCAATAAAATTCATTTTAGAGCTAGAGATGCAGCTATAACAAATGGAACTGGTTGATTATAAAAAAATCTGATTGAATTTGGGAAATAGTAAAAAGATCCAACCAGAATTTTCATTTCAAGTACAGACTTGGCAAGAGCCTTCTGAAAGGGAGTAATACTCAAGCAAATATTCTTCAACAATCCTTTCTGTTGTCTAGTGCCACCCATATCTACCTTTTGGAAAGAATTAAATGCCACTATCACAGGATGCCACAATTGTTACATCTTTGGGGTCTCAAAATGGGTCCATCTCAGAAGCTTTCTTCCTTATGATGTTTTTTGCTTCTGGAGGAAGAACGAGTCAGGTTGACTGGTCAGCTACTTGCGTGTTTCCTCTGGTCCCACATGTACCCCCACGTCTAAACTCCTTTTCAGCCTTCTTGGAGCTCAGACTCCTGCCCCTGCTGATAGTATCTTGCCTTGGGTACCTAGAACCCTCACTGCTGTTGTACTTTCTCTCAAGGAACTTCTCTAATGTCACTGCCTCACACACTGCCGCCTACCAGTTGAGTTTACTCCCAGAGGACTGTCTCCCATGCTTTGGGAATGGAAGGAAGGCAGTGGGTAAATATAACTGCCTCTTACATTAATTCTATGGGACATTCTGGATGTTTCCTGTGGGAGCATAACAGAACTAAACCCCTGTCAGTCAATAGCCATGACATGATTCACACACCCCTAAATAATATACCTACCTCACTCCCAGCTTCTAACTCCTGCTCCTTGAGACTACTTCCAAATAAACTAATTGCACCAAGTCCTTGACTCAGTTTCCATTTTTGGAAATAGCTAAATTTAGACACCTGCTGTATTAGTTAGCTTGGGCTGCCATAACAAAATACCACTCACTGGTGATGGGAACAACAAAAAGTTAATTCTCAGTTCTGAAATTGGAAGTCCAAGATCAAGATCGAGTTCCATCAAGACCATCAGGGTTGGTGTCCTCTGAAGCCTGTTTCCTTGACCAGCAGGTGGCCACTTTTAGTCCCTCTTCACATGGGTGTCCCTCTGCAAAGGTGCCTCTGCTTGTCCCTGTATTTTCACATTCTCCCTTATAAGAACACCCATTCAGTTGGATTAGGCCCCACCTGAATGGCCTTATGTTGACTTAATCTCTTTGAAGATTCTGTTCCAAAATGTAGTCACATAGTAAAGTACTGGATGGAGAAATTGGGACTTTAGCACCGGGATTTTGAAGTGGACCCAATTCAGTCCATCATACCTGTGATGAAGAAAAGCTCCATCTAGAATATAAGTTACTCCAAAATAATTGTTTGATCTCATATTTATGACTTTTCACAACCCTTCTATCTTCTCCATTATAGGATGTTGGAGACGTGACTGAACTAGGAGGGGGGGATTTGCTTGACATGGTCATCTTCCTTTAAATATATCGAGTAGCCTCTGTTTCCATTTCTGTTCCCTACAGTCAACAGAAGACATAAAAGGCAAGGTTGCTGCTAACCGGGAGGAACTTGAAGTCAAAATATAAAGGCAAGACCATTAGACAGATACCAGCAGAGAACAGGTTAGCTCTCTTGTACAGATCATAAACTTAGAAGTTTAGGGGAGATGTGCTTTCTTGACACTGAAAGGTCAAGGTTATCATAAGCATGGTTGAATTAGATGACGGATGAAACTACTGATGAAGTTCCCTGTTCTAACTGGCCGAGAATATGTAAAAATGTGTAGATGGAGGGAAGAAGGAAAACTTACAAGTGAAATGAATAGAGCCTCTTCCTGGGTCTTAGAAGAATCCAAAAGGATTGTATAAAGGGTAGGAAGAAATATTGAACAGGATATGGTATAGTCAGATGGGTTGGTGAATCGCAAACTTTTTGAGTTTGGGCAAGGGCTTGTGGTACAAAAGTATTTAAGGAGCATGTATTGGGCATTGTTGTATGGGAGGGAAGACAGGGCAAGGAGGGAGAGCAGTGTTGTAGAGTGAAATAACTTAAAAATGAGGTTTAAAAAAAGGCCTCAGGGCCTTTGCACTTGCAGTTGCAGTTTGCTCTGATTAGAATGGCCTTAATCCACAACTTCTCATGTGACCTTCCTTCTTGGCATCATTGACTCCACTGACACTTCAGAAAGACCCTTGCCACCATCCAGTTGGTGGCTCAAGGGGTTGAGCACTGCACTATGAAGCTATCCGCAGCACAATTTTGATCCCCGGCAGGGAGGTGACTCCCATGGCCTCTCCTATCTCACTGGCTGCTCCCTTCAGCAGTATATTTCAGTAGATCTGTGTGTTCTGTTCCCCACTCTGTCTCTGGTAAATCCTCTCACCCTCCCCTCCCCTCACCCCACCCCCCACATCTCTGGCCTGTACCTAGATCTTGTATGCATAAAGATATAAATCTTTAAAAAAAAAAAAAGATTCCGGCCCTCCCTGGTGGCACAGTGGGTTAAGCAACGCACTATGAAGCATACCGCAGCCACTGAAGCACCAGTTCGATCCCTGCTGCCGTGCAGGGAGGGGACCCACAAGGCGCAGCAGACCTCTCCTGCATAGCTCGCTGCTCCCCTCAGCAGTGTGTTTCAGTAATCTGCCTGTTCTGCCTCTGTCTAGTGGATTCTCTCACCTCCCTGTACCTCTGGCCTGTACTCCAGTGCTTGTATGCATAAATAAATAAATCTTAAAACAAAAAAGATTCCCTTCTTCACAGGTCACTTTTTAACCTGTTATGTTTTATTAAGATCTTTTGGTTAACATCTTAATCAAAAACAGCCATCTGAAAAACAATTGCCATCTGAAATTGGGATCTTAAGTCCTATTTATCTGTAGATTCAGTTCAATTCAAACATTTATTGAGTACCTAATTTCTATCTTGTATTATACTAGTTAGAACTCAGGAATCGATGAATAAGATCTTAAAACCATAGTTCATTATATGGTTCTTAGCCTGCATCCCTGAATAGCACTGTAGTATAATTCTTTATTTTTACTACCCTCTAACTGCAATTTAGCATTTCTTTCCATTATGAATGTAGGCACTAAACCTCAATAGTATTGGCACTCCCCCCAACTTTGTCATCCACAGAATCCATAGCTATTTCCATATCACATTATACTTGTTGGAGATCGCTTAAACGATTATGTATACTCATCCAGACTTCAGAATTATAGGGACTTTTTAAACCTGCTACTAGATCTTTTACGTAATATATTAGTTACAAAGCACATAGATTACTATATTGAATTTATCTTGTCTATTTTGCAGAGCTATATGTCTAGATGAAGTGTTCTGTTAGTAATCCTGTGTATTTTATTATTTTTAGTGTTTAAACACGTTAGTCTAGGAGTCATCAGCAGGCTTCACCAGAAGGCCAAAGGGAATCCATGCAGGAAAGAGCAGAAAAGCCCTAGTTCTGTCATCTCAGCTTAGTTTGTGTTAGTGACGATTCCTATCAGAAGTGATCCCCAATCCCTGCTTTGGGCTTCTTGATTTTCCCTGAATATTGTCAACACCACCCCCACCCCCCCACCGCATCCCCATCCCCCATCCCCTGCCCATCCCCCAAGCCTGGTGAGAAATTCTGTTTTTCCTTGTTTGGTTGGAAGAGGTGCTTACCTAGTCGGGCTTGTAAGAGATTGCAAGCTTGGATGATGGAGCAGAAAAATCTCAGGACAGCTGGTCAGAATAAACTTGTCCTACCTTGTGGGAGGGACAGAGCTTTCCAAATGATCTTTTAATTAAGGAAAGTGGCTGCAGGGCCCTCCCCTGGTGGTACAGTGGGTTAAGAAATGCACTGTGAAGCAAAACTCAACTGCTGCAGCACAAGTTCGATCCCTGTCACTGCCCAGAGAGGTGACCCACATGGCGTGGCAGACCTTTCCTGCCTCGCCTGCGCTCCCCTCAGCAGTGGATTTCAGTCAGTCCACTGATCTGCTCCCCACTCTGTCTCTGGTGGATCCTCTCACCCCCTGTACTTCTGGCCTGTACCCCAGTTCTTATATGAATAAATAAATCTTAAAAAGAAAATGGCTGCAGTTCACTTGTAGCAAGATTTTATTAAAGCAAAATGACAGCAAACCCATGTTACAGTGCAAAGAAGGGAGCAGTCTCGTGGGCAGTAGGAGGCCAGGGTTCTGGTGACGTTCTTGTGAAGGGGCCCAGAGAGCTTGGCCTGGCCCCTCTCCAGTGTGTGGTCCTCGTGACTAGGGACAGATTGGTCACTAAGACTAAAGCATCTCCCCTGGACTTGTGCCGTAAGTTCAGTTTTAAGTTGCTATCAAGGTGTCAGAAAAAAAATGTACAAATCATACATCTGATTTCCTCTGTCTGCCACTTAAATCTTAGACCTCACTCAAAGCAACTTGATGCACCTATGAATTTTCGGTACAGTCCAGTCCAGTATGGTACAGAAGTCCTCATTCTCTGCCATCCCACTCACTGCTGTATACCTGAGGTCAGGACTGGTCCCAAAATATTTCATGCAATGAGATATTTTGAGAGAAATCGTGAGACTGAGATCACTTTTTATTAACTAGTATATTATATATATTTTTTAGTATATTATATAAACTAGTATATTGTTTTGTTTTTTTAAAGATTTATGCATATAAGAACTGGGATACAGGCCAGAGGTGTGGGGGGTGAGAGAATTCACCAGAGACAGAGTCAGGAACTGAACAGGCAGATCTACTGACAATACGCTGCTGAGGAGAGCAGCGGGTGAGGCAGCAGAGGTCTGCGCCATGTGATTCACCTCTCGACCTGGGATGGAACTTGCTGCAGTGACTGTGGATGCTTCAGAGTGTGGGGCTTAACCCCTTGCACCACCAGGGAGGCCCCATCATAGTATATTGTTAATAGTTGTTGTGTTACTAGTTAGTGCTGTTAATCTCTTGATGCCTTATATTAAGCTTGATCATAGGTGTGTGTGTAGAAGAAAAGACAAAAGACAGGCATCCGCTGAGGGTCTTATAGCATATCCCTGTGCATGAGGGCAGACTACAATATTCTCGAAAACATTCTGCTTGGCTTTCTTGAAAAAATCTGTGAAACACAGACTCCTTCCAGAATGTCTTCACTGAGTCTGATGTACGGTGGAGCTGTGCGTCTTTATTTTTACTCAGGGTTACTATCCCATTCCTGCCATATACCACATTGGCTGCTGCCAGCTTTATGATGCTTGTGGTCATCCTTGACAAGAGTGAGCAGTGGGCAACACTGAGCAGAACCATGGGCCTCTGCTCTTTAAAATTAGCAAAGGCACATGCATATAATCAGCATGGCAGATGGAGAGGGGGTGGGGACTCTGAGGGATGACCACTTGTGGGCACAGGCAGTAGAGGGGAGGGGACTGGGATAAGGCCTTAGCCAGATCCATTGGCACCTTCCCAGGGCGCTGATCACAGCTCTCAGATACACACGGGTGTGGTCTTGGATGAGAGGTCCTGTTGGATTATTTCAGAATATTTCTGTGATTTTTATTTGTTCCTCCTCGCTCTTTGAAGTAGTTGTGTAGTGCATCTATTTTTCAGAGGAAGAACATGAAAACTATAACTTGCCCAAAGTCTGTTCAGAAATTCATAGCCCCAATTAAGTGGGAGACTTGAGTATTACTTGGCCTTTTAATTTGATACTGAGACCAGACCACTTTAGCATTTGAAAAGTTACGGAAGTTTCCAGAGCCAATATATTAACTTAAAAAAAGAGACGGAACAATGAGCATTACTAAAGTTCATTGCATAGTTGGACACCATAATTAAAGGGAGACAAGAGGTAAGACGAATAGGCTCCTTCTGTTACGGAATAATAATAAAACAACGGGGATAATATTAGTAATTATTTTTCAGCTTTTTCTTTCCTTGCTTCTTTGCCCCTTCAGTCTCTCCTGTGGAGATCGAGAACCTGACCAAACTGAGATCAGAGTCCTTGAGCACAGACTGAGATTGTATATTCAGGAACCCTCCTAATGAAACATGTTAGAACATTTACAGCAGAATGGAGATTCTAGATTATTTTCCCCTCTTTGTACATTAAGTCCCTCCCTTCATTCTTTGCCCTTTTTCCCTCCTTCCTTTAGCAGTATCGTACAGGAATGAGGACACATAAAGGCAGAGAACATACTGCTTGTAATTTAAGCCCTTGAATTTCCAGTAAAGTTCTAATAAGAGCTTACATAAATGTGGACCAATTAAGTCCATTTAGGGAGTCCTTCATACCTTTTAAAACACTCCCAGGTGAAATGCACTACTGAGAAATAGAAGTCTCTGGGCTGAACCTAGCTTATGGAAAGTAAAACATCAGTCACTGCCAACTACAGGTGACTGGTAATTTTTAATAGAATTTATCAGCTTTTGCAATGGCATCAGTTTAAAAGAAATAGTTTGTGTCTCTAGGCCAAGACTATTTTTATTCTGACTTCTGTTACCGCTGATCTGTCTGAAGAGTATAAAAATGGGCTGATGCAAACCAAGCTTTGGAAATGAACTAAGCCTCACCGTGGCCTACTGAAAACATTAAGTAAGTCCAGAAAGATTAGGTGTGTAGTGTTTGTTTATGTTCTTTTACTTCTTAAGTTGAAAAAAAAAGGTGATAGAATGCATTTTAGATCCCTGTTCTCATTTAGTTAGGAATAGTGAGGAGGCATTAACTTGGAGAAGCACCCAGGATCCAGAGGAAGAAAGTCGACACTTTGAATACTGAGTAGGCCGAGCAGAAAAAAACTGAAGCCACTTAGTTTCATAATCAGTTTGACGTTAAAGGGACCTTCAAGATTCTCTGCTTGGTCCTTTCACTTTACTGACTAGGAAACAGAGTGCAAGAGAAATCCCTGGCTGGGAGGATAGGGCTAGAGGAAGGCAGCCTTCACCATTAACCACCTTATGCTGCATCTGTTCCCAGGCTCGGTTATAAGATTTGCTTAATGACTCTGTGACTGTTCGTGAGGGTGAATACCACATATCTGGCTGGGTAATGTGATCTCTTTTATTTGCTTTAAGTTAACTTTAGCCTTTAGCTAAAGGTTTAGCCGTTAGCGTGGTGTGAGGGAAAGGGCACTAAACTTGGATGCAGAAGACCAGGGTTCAAGTTTCAACTTTGACATTAGCTTTGCTCAGCCCTGTTTTCTTCATCTAGAAAATGGGAATAGTATGATGCACCACTTAGTTACCTTATGCTATAGTGAGGATTAACTATGAAGGGCTGTGCAAAGTATAAAGGATGCTGTAAGATAAGAGTCTTTTTTTTTTTTTTTGACATCAATTGTGGTACCACCATTTCACCGTGCACCATCACCTCAGTCCAGCATAAGGGTCTTCAGGCTAAAAAGATATTTTCAAATTTTGGCTACTCTAAGTTTATGGAATATTTAGTATTCAAATAAATATTAGTCAATTTAAATTTAGTATTAAATTAGTCAATTTAAATTTAATATTTAAATAAATTTAAAAGTATCTAAATTTATAGAGTATTTAATCTAATAAATACTCTAAACAAGGCTTACACATTCTTTTTCTGTTTTCACCCCGATGTCCTCNTGTCCCCCCCCCCCCCCCCCCGCCTCCCTTTAGAATTTAAAGCTAGGAATTAGAGCATCTCTCTCCGTTTGGATTCTGCCTCAGAGTACATGAATTTAAAGCCTCACCTACAGTAACCTATTTGAAATTTTTCAATACTTCATTCCATGTATGATAGCCAGTAAGGCTATAGGACATTTAATCGATTGTTCAGACATACATTGTGAAATTCCAAACATGCTCTTTACTGAGGAAATGGAAGATTGGGTATAGTTTGTGATACAATCATCATCTTAAAACGACCCACCTAGGCATAGCCTTGGCAGCACGGCTTGGAAGGAGATTTGGTAATTACACTCTTTAGTTCTTCTATGAATATAGCCGATCTGGGCGATTTGGGCACCAGAGTGAATTTTTAGGCATGAATTATCTGGTTAAGTTAGCCAGCTAATTGCCAGCTGTCTCCTTTGCTCTCTGCTCTGCCGACCCCAGCCTGAGTAATTGTCTTCTGTTTACTCATGCAAGCAAGTTGCTGGTTTTCATTTTCAAACACAAATGAACTACATATTAGAATGGTATTTTGATTGAGCTATTTTTGCTGCTGATTCAAACATCCTCCACCCCTTGCCAAAGGAGTTACCAAGATCAGAACCCATTAATTTAGTTGATTTGGGGGCTTCCCTTGTTGACTTTGGGGGAAGATTTAAATATAGTACAAGAGGTTTGGAAGTTGATGGTTATGAGGTTTTGTGAAACATTCAAAACTTATCTCGAATTCTGACCAAACATTTCTCTACTAATTTCCCTAACTAAATGGAAGCTCCAGCTGTATAAATAATGATTTTTGTTTGAAAATATTTCTTCCCTTGTTTTTAGAGCCATCGGGGGAATTAAATTATAAATAAGTAGCCGCAAAGAACTAGTTTGTCAATGTGAAACAGTATGCAGAATTGCTTGGATTTTGAATTTTAGAGTGTAATGCCCACCTTTAGGATGGGTTGGTGACTTTGGGGAGCAGGATGCAGCTTATTTAAATGTTTCATTTTCTTTGTTTGCCTTTATCTTACTTCTTCATTTATTTGCCCATTTCTCTGTTGGATCTGATGTCAGTGCTGCAGTTCTTCCCAAATACTGCTAACTGATTACAAATGTAACGATTGATCTCTCTTTCAACATCTTTTATTTTCCTGCCCATTTTTTCTTAATAACCCGCATGCATGCACGCACGCACACGCACACGCACACACACACACACACACACACAGAGAAAAAGAGCCTCCCTGGTGGCCTAGGGATTAAGTCTCAGTGCTACCACTAGGCCCACCAAGATGGTCTGAGTTTGATCCCTGGCCAGGGAGCTAACGCACCTGGCACAGCAGACCTCTCCTGCCTCACCCGCTGCTCCCCTCAGCAGTGTATTTCAGTCCATCCACCTTTTCTGCTCACTGCTGTCTCTGGTGAATCCTTTTATCCCCCCATATCTTTGGCCTACACCCCATCAAGTTCTTTGCAAAAAATAAAATAAACATTACAAAAAACAAAAAGAATTCCCATTTCACTGACATCACAAATCTCATCCTAGTTAAGCATATAGAGGGAATATGTAAATGTGCGATCATTATTGATATTTTGGTATTTTTGTGTTTATAAACTTTGGTAAGAAAAGCAGCGGCACATCAGTCTGTCCAAGATGCTCTACTCACTCTCAACTCGGCCATGAAATCTTATCGTCAAACTTTCTTGAACTTCCATTATTATATGTCAAGAATACACCCATATTTTTGAAGGATGGGCTTCATCACATATTTTAGACTCATCTGTTGTTTAAATGATAGTCTTCATTCCACAGATATTTAACCAATGAATGTTTTATGTCAGGTACTTACAACCAAAGAAATTGAAACAATTCTTTCACTCTGTTATCCAAGAAAATGATAATAACTTAGGTTGACAGTGGCAACATTTTCTTACATTGAACATTTTTCCAGAATTACTTGATGGGAGCAAATGGCTGCTGTGAATTTTTACTTTAACCCAGTCTACTTCCAATCAAGGCATTTATAACCAAAGAAACATGTCAGCAGTTGAAAGGACAGAGGAGAAAATTCAGGCCTGCATCAGGAAGGGTGGTCTGTCCATCTGTACCTGGGGGGTTTGGCCTGTCTCTCAGGCTTCTTGGCAACAAAATCAACAACAGTGGCAGGGGGGAAAAAAAAAACAAACACTTTTCTTCCTTAAGATTTGCTCTGCTCTCTGGAAAATGCTGGAGAAAGTGGAGTTTTCATTTGATAAAAATCTCCACTATGTGGTTACCATTTCTGAAAATTCATTAATAATGACTTACTTTCCTTTGAAAGGGAAGGCTGCATGCCGCCGCTAACGAGTATCAGGACCGAGGATCATAAGCCTCCTGCCTTAACTCCGGCTCCCAGATTTATCTGAGCCAGCTTCTGCCAAGAGTAATTTCAGTGGACATCTTAAATGTGGAAATGGACAGATGGTCAAGGAGAGGATAATGGTCAGAGGTAGGGCTGGGACGATCCTGCACCCAGGGTGGACAGAGAGGGAAGAACCTGCAGGGGTGAGGACATCTTTTGGGATACCTTGTTTTGTTTCCCTTTTAGGGGAGTAAAATATGCATATATAAAATCTACTAGTTTAAGTGTATAATTCAGCACCATGAAGTGCATTTCCTTTATTGTCCAGCCATCACGAGTAGTAGCCATTTCCAGATTTTTCTCACCATCCCTAACAAACTCTGTTCCTCTTAAATAATAATTTCCACAGAAGTGGAATCATAAACGTCTGGTCTTTTTGTGTTTGTTTACTTCCCTCACCATAATGCCTCCAGGTCTATCCGTCTAATAGCATACATCCCGAAGTTCATTCCTCTTGAGGGCTGAATGTTCATTGTGAGTATAGGTGTACCCCATTTTGTTACTGCTTCATCTGTTGATGGACATTTGGGTGGGCCCACTTTTGGGCTAGTGTGAGTAATGTGGCCTTGGCATTAGTGTGCAGGTACCTGTTGAACCCCTGCTTTCAACTTGGGTATTCTTGAGCCACTTCTCAGCTTTTCAGGGGAACTGGCATGCTGCTTTCCACAGGAAATGTACCACTTTACATTCCCACAAAGGACTGTATTTTTTTAAAAGATTTACATATATATGCATATAAGAACTGGGGTACAGACCAGAGATGTGAGGGGGTGAGAGGATCCACCACAGACAGAGTGGAGAGCAGAATAGATGGATCAACTGAGATACACTGCTGAGGGAGCTGCAGGCGAGGCAGAAGTCTGCTGCACCATGTGGGTCCCCTCCCTGGCCGGCAGCAGGGATCGAGCTCTGCCTGATTCTTTGGGTCTCCCATTAGGAACTGTTTTTGCTCTTTGGTGAGTTAGTTTTGGTTAGAGAAAGGATCCTCTGTGTTCTGTTGTTCAGCTGGTGGACTACAAGTGAGGCTTCCAACAGCTGTTGGTCTTAGTGTCTGGTGTTTGCTCCTTTCTACCCCTCACTGTAAAGAGAGCCAGCATGGTAAGGCCTGGCTGCCTCCAGAAACAACCTGCTGTTGAGCCTTTTTTATTCTCCTGGTCACCGACTTCTTACAGTGTCTTAATAGCCACTGGTTCATCTGAATGAAAAATTTATCTTGTGCCGCTTACCCAAAGGCAAGGCTCCTCACATGTCAGATATTATTTTACCATTTATCTTGATAACTTCCGTACTTTTCATTTCTTGAAACAAAGTGTAGAATGATGTGCTTTCTTTGAACATTCCACTTTTTATACCCTTTTATCATTAAGCAATAACAACAAATTAAGCAAAGTTCAGAATTCTTTGAAACACTTTCAGTTGTGTGTGTTGTGTGTGTGTGTGTTTCTATACAGGATGTGAGTTTTCATTACCAACATAGACAAAGCTTTCAGTGAGCATTTAGGTTCCTTGAATAACCGTTTTTATAGAAAGCCCAAATCCAATGATTTTTCACTTCATCTTTGAAACATCTGTGAGAAGTAGGGGGTTTGTGAGCACCATATCTTTTGGCATATAAGGAAACCAGAGCGTCTGTGAGGAAGGCGGTCTAGGTTTCTCATTCTTTTTCTCTTCATGGAGTTACGGTGTTGGGTCTGTTCATAATTGCTGTGCACCACAACTCTTAACTTCCCTGTGCTCCCACTCTACAAAATGCACAATTTCTTCATCTAAAATCCCCAGTTTTGGGTCATTAATAACACTTTTGAGAATGTCAGGGCTTCAAATAACTGTCTGGGCCTGAATGCGTTCCAGTAACTTTACTGCCTATAGGAATTATTTGACAGTTAATTGTGTGTGCTTATATTGCTTGTTTTGGATCAAATTAAAAGTTAATTATTTTATTTTACTTTAATTTCCTAGCAAGTATTTTGTCATTCTTTAGCGATAGATTTAAAAGTTAAATTGTACCCTTTTAAGAAATAAAATTGACTTAGTGTCCCCATGGCCTCCTTAGACAGTCGGTACACACCATATATTTGTGATTTCATATGGTGCTTTTAGGCAAGGAGATTTTTAATGTTAGCTAATCGTGATTCATAACAAATTCCGTCTTTGTGAAATAAGCATCATTCAAATTCTCAGTGTCTGTTTTTTAGTAGAGCTATGTAGTTGACACCTTGGACACATTAAATGTTTGTCTTTTCCTGAGTTCATTCCTTCACAAAACAGGAACTACGTGTATTTAGTGTAATCCCCAGTGGGCCTCAAAAATTAATTTCCACTTCAAGTCAAGTAGTGGTTCTGTTTCTCTTTAGTCCATGGAGTGTGAGCTCTTTACTGGAGCTGGATGGGAAATGCAGGCAAGCAGGCCCTTATAACTGGGCCCAACTTATTTATATCCTCAACCAGAAGCAGGATCCTTGGGAATGAAAAGGAAAAAAAGCATCATAATGAAAGAGCAGAGAAAATATGTTTTCTTAACCATTTGTTTCAAGACTCACTTATTAAGTCTTGGAAAATGTCGCAAGTCAACCAAAGGTCTTGGGAAGTCCCTCTGAGTCATGAACGGGGTACCGGTTGAGGTGGGGTGTAGACTTCTGTCATGAGGGCCTCTGAACTTTCATTCTGGTGCTCATTTCCTCGGGGACCCACAGAGCACCAATGCTAGCACGGTCCCTTACTTTACAGGTCCTCAGTATACATCTTTTGAACAGAAGTTCTGCTACTGCTCAACCCTCCCATCAAATCAGTCTACTGAGCCTCAAGTTTCTCCTCAGTTGTGGCGAGGCAATGGGAGCAGATCACAGAGAGTTGTCCCTTTTGTGTAAGAATGAGTATGCTTTCTAAGATAGTTCTTTTTTAAGAGATTTATTTATTTATGCATACAAGAACTGGGGTACAGGCCAGAGGTGCGGGGAAGGGGGTGAGAGGATTCACCAGAGGCAGAATGGAGAGCAGAAAAGGAGGATCTACTGAAATACACTGCTGAGGGGAGCAGCTGGCGAAGCAGGATAGGCCTGCTGTGCCATGTGGGTCATCTACCTGGTCAGCGGCAGGGATCGAACTCCTGCTACAGTGGCTACAGTTTGGCTTGCTTCATATTACTGAGCATAACCCATTGTGCCACCAGTGAGGCACCATGTTTTCTAAGATACATTCTTTTCCTAGGCCCATAGGCGTCTAGCCATTGATAGTCTCTCTCCTCATTATTTACACGTACAAGGAGGGTGCTTCTGGCTTTCGGGAGCTGACTGGTACAGACAGTAGAGCTTTCTTTTCTCGTGACTCCTGGAGACAACATCGGCTGTGAGATGGGTTCAAGTATGCACTTTGCCACTTTCTGGCTGATGTGAAGTTTCCTCACCCATGACATGCAAGTTAGACTAGGTGAAGTGATAGTGTTTAGCATGACGATGCCATTTCAGCAGAGGCTGAAATCATACTAACTAGAACAAGGAGTGACAGTGAAATGCAATACAGGTGATGGATGTGCACCAGAGGCTCAGGTGGGCAGACCCGATCCTGCCCTACCCTGCGCAGCAGTGAAGTCAGAAGCACCGCTGATCCCAGATGTGAGAGTCTTATTTCCGGACTAAGAGACAAAAAGTGAGATAGTAATTCCCCCTTATTTTTGATGGGATAGACAACTCATACAGTTAAAGGTAGCCTGGAAAGTTAAAAGTAAACACAAGTCTTAGTAACAGAAATGTAGCTTCAAAAATGTTGCCATTTTACTGCATCTTTTTAAAGAAATGCAGCCCAGAAATGATAGCTTTAAAAATTGTCCTTCTTGGGTAATATCGGGATGTAATGTAGTAAGTTAGGTTAATGTGTTAGCTTGCTTCTTGTCAGCAAAAATAGGTAGGTCCTCAGAGTATTGAGGAGAGAGGAACCTCCTCATTATCCTATTTAATGTCATCTTGAAGGGAGCTTGAGCAGCAAGTGCCTGGTGTTCTGTGGTGTTAGCCAGACATGGGGGAAGGGCGCTGCGTCTCTGGGGAGGTTTCTTGCCCAAGGGACAAATGAAAATGAGCTAAGCGGTACTGCACTGTTAGTTGTGTGTGTGTGTGTGTGTGTGTGTGTGTGAGAGAGAGAGAGACAGAGACCTACCTAGGCAGAGCCAACTCTTTCCTACCATTTTGCTTTGTGCAATACCCCGCCCCTCAGCACCAGAATGTTACCATCACCCCCAAAACATGCTGGGGTCTCTAAACTTGAACAAGTTTAGTGCAAGTTTCACCACCACACCAGGCTGAGACCCACAGCAGTCTTCAGGGATTCTTTTTTTTCCCCTGTATGTCAGTGATTTGCACTGAACCAATCTTCAACATAGGGGATGGGATGAAATAGAGAATCTACTTTTATATTATGTCCTCTTGTGCCGAGACTGCTCTATAATCAGAAGTTAGAAACCTAACGGATTAGGCTGTGAAGTCATTTTGTCCACGCGTTGGGTATAACACGCTCATGTATTGTAAGCAGCCACCAGTGGAAGCACCTCACAGTCATCACCGTAATTTATTCTTGCCCATAAATTGGGTTCTCAAGTGACTGAGTTCTCAGAATTCAGCAACCAGGAGCTGCAGCCTCGGTTGGGGAGTGCTGGAAAAGTCTTGTGATACCTGAGGTGCCATCTCCCCCCTTCATTTGGAGAGGAGCAAGTGGAGCCCCAGAGAGGGGCACTGACTTGCTTGGGGTCACCCGGTGAGTTGGGGCCACATCAAGGGCTACCCACTCTGTGTTTGGGTTCTTTCTAGCAGCACAAGGGCTAGGATTTTCCTCACGCTTTATTTCTGGAGGCTAATGTGACAGGTTTTTCACTTGTCTGACCCCATTCTCTCTTTTTTAATTGAGGTGACATTGGTTCACAGCACTGGATGTGACTCAGAGGTATAGCACCCCACCTCAGGAGATATCTGACCCCAAACCCACCTCCATGGCACCCGTAGTCTGGTGGGCACCCTCCCTCTTGCCCTCTGGTAGCCTCAGTGCTACAGACAGATTTCCAGTGTTTGCTTTCACATGGGTTTTCATTGACCCTTTGTTTCTGTTAATTGTCTACTCCACCTTTCAGTGAAACCATGTGGCATTTTCCAGGTAGACTGCAGGTGGTAATTTTAGGGCCTATGTAAGGGATGCTAAAAGCCAGTTTGTGTAGTGGGCTTTTTTTGGTTTGGTTGTCATGCGTGTTCTCCATGCATGCCTTAGAAACATCTCCAGAGAAATGATAATCAGCTCTCCAAGGAGTGGCTGTGAAGACGCTCTGTTCCCGCGCTTGCTGGTGTGTATTTCCTCCTGTAGGTTGCTGGAGTGGAGGCAGTGCAAGAAAGGGTGACTGACTTGTTTTCTTTCACAAATATGTGACAGATTGTTACTCTGGTGTCTTAACATGTGCCCAGAGAAAGTTCTGTGTCTGTATTAAAAACCATGTTTGACATTACATTTATATACATTTTATATAACAGCAGTCCAAATGTAGAGGGTGATTTTAAAATATATTTTAGGGAAAATAGATAACCAGACATCTCTTTTGGTGAGACCTGGAGGTACTTAAAAACCTTGATTACTGAGATTTATTTGTAGACTCCATATGGTGTACTTTGTACAGTATATAAGCATGTTTTCCTCATTTTGAGTTAGATAAAAGACAGGTTTGTGAGGCAGGAGAAGGAAGGGTGGATTGTACTCCTCCTCTGATCTGGGGAATTTTATATTCCTGCAGTCTATAACTAGGTGCTTATGTTGACTGTTTGTTTATTAAAACAAAGGTGGAAGAGAGTGCCACAGAGTGAAAAGCATTCTATGGCAAACATATGAGCTTGGCTTAAAAGCATGTGCTGCAAAGAAATGTAAATTCATTGGCTTAATTGGAAGAGAGTATTTATAGAAATTGAATGATCCAGTAAAACTGAAAGACTGTCTTCTTTCATCTTCATACAACTGCTGTAGTAAATGCTGTTCTGAAAAGCCTTTGCCTGCAAAGTGGTCTTTGTCATCTAATATCTAGCTTCCTAAAGGTCAATAACTTTGGTCTTCTACTATCACTTCACTCGTATTTACCAAGTATTTTTTTTTTTTGGCTTGTTTTCAGTTGTGCTGAAAACACGTGAAGATGTTCATCTGTGTCACCGTTCCCATTTTTTATGTAGTTGTACTATTTGATTTCAATAATGTAAAGAAATTTTTATGAGAGGGTACACTTAAATCTTGCTCTGAGTCCTGTTTGTAAACACCTTGACATCCTATGCCTTTACAGGTCACCATTTTCATTAGTTTCTTGGAAATTTTTCCATGGTTTATGCAATGTTCAAATATTTCTTTTAATTTCCTTTTCTTTTTTCTTAGGTGACAACTTTGTTACTTTCTGCCTTTTTTTAAATTTATTTATTGATATACTTTAACATCAGAACATACCACCTCATATTTTTTAGAACTGTATGATACTCCATTGTATGGATGTGCTGGAGTTAATCAGTTTCTTGTTAATAGACTCTTGGAATTTTTAAATCTTCTGCTATTACAATCCATTGTATGGATGTGCTGAAGTTCCCACTCTTAGAATCTTTAAGTCTTCTGCTATTATGGACAAGTTGGATGCGTATCATTTCATATGCATGCAGTTATATCTGTAGGCTGGTTTCCTACAAGGAGGACTGGAATCTTGGCCAGCGGTCGTGTATACATGTGCTTGTATAGTGTTGATTAGCCTTTGCTAGAAATTGTTTTATTTTGTACTGCCACCAACAACTTAGGAGAGTTTCATCATAGAGTAGGTTTCCCACACTTTTGGATTTTCATCAATCTGGTATGCAAAATATAACATCTTGATACTTTTTAAATTTGCATGTCTTTTTTTTTTTTAAGTATGAAATTGGACATTCTATCAGATGTTTAAAGGCCACTTGGTTTCTTTTTTGAGAGTTGGATGTGTGTATTCCGGTACTTGACTTAACTTTTCTATTGGGTTGTTGGTCTTTTTCTTATGAATTTGCAGGACTCTTAATATAATGAGGAGATTAGTTAGCTCTAAATCCACGATATGATCTCCAAATATTTTTCTCAGTTCGTCATCTTTGGTCTTCCTAGGTTTTGTATTTGCCCCACACAGAAGTTAATTTTTATGAAGCATATTTTTTCCATTCTTTCTTTTATGGCTTCCAGATTTTGAGTCACAGTTGGAAAGCACCCACCACTATCTCTAGCGAGTGCACGCGCACGCGCGCGCACACACACACACACATACACACAAAACACGAGAATTGATACTTTTATTTTTGCAGAATTTCCTTGTTTTTTTTTTCTTTTTTGCATTTAAATATTTGCTCCATGTGAGGTTTATTCTGTTGTTTTGTAAAGTAATGGACTCAACTGTAGTTTTTTCTCAGACTTCTGTCACTCAGTTGCCCTAGTTGCCTGTCAAAAAGTCTACCTTTACCCCCATTTAAATGCCAACATAATAAAACAAATATTTTGTTGTTGAAAACTAGCCACTATTTTCTTGTGAAACCAGAAACCATGGGTCAGCGTTTTTGTTTGTTTTTTGAAAGAATGTTTAGGTCTTTTAACTTTAGAAAGCACTTCCACTTTTTCCTCCAAGGATAACGTTTACTCACAAGTGAATGAATGAAGTTAACCAAATCCATCTGTTCTTTCACTGAGAAATGATAAGATTTTTGCCTCCTGGCACAAATCTCAACATTTATCTTAAAGTCTCCTTTCACTCATAGTAATTTGTCTCTTTATCACAAAACCTAATAAATTAAAGCAGGAGAGAACATTTGTTACTCAGGGTCATGCTATTTGAAAATCCTTAGAACATAGGGGTGGGGGGCCCTCAAAGTACGTTTCCCTGAGCACAGCAGCATTAGTATCACCTGGGATCCCGTCAGCAATGTAATTTAATTTCTTGGCGGAAAGTTTAACCCTACAGAGCTGCCTTCTGGGTGCATAGGTTTGCTCCTTCTTGACACAAAAAATGCAAAAACTTGCAGGAAACAACAATCTGTTCCTTGACAGTGATACTATCAGAGTAGAAAACTTTCTTGGGTTTTTTCCAGAAGTCACTATGCTGAGGACTAGTACATCTTACATCCAGAATTTTGCTGATTGGGTCAGTACTTCCTTTTGTTGTCAAATGAAAAACCTGCAAAACTGGTTGCTGTAATATGCTAGGAGGATTGTGGCATTGAAGATTTGTCTCCCCCCTCCCCCACAAAAGCATCATTGTTCCTTCTTGCCCCCTGCCCCTCTGCCTTTAAAAATAATTTGATACCAGAACAGAACACATACTTAGCTCTCATGACTGTTAACCACACCAGAATTGTGCTTACATTTGGCAGGTGAAGGCAGACTTCCCATAAAGCAGACCCTTCTGAGCCTAGCTGCCAGCCCAGGTTCGGTTTACCATGGTGGTTCTGAAATTGTGCTGGACGTTGAAGTCAGCAGTCGCTTTTCAAAACTGCCATCTAGACCACCATCACACAACGACGATTTTGAAATAAATCAGTTTCTTGGCATTGGCACCAAATATCAGAATATTTTAAATGTCCAGGTGCTTCCATTGTATCTACACGTCTGAGAACTAGAGTAAGTTTTAAAGTGACATCAGTTATAACAAGGACTGTGAGGTCACCCAAATAGCCCATGCTGGAAGCTGGTTCAGTGAAGTCCAGATACTGTCAGCACAAGAAAGTCATCCCCTGATTTTGTTGGCTGCAGGGAACATGACAAAGTGCAAAGGATCAGTGTTGGGCTTTCCCACTGGCTCTGATTTAGCAGATTCAAACTCCTCTGGAGACTTTGACCTCCAAAAACTTCTGCTCGCTCTGAAAGCTCCTGAGAAAGTTATGGTCTTTTTAGAATTTTCTTTCCATTTGGCTCATCAGATACTGCCTTGTCCACAACAGCGGTTGACAGTCCCTCCTGTAAGTCCATGTTTTATTAGTTAACCCTGCACAATTTTCCCCGTAGCGCATCTTACTTGACCTAAGGGAGAGATGAGGATGGCTCTCTAAGTTGGCCAAAGCCTCTTGCCATTCCTCCACCATATTGCAGTTGAAAAATATTTTTTAAAAGTTAATTTTTTGCAAGCTGACATCAAGGATTATATACTAGTATGGTGGAAATTACATCCATTTTAATGTGCCTGTTCTTGTAGTTTCTTATTTTATTCACCTTTATAAACCTCTGAGAACATCATCATAAAGAGCATCCTCCTAAACTGGAATGTGATTCAAATAGCCCTGTCTCTTTTCCTCCTTGCTTTTTATGAAGTAACTGCCTACACACACATGTGAGGAATGCAGTGTGTAAGTACAAATAGAAATAGACTTTGTAAAAGATTAATGTCAGACCATTAGTTGAAAAAGGTACCAGAGCAATTACAAGATTGGCTTAATCATATGTTTAATGGAACTAGGAGGCTTTTTTAGGATGGTTAATTTATTTATAAAACTTCAGTGTTCTCAGATCTAAACTTTATCTGATTTGTAGAGATTCAAAAGTTTTATCGCACAGATAAGTATTTGTTATTATTTTTTTAAATAGTCAGGTACTTAGTTTGCATTTGTGATGACTAATTGCATCTTGGAATTCCTGCTGGTAGCAGGAATCTCAAGATGTATTCGCCTCATGCAGTGTTCCCTGGGGTTCACTTGGGGTGATTCATCAAGGAAAGTAATGCATTTCAGGTTGGTAGACTCTGGTGAGATTTCCAGGTTGAGAAGCAGCAGGAGGAGAAGACAGGAGGATGTGAGATATTAGGGCTTCAGAGATGAAGAGTATTTCTCCTCCCCCCCAGCCCTCTTATGTCTGGAAATAAATATAGACTTGGAAGAGAAATAGTTCTCCAAATTGTCAAGTACAATTAGAGTACTTTTTGAGATACTTAGTTCTCTCTGTAGTTTCCCAATTAAAAATTAATATCTATCCAGGTAACATCTAGTGCCCAGAATTGTCATCACTGCAGAAGAGTTGTTGATGTAGAGGCTAGAGTTAGTGAAGAGATTACTGGGTAAGAAAATAAACACTCGTGAAAAGGAAACAAACATTCAGAGTGGCCACCTAGCTGGCCTGACCACTCATGAGGCCCCCTGAGGGAGCTTCCTTTGCCCCAGCTTTACTCTTATACAAAAACAGTGTTGCTTTTCCTGTAATCATCAAGCTCAGAATATTGAAAGTCTGCTATAGCAGACTCTTTGTTACTGATTTTATTGTTAATAAAGTTTGGCATAATCATCATCTCTTACCTGTACAACACCCTAGCAGGTTTTTTTTCTTTCCCCCAAAACTCATTTATATGAACACATAGACAAAGAGAAATGTTTTTTGTCTACATGTTCATTGACTTCAGTATTAACAAGTTTTCATATATTTTTAGAGTGATCCTATCACCGCTATCCCATCCCACATTATTCATAACATTTGTTCCTACCATGTTTTTGAGATCTTTTTATGTGCATTTGGAAAATGAACATGATTTCATATGTATTCATTAGCACTCACCGCTGCAGGCTTTTCTGTGTGATTTTTCTCCCGTGCCTCAAAGGTAGAGACTCATTATGAAATAGAAAAGATGAAGACATTGTTCTGAACCCTTAGCAAGCGGCTTCTGAATCACGATCTCTATCAAAATGCCCACGTAAGTGTTTTAGGGAATTAGTCTGACTCCTGTGTCAGAACCTATGGAGGGTCATACAGTTGCAGAAGGGGAGAGGGGGAATTGGATGCCTTTCAAAGAACTGCACTGTTTCTGTTTTGAAGGCTGGGTTGTTTTTGTCCCATGGATCCAAAAAGGGACACTCCATACGAGGTGCTGTCTGCATGGACGGATCTTTCATCCTCCTAAGGCAGCACCTACAGAGAAGGCATAGCTCTCCCGAACCGGGGCTGCCCGCTCAGGGACTCAGCACCTACCCAGCCTACCAGACCCGGCGGCCTTGGTGAGCTCCCGAGTGGTCATTAGGAGGTCAGCTTCAGGTCTTCCTGTTTCCTTAAGAAAGTGGATTTTTCATCTTAGAGCCAACATATGCCCATCATTGTCTTTTCCCCAAGGATTCCATTGTGTCCTTTAAACTCTAGCAGATTTATCAAAAATAGAGAAGCCAGATGTTTTTTGTTTTTGCTTTTAAGACTGTATTTACTTGTGCATACAAGAGCTGGGGTACAGGCCAGAGGCGTGGGAGAGGTGAGAGGATTCACCAGAGACAGAGTGGGGAGCAGAACAGGAAGATCGACTGAAACACACTGCTGAGGGGAGCAGTGGGCGAGGCAGGAGAGGTCTGCTGCGCCATGTGGGTCACCTCCGTGTCCGAGGATTGAACTCGCACTGCAGTGGCTGCAGAAGCCCCACAGTGCAGCACTCAACCCCTTGCGCCACCAAGGAGGCCCAAACCATATGATTTAAGAAAACATTGTCATTGCTATGAGGCCAAACTTGACACGTTTGGGAGGTAAGGGGTGCATTTTTAATATTCTCTTCCCCAGAAACAGGGCTTTGGGATGCTCCTCTAGAAGTAAGCAAGGCAGGAGAGATGGTAGGGGGTGGGGAGTGGGGGCCTAGAACAAGGGAGACTCTTAACACCTGCCGCAGTCCTAGTCTAATAATGTGCGGTGATTCTCCCACCTCAGTTTACCTGGCAGTTCCGTGAATTGGGGCATAGGTAAGATTTTCCACAGCTATAGCTCTTTAGTGTACAAAGTGAAGAGCTGCAGTGGGAGCGGTGAACTCACAGGCTTGTCTGCCCAGACACATCGATAGCAGAAGCAAAGACTGCAGCTGTGAAAACCAAGTACTACTTATACCGTTAGACCAGGGACGTTTCTAAAATTCTGCTGTTGCCAGTAGGTTAAGTATTATGCTTCTGAATAGTCAGAGTATCGAACTAATCTATCTTGAAGTTCGGGCTAGGCCCTGCAGAATGTTACAGAGGTGATCTGGATTGACCCATGTCCTGAAGCCACCTGATCCTTCCATTCATCCATTCATTCTTTCACTAAATATTGTCCTTAGGCACGCTGCATGGTGGCTTCCACGCCCGCTGTCCCCTGGAATCTCGGCCACTGTAGAACTTCTCACGGTCTGTATCCCCCCAGGCTTCTCACCTTTAAATGCTAGTTCCTGAAATTTGTCATAACCCCTCTGGTCCACACTTTATTTTTTTAACACATTTCTTCTGTTTCTTATTTCACTAATTTTGGGAATGAATTGCAAGTTTACTGTGTTCTTATATACCTTTTATCAGACATACATAGTATATACCCTTCCTCATCGATGGACTTCCCTACAGTAGCTTTCTGTGTATTTCCAACAGTGGCTGTGTATGCTTTAACATGGGAAGCCATACTCCAAATACTGTTCTGACTTCCTTTTTTTCCTTACTAGATAAAGGCAAAGCTATTCTTCATCCTAGAAATACTGCGGCTATATAATACTCTATAGTGTGGATATACAGCATAAAATGATTTTTGTAACCACCTGTTAATAGACAGCAGACCTGTAGATTTGTTTTTGCAACAACCTGGTTAAATACATTGCTGGAACAAACATCCTTCTATATGTTTCTTTGTGCAATTATTTTTTAAAAGTATTTCTCTACATTAATCAGATTCTTAGAAGTACTAATCATAGGGTCAGAAGGATGTGTATGTTCAGAGTGTTAATAATTCTGCTGGATTACCCGCCAAAGCAGTTGGTCCCAAGCCTTCTCTCTAAGGTTTTTGAGATTTACTATAAAGTATTTTAGATACAGGATGCAAAAAGAATAACACTATGTGGTGACATTAACAATACACTGAAGACTTTTGTTTTGCTCCCTAATTGCATTATCCTTTACCCCCAGCTTTCCCTGTTTCTCATCCTTTATGGATATATCTGTTGTGCATGTATACATTTACTACATCTGTATGATTCTAATGCTTCTTAATGATGTTTTCCATGTTCAAACTTTTGATGTAAGGATGTCATGTACATGTGTTTTGTCTTTTTATTTTTAAAGATTTGTTCATTTATGCATACAGGAAACTAGGGTACAGGCCAGAGGTGTGGTGGGGTGGTGGTGAGAGGAGTCACCAGAGACAGAGTGGGGAGCAGAACAGGCAGATCTATTGAAATACACTGCTGAGGGGAGCAGCGGGCGAGGCAGGAGAGGTCTGCTACACCATGTGAGTCACCTCCCTGGCCGGGGATTGAACTCATGCTGCAGTGGCTGTGGATGCTTCAGAGTGTGGTGCTTAACCCCTCACACCACCAGGGAGGCCCCATTTTGTTATGTCTTTTACTCAGTCTTGTATTTGTGTATTCATCTGTGTTGATAACATCAGCCTGGTATGAATGCTGCTCTGTAAATTCGTGTTCCTGCCTCTCTGTGCGTATGTATGAATTTATGGTGCATGCTAAAGAGCTGATGATTTTCAGTAAACACTGATGAAACTTTTCCCCGGGTGGGATTATACTTTAGCTCTCCCCTCCCCCACACACAGGGTATAATAGTTTCACAGGCTTGCAGTAATTAATATTTCTAGATTTTGTAATTTTTGCCCATCTGGTTAAGCGTGAAAAGTTATTTCAATTTTATTTACATCTTCCTGGTTACATACTTTACATTTACTGCCCTCTTTTAGGATTGCCAGTGCCTTTTTCTTTATTTTTTCTCTTGGTTTATATGCCCTTATTTGTTTCTACTTACCTATTTGTTGATAAGTAGTTCTTTGGCCTTTATGTGATTATTATTGTGGTCTTTTGATGATTTTATTTTTCCACTTTTCTATTGAAGTAACACTGGTTTATAACATTGTGTACATTTCAGGTCCACAGCTTCTCAGTTCAGCAACGTAATATATCACACCACTCCCCAGCCTAATGTCCAGTCACCATCCAGCACCAACCAATCTGCCCCCTACCTGTTCCCTCCCGATTCCTTCCCCTCTGGTAACCACCATTCTATTGTCAGAGTCTATGGGTTTATTTTCATTTTTCTTGTTGAGTTGCTTTTTTCCCTTTATAGTCTACAAATGAGTGAAATCATATGGGATTTCTCTCTCCTTCTGACTTATTTCACTTAGCGACATCCCCTCAGGGTCTATCCATGTTGTGGAAAATTGACGAGGATTCATGTCAGTGTACTGTCCTACACGTGTGATTTGTGTATTTCTGTCTTGTTTAAGAAAACCTTCCCTTCTGTGGAGTCAATGGAGTGTTTTCTTTGTTTGTTCTCATCATTTTGAAATTTTGCTCCATTTCAGTCTGGAATTGAGTTTTGTGTGTCATTTGAGGTAGGGATCTGAGTTTTCCTCTGGGGTAGACGTTGGCTCCACATTATCTGTTAGGTAGTTCAAAGTTGCCAGTGGTCATCCGTGCCCCATCTGCAGAATTTGACATTCCCACGTGTGTGTGGCACTGTCTCTGTGTTTAATATTCTATTCTCTCAACCCGTTTGCCTATCCTTGTGCCAGTGCACATTTCGTTAATTACAGTTGTTTTATAGTAAAAGCCTGGATATCTGGTAAGGCAGGTCTCTACCTCATCCCTTTTCTTCAAAATCAGCTTGCTTATTTTGACTCTTCAGTCCGCATAAAATGATACTGCTACCTTAAGATAATATTTTCAAAGGAACTCTCCTACACTGCTGGTGGGAATGCCAGCTCTGTGGAAAGCTATATGGAGCTACCACATGACCCAGCAATCCCATTTCTACATATACCCAAAGAACACAGAAACATTAATTCAAAAGGATAAATGCACTCCTGTGTTTATCACAATACTATTTATGATTAAGGTAAGACTTGGAATCAACCCCAATGTCCAAAAATAGACAACTGGATCAAGAAGATGTGGTATATATACACAAAATATACACAATTCAGCAATCAAAAAAAATAAACTAGTGCCGTTCACAACAACATTGATGGCGCTTGAAGGGATTGTGCTCAGTGAAATAATTCAGAAGGAAAAAGAAAAATACCAATGATCTCACTTAAGGAGGAATATAGGGTATCAAAGAAAATAATAATAACAACAACAACAAAAACTACAACAAAACAAAAATAAAGAGACAACTACAAATCAGAGACATTCTGCAGGAAAAAGGGAGAGATTAGAATCAAGGCAGGGCTGGGAAGAGCACAAGGGATTATGGTAACGGTGCAGGGTGAATTGTGTTTGAAATTCCAAGGGAACTAACACTAGAAAAGAAAGCAAACATTGTAAGAAAAAAAAAATACAATATTTTTTTAAAAAAAGATACTTTTATTTCTCCAGTCCTGGCCTTTATACTGTTACTATCATGTGTTTTACTTAGCCATATAATATAAACTCCACAATGCAGTATATTGTTTTTATTTAGACATACTGTTTAAGTGATTTAAAAATAACGTATGGGGGAGAACCTCACGTGGTCATTCATGTAGTTCCCATCTCTGATGCTGTCAGTAGTGTTGTATTGGTCCTCATTTCAATCTGGCATCATTTTCTTCTACTTAAAAGGACTTCCCTTAATATTTCTTCTGGTGTAGGTTTGCATTCTTATCGCTTTGTATTTCTGAAAATACCTATTTTTGCCTTTGGATTTTTTTAAATGATGTTTTTGCTGGGTATGGAATTCTAGTTTGACAGCTTTTTTTCTTTCAGTGTCACTGTCTTCAGGCTACATCATTAACACATGGAAAGTTTTTTTGTTGTTGTTTTCTCTGTAACATGTTCCTCCAGCTAATTTTAGGTTTTTCTTGATTTAGAGGATTCATTGAACTTCTTGAATCTATAGGTTTATAGCATCCATGTCTCGGTTCTAACATTTGTTTGGTTCTAGGTCACTTTCCATTGATATTTTTTTTCCTCTCCTGAATATGGGTCATATTTTCATTCTTCCTTGGGACCAAGCCTGGTAATCTTTGGTTGGGCGATAGTCCTTACTGAGTGTTAAGACATTTTTGTATTTCTGTAGCTACTCTTCAGTTTTGTTCTGAGATTCAGTTAATTTCTTAGAAACAGGTTGATTGTGCATTTCTCACATTCAGGCCTTATGTTGCTGGGTGGGACCAGAGCAGTATTTTTTTTCCTCCCTCTATTTTTATCTCACCAATGAGATAATACCTTTCTTAGTACTCTCACCCAGGCTTTGTGAATTATAATTTTGTGAGTTCTTTTTTCTTTTTCAGTCTGGCTGGAAGGAACAATGTGCATCCAATTTCAGGCCTTATGGGGGATCTCTGGGCTCTGCTTTGTATTCCTTTCAGGTGTTTCTCCTGGCCCTGGGTGATTCCTTCACATGAGTCCACTGATCTGTAATTTACTGAAACTTTAAGGAGGGCTTTATGTAAATTTCCAAGATTTTCTCTCCCTGAACAATGTTCTTCTCTTTGGATTCTATCCAGATTCTAGCTACTTAATTTGCTCTTCCCAGACTCTCAGCCCCATCTTCTCAGCTCATGGAGGTGCTTACCAGCCTTGGCCTGGGTGCCTCCTTACCAGACTGCAGCATGGAGACTTCCAGTCCCCAAATACCAATGAGTTTGTTGGCTCTCATGTCGGTTGTACAAATACTGGATATTCCTGACATTTTGTCAGACTTCAGCTTTCAGTTCTTTATATTTCTTGAAGTAACATTTTGCTACTTTAAGATGGAGTACTTCCATTAATTCTGAGATTCTCAAATCTTCCAGATGTTCTTGAAGTCCATTTATCCTGCTCCTGTACCAGGTGATATTGTTGTGAAACTTCATTCCCCAGAGCCAAGTGACCTGTTTTTTGGAGCCAGGGTGATAATTAAACACATGCTCTTTTTCTGAGATTTAAGGCACTAGCAGCTAGGACTGTGTCGCAAGCCATTTTAACAACTACATTCTGAAGTAAGCCTCTGTGGACTCACTGGCTTAGATTCAGAACAGTTACCTGGGTGTGTCAACAGTAACTCAACAGGAGAAAGTTTGCTGAGAGAAGATATGTGTGTTGGGGGTGGGGGGGTAATTGTAATGAAATAAATCTCTACTCCCTAAAACTGACCTGCACCGCCCCTAGTAAGAACTTGTTTATACCTCTTTATTGCATCTCTAAACCATTTAGTTATGAATGGTTAAGGACAGAAAAAGGAAGATGTTTAATTACCATTGGTTTCAATGGCTGGGATGAGGTCCAACTATTCGAACGGATAACACAGATTCACTTTCATTTTTAGTTTTTGTTTTTAGTACTTGAATTTAAGATAAAGTGTGACAGGGTCCTAAATCCATTACTCAAAAATGATGGTTTTCTCACTTCATAAAATATTAGGATTTGATGTGAGCCATGTAGATACCCTTTAATAAAAACATAAGTAAATTGTAGGAAATGAATGATTTAGTCCAGGAGACCACAGACCGTGGTCAGTGGGCCAAATCTGGTACTCTGCTGACTTTATAAATCTTTATAGGAATTCAGCGAAGCCAATTCATTTATGCATTGTGGCTGCTTTCCTGCTACAATAGCAGTGTTGAGAAGCTACCCAGAACCATGTCACACAAGGTCTAAAAATATTTACTGCCTGCCCTTTTACAGAAAATGTATGTACACTCCTGGTTTATTATACTGTTGGTGTTGAAGTGAGGTAACATATTAATACCAACAGGAGGAATCAGAAAGGGAAGTTGAGAAAAACTAAATTTTACTCTAGTGGGAGATTTGAATACACTTTTGCAGGGAGATGTCAGCACAGCAGCATTGCAACTTCATAACTGCCCATCACTGAGTAGATTTTAAATGTTTTTGCCAACCTTCAAATTGGAAATGCAAATGTCTGAAGAGAAGAATTCTTAAATTCCATTTTATGGGCAATAACTACATATTTAAGGTTAGCAATAATTTAAATTAAAGAAAAACACATTATAAATTTAGTACTATGAATAAAATTTTACACCCTCTTTAGAGTTCGCAATCTAATTGCACAGTTTTCCCTGCTGTTTATTTTTCCGTAAAAGCATATACAATTTAGACTTCAGAGGGAATAATAAACCTTAAGCATTGTATGGGGGGATAAAAACCTTTTGCCCACTCTGATTTAGAAGCCTCTGTGACTCACCGTTATAAAGGGCCATCAGAACATTTGTTATTCTTATTAAAAATATTCTTGTTTTGTCTTATTTCATCTGAGTACTATTAGGTCTATTTCATTTATTAATCAGGTCCTTAGGCTTATTATCCATTTAGTCTTAATTTAATATAGCTACAGAATTAATTTGTAACAGCTTTCCAGAGCTTTTGGCATTTTTGAGATCAACATTTGATCATTGAAGTAAAGACTTGGTTAGGAAAGCTATTAGGGCTACAGCCTGGGAACAGAAACACTTTGCCTCTCTTAATGTGTTTACTTCTACTGTTCCTTACCCGAGTGGACAGCCTGTATCACCGACTCACAAATGACATTAAAGACAGAAGGTGGGCCTCCCTGGTGGTGCAAGGGGTTAAGTCACAGCACTAAGAAGCTGCCCACAGCCACTGCAGCACAAGTTTGATCCCTGACTAGGGAACTGACTCGCGTGGCGCATCAGATCTCTCCTGTCTTGCCTGCTGTTCCCCTCGACAGTGTGTTTCAGTCAGTCTGCCTGTTCTGCTCCTCACTCTGTCTCTGGTGAATCCTCACCTCCCGTGCCTCTGGCCTCTACCTCAGTTCTTGTATGCATAAATAAATAAATCTTTAAAAAAAAAAAGTAAGACATAGAAGGTTACTTATGTTTCCAGAAAACAGACTGCCATACTTACCTACTTTCATTGGTGACCCTATCAAAATAATAGTAATTATTATTATTATTATTATTACTGAAATAAGAAGTGGGGCCTTTCATGGATAAGAGATTTCAACTGATTTCTGGAATCCAGAGACTAAATGGAAGAGTGACAGACAGTACAGCAGAACAGGGGCAGCCTTGGCCAAAGAACCTGAGGACTGTTCTGGGGAGCCTTTTGGAATCCAGGGGGAACAGAACCCAAGGCTAAAGGAGGATCGGTGTCTTTATGCAGAAAATGAATCCAAGAGTCCTTTCTTCAGACAAATAATTCTAGAAATCTTCCCAACGTGAATGGAGTGGCTGTTGTGTCACTTAAGGATACCACTCAACATGACGGAGTCCCCACAGAATCAACCTTAAAAGAATCGTCAGTTGTCAACCTTGTTGCTGTCATAGCTCCCTGTTGTTCTTGTGCTGCTGTTGTCTTCAGCACAGACAGACACGAATCTTGACACCTGAGACTACACCCTAAGAAACTGAGACCAAGATTTCTTTTTTAAATAGGACAAGATGACCGTGGAGAAAGCAGATTAACAGGAAACAAGAGAAAACTTCCAAGAGAAATGATGAGCGATACCAAAGAGGCGATCCTGTTCCTAAAAGAAGAACAGGGCCCAGATTTTAAAGCATAATTTAGTGAAGTGGAAGCTAATTGATATAAGGACGTCAGAACAACACCAAAAAAGCAAATAAGGGCTTCAGAGGATCAATCCCAGAGAAATAGGAATTCCAGAAAGATTGGGCAGCAATTATGAGAGGAAATGATTTACAATATAAATATTTCTTGTAGCTGAAGGCCAAGCTTATAGGTTTTGGGAGCCTGAGTTCAGCTCACAGTGAGTAAGGAAAGATGCACATCTGAATACTTGTTAGGAAATTTTGCAGTAAATGTAAGACAGACCAGGAAGCTTTCAGAGAGATTAAAAATCAAGTCGCTTCAAAGGGATGAGAACCAGTGCCTGCAGGTTTCTCATCAGCAGCACTGGGTATCAAATCACTGGAGCAACTGCCGTGAGTTCGGAGGGCAACTGACATTCAGCCTTAAATTCTTTACTTAGCCATACTACCCAGTGTGAAGGTAAAACATATATTTTCAGATGTAGAAGGCTTCCCATTTTCTCTCTCACACTGCTGTTCAGATGTGTTCCAGGAAAACAACTGATTAACAACAGGATCAGAAAATTGACTCTTGCGAGCCACAGTCGAGCTCATGCAAGCAGGACAGGAATGTATTGAAAGCATATTAGATAACTCAGAGGACTGTCAGGAAGATTAGATAACCAGATTTCAAGAACAGATAGGAACAAGGGAGGATCAATAGCCAGAACCACAGCCAACATGGTAAACCACAAAGTAAGCCCAGCAACACTGGTCACTTCTACTGAAGCTCCCTCCCGGGTCCACCACCTACCTGCTGATCTGCTTTTTTGTGGCACCAATGCCAGATTCAAAATCCAGAGCTGCTATGTTCCCAGCCCAGCCTAGCTAACAACCATCAAGGCCCAGAGTGACCCAGGTTCTGGGGACCATCGTGGGGCAGCTTCAGCTTCTATGATAGGAAAGTGGCTGGGCCTCCAGCCCGCTCTGGTGACATGGAGAAGTTCCTTAGCAGGGGAAGGTAGGCTCAGACTGGGCAATCAAATCAAACGACAAATATCCTAGCAAAGGAAAATGACAGCCATGGAATGCCCAAAAATAGATGACTGGATCAAGAAGATGTGGTACATATACACAGTGGAATACTATTCAGCAATCAGAAAAGACAAACTAAAGTCATTTTATAGCAACATGGATGGAGCTAGAAGTGACTATGTGCAGTGAAATAAGTCAGAAGACAAAAGAAAAATGTCAGATAGTTTCACTAGTAGGAGGAATATAAGGGAGCCAAACAAGGGATCGAGGAAAAGAACAATAACAATTAAAAAAATCAAATCACAACAAAAACAAAGAGACAAACACAAATCAGACACTTTGGGGAGGGAGAGTGATTAGGATGAGGGCAGAAAGAGCACAAGGGACTGAGGTGAGGGTGCACTGGTGAAATGGTGGTGGGAACTCCATGGGGAGTACAAATGATGTCAAATATACATGAATAAAGAGAAAAATAAATAAGTAAATAAAAAGAATATGACAGACATTCAGGAGGGCATTGTAGGGTTGAGACAACAGGAGATCCACGACTTTCAGGCAGGTGAAAACATGGGGACTTGCTAAATATAGAATCCAACAGAGTTGGGGAAAGGTGAGGACGAGGTGAAAGCACATGGAGCCAACAAAGACAATTAGACACTCCAGAGGAAACAAGGGAAGTTTACAAGCTAGGGAATGCCATCCCGTGCGCTGCAGTCAGTGTGGCTGAACAAGGCTGTGTTCTGGGCGTGCTTGTTGGGTGATTTCATGTGGCAGGCATCACCGTCTAGATTATTCTCCAAGCACTGCTTCTCCATTTTGCTGGCACGGTGGACGGCGTCCTGAAGGAGGAGCTGCCCAGCCAGGACTTCTTATCCTCCTGTAGTACATTGGCCACATGTGCGTCCCAGGTGTTCCTTTTGGTTGGTTGGTTTTTTTAAGATTTCTTTACTTATGCATACAAGAACTGGGGTACAGGCCAGAGTTGCGGGAAGCGAGAGGATTCATCAGAGACAGAGTGGGGAGCAGAACAGGTAGATCAACTGAAACACTGCTGAGGGAGTGGCGGGAGAGGTAGGAGAGGTCTGCTGCACCATGTGGGTCCCCTCCCTGACCAGGGATCGAATTGGCACTGCTGTGCTGCAGATGCTTCACAGTGCGGCACTCAACCCGCTGCGCCACCAGGAAAGCCCCATGGCGTTCATTTTTTGATGGCCCTAAATGTCATGAGGCAACTGAACTCGACTCTTACTGAGCTATATTTATTTACTCAAGCCATACAGCCCTGGATTTTATTATTTTAAACAAAAATAATACAATAATTACTGAGAGAGGTAATCTGGTATCATTGAAGAAAATCTACATAATAAATGAAACGGCGAAACCAAGAAATAGTTGCATGTTTATCACTTATAGATGTGGTACAAAGAGAAGTAGTAAAATTGACTGTCCAGGGGAGGTTGCCATTGTTAGTTCTCTGAGCTAGTGGATTTTTTTTTAAAATGATGGGCACCTGCCTATTTTCAAATTGTCTTAAAATATTCTTAAAGGCAAAATAGATATGTAAAAGGAAGGCAGTTGCATCAGTTTATCAGTAAGTGATTTCTAGTCCATTGGAAAATCCTTCTAATCAGTTTGAAATTCCTTTAGAAATGTTCACATGTATGTGGTTAGAATCCCAAACCCATCCTTACATAAATGCAAATTACAGTGAAGTGAAAACATCATGGGTCTGTAGTTTAAAAAACAAAAGCAAAATGGCCAAGTTTGGGGTTCATTCTGATAATGCAGTGAGAAATAATGGGGGGCTATTACACGCTTTATACCAGCGTGCAGAGAGGAACATGTTTGAGAGAGAATAGGTAGGTAGGTATTCTGCTTACCAGCTGGTGGGGGTTGGGATGGAGGGTTAACAGGAACTTGCCACCGACACAGAATGTACCCTTGCTACTCCGTCACCACTGTCTCCGTCACAGCTGTCTGCATGCATCTCCGTCCACATTTCCTGAGGTACTTTGGTTTTTGATTAGACTTCTTGCCTAACAATTCATAGAGGCACTGCTCTTGTTATATTTGGAATGTAACTCATAAAAAGAGGCCACAGAAGGCCTGAGAACAATACTTAGGTAACTTCATCTCAGTATGAAGCTGACACTGGGGATGGGCTTGTAATTAGCCTGGCATGTAAGGCACCATGCTCTTGCGCTTTCATTCTCTGAACCAAAGCCCCTCCCTACCAGCACCTCCAAACCGCTCCAAACTGGGGTCTTTCCAAGTGTCATGTGTGGAAAGTCCACCCAAATCCTCCAACTCCCTTCCCATTTGCCACCTTTAGCTGGACTCCCCAGATCTCCAGCCATGCAGCCCTTCTTCCTGCCCCGCTGTGCCCAGCCGTGGGTTTGCTGACATTTTTATAATGCACTTCTCAAGTTACCTGTCCTCATATATTAGAGACCACAGTGTCCCCTTTATAATCTGCCCGTGTGGGATTTGATACACTGCAGGTGCATAATAATTTAGAAGAGAATTTTAAAATGACTAATGAGGGTGTGTCACTATATATCATAACTGGAATCTAGTGCTGCTCCTCCCCACCCCTTATCAGTGGGTTTTTGCATTCTGGGGCTCCAGTCGTATGTGATCAACCTCAGTCCAAAAATAGTAGCTGCGTTCAGATATTTTCAGAGAGAGCACATTCATAAACTTTATTAGTGTGTTGTTAGAATTTTTTAAATTTTTATTTTATAATTATCGTTAACCTCCTGCTGTGCCTAATTTATAAATTAAACTATCATAGGTATGTATATATAGGAGAAAACTCCGTGAGTATGGAATTCAGTGCTTTCCTGGTTTTAGTCATCCCCTGGAGGGGCTGAAGTAGCCCCCTCCCCAACACACCCGCAGATAGGGGCGAACCACTTTTCTTAAAATCCTCATGCCCTAACCCACTGACCTAATGGCAGAGTCCGAGTGTGAGTCAGCTGTAGTCTGGTCTTGGGCTGGAAGTACCCTCCTGTGTTACTTAACAGTGTCCTAAATCCAGTCCTCATTCTTTTTAATTTTTTTTTTCCTTCCTCTGTTCAAAACACCCTATCTCATCTCTGGCTCTGGGACAAAATAGATCATATACCTAGTTCTTTCCCTTGCCCATTAACTGGGGTAAGTGGAGTTTATTTTAACGTTCACAGTTTCTTAATGTGCAGCTGGCCATGCTTTTTTCTTAATTTTTTTCTTTTGGCTCAGCTGATTGATAGAACATCTCTCCCCTTCCCACCTAGACGCTGGCATGCCCCTTCTGGTTGCAAACCCCATTATCTATTTTGAACCCATACCCAGGGAATAGTATGTAAGATTTTCAACAGTCTAAAAGATACACCACCTCACAAACCCATATGTGAGGATTTTAAGAAAAGTGGTTCGCCCCTATCTGCAGCTGTGATGGGGGAGCCGGCTATTCCAGCACCTCCAGGGGATGACTGAAACCAAGAAAGCACTGAATCCCATACTCACTTCAGTTTTCCCCTATATATATATATATATATATATACCTATGATATGTTCTTTTGTTTAACCTAAGCAAAAATGATTTGTATCTTATGCAGTATAAAAAAGCCAAGAAGAAAATTTAATTTCCATAATCTTTCACCCAATAGTTAATACAGTGTTAAGCCATTTGGTATGTATAGCTTTAGATACTTTCTTTCTATGCATGTCTTGTTTTCCACAGAAATACAATTTTACTATTCACATATTTTTAGACTTAGGTATATATATCTTTATCAATTGCATAACATTCCATTATATAATGATGCAATTAGTTGACTGAGGTTTTCTCCTGGATTGGGCATTTATGTTGGGCATATGTGAGAAAATATAAATATTCAAGAAACTGTACTGCTTTCAATAGATGAACTTAGAATTTTTCATTTCAGTATGTACCCCAAGAAGTGGAATTGCTAGGTTGAAAGGTGTAAACTTATTATGGACATCGAAATATCACTGTGTAAAATACAATCACATATTACCAAACTATAAACATGAACTCATTACTCCATATTTAATTGTACTTCTCAGAAATAACATTTAATAAGTATCTTTCCATACCTTTTCCCTTGAAGGTCACATGGAAAATTTTATAGTGAGGTCAGTTTTATAGCTTTTTATTATACGTATCTTTCCGCAACTTTAATTTTTCCCCTCTATAGTTCTTGAAGATCTTTCCAAATATGCAGGGATTAATATCCAGCATGGGTGCATATATATGTGCATATATATAGAACAGAAAAAAATGACTACTACTTTAAATTTTTTTTAAGATCTATTTACTTATGCATACAAGCACTGGGGTACAGGTCAGAGGTGTGGGAGGTAAGAGGATCCACCAGAGACAGAGTGGGGAGCAGAACAGGAAGATGGACTGAAACACAATGCTGAGGGGAGCAGCGGGTAAGGCAGGAGAGGTCTGCTGCGCCAAACTTATATGGTATAGTCTACTACACACCTGGACTACATGGTGGCCTATTGCTCCACTATCATATATGTGGCCCATCATTGACCAAAGCACCATAGTATGACACATGAATATACCTTATTGGTACTCTTGGTTGCAAATGGTAGTGAACTAATGCCATTGTAATTAGGTTTATTTAATTGTATTTGACATCATTTATATTTCCCAGGGGGTTCCCACCACCATTTCACCCGTGCACCATCACCTCACTCCTTTGTGCTCTTTATGCCCTCATCCCCATCTTTGCCCTCCCCTCCCTACCCCCCTCCTCCCCATCCATGATCCCTTTGGTTTATCTTTGACCTTTTGGTCTTGTTTTTTCTGTCTGTTTTTAGTTATAATTGCACATTTCCTTGAGCTCTCTATTTTTTTTTTTTGTTGTAGTTGTTGTTCTCCCACATTCCTCCTAAAAGTGAAGCCATCCCATAGTTTTCTCTTACCTTCTGACTTGTTTCATGAGTATAAGTCCTTCTAGCTCCAGCCATGTTTCTATAAATGGCCCTAGTTTATCATTTTTGATTGCTGAATAGTATTCCATTGTGTGTGTGTGTACCACATCTTCTTGATCCAGTCATCTACTTTTGGACATTTGGGTTGTTTCCAGGTCTTACCAGTTACAAAAAGTGCTGCAATAAACATGGGGGTACAGGTGCTCTTTTGGATTGGTGTTTTTGTGTCCTTTGGGTAGATCCCTAGGAGTAGGATTGCCAGGTCATTTGGTAGTTCTATTTTTAGTAGACTAGGAACCTCCATATGGCCTTCCATAGTGGTTGGATTAACTTGCATTCCCACCAGCAGTGCACTAGGGTTCCTTTTTCTCCACATCCTCGCCAACATTTGTTGTTGTTGGTTTTTTTGATATATACCATTCTTACCAGTATAAAGTGATACCTCATTGTGGTTTTAATTTGTATTTTCCTGATTATGAGGGATGTTGAGCATTTTCTCATGTGCCTGTTGGCCATGTGTATGTCCTCTTTGAAGAAGTGTCTTTTGAGTTCTTCTGCCCATTTTTTTTTTTAAAGATTATTTATTTATGCATATAAGTACTGGGGTACAGGCCAGAGTTGTGGGGGGTGAGAGGATTCACCACAGACAGAGCAGGGAGCAGAACAGGCAGATGGACCGAAACACACTGCTGAGGGGAGCAGCGGGCACAGCAGGAGAGGTCTGCTGCGCCATGTGGGTCCCCTCCCTGGCCGGCAGCAGGGATCGAACTCATGCAGCAGCGGCTGCCATTTGCTTCATAGTGCGTTGCTTAACCCACTGCGCCACCAGGGAGGCCCCTTCTGCCCATTTTTTGACTGGGTTTTTTACTTTGTTTTTCTTGAGTCTTATGAGTTATTTGTATATCTTTGTGATCAGACCCTTGTCCATTGTGTGGAGTGCAAAGATTTTTTTCCCAGTATGTGAGGTGTCTCTTTGTTTTATTTAATGTTTCCTTTGCTGTACAGAAGCTTTTTATCTTGATGTAGTCCCATCTGTTTATCTTCTCTCTCATTTTTATTGCTTTGGGGAATGCATCTTCAAAGGTGTCATTGAGATGTATGTCTTGCAGCATTTTACCTATATATGTTATAGTTTCTTCTATATATGTTATATATATGTTATAGTTTCAGGTCTTACATTTACGTCTTTTATCCATTTTGAGTTTATTTTTATACATGGTGTGAGATAGTGGTCCAGTTTCATTTTTTTGCATATAGTAGACCAGTTTTGCCAGCACCATTTATTGAATAAGCTGTCTTTGGTCCATTGTATATTCTTTGCTCCTTTGTCGAAGATCAGCTGTCCATAGTTGTGTGGTTTTACCTCTTTGCTTTCCATATGGTTCCATTAGTCTGTGTGTCTGTCTTTGTTCCAGTACCATGCTGTTTTAATTACTATTGCTTTGTGGTAGAGTTTAAAGTCTGGGAGCATGATACCTCCATTCTCCTTTCTTGTCAATACAGCTTTGGCTACTTGGGGTTTTTTGTGTCTCCATATGAATTTCATCAATATTTGGTCTATTTCATTAAAGAATTTCATTGAGATTTTTATTGGAATAGCACTGTAAATTGCTTTTGGTAGGATAGCCATTTTGATAATGTTGATCCTTCTATCCATGAAGAGGGGATGTTTTTCCATTTCTTCATGTCCTCTTCTATTTCTTTTAACAGTGTTTTATAATTTTCTCTATATAGGCCTTTGTTTCTTTTGTTAGGTTTATCCCCAGGTACTTGAGTTTTTTGGCCTCAATTGTAAAAGGTATGTTTTTCTTAATTTCTTCTTCAGATTGGTTGGTTGTGTATAGGAAGGCTACTGAGTTTTGTGCATTGATTTTGTATCCTACTACTTTACTGAACTGGTTGATTGTTTTAATTAGATTTTCTGTAGAGTTTTTAGGGTTTTCCAAGTATATTATCACATCGTCTACAAATAATAACAGTTTTACTTTAATGCCATTGTCTTCTACCAAAAAAAGAAATTTGTTAGCTCATACGCATTAAACTCTGGACTTGATCTACCTTTGGGCCAAGGCTTTATGCAACACAACCCTAAAGGCTTTGGGACTCAGTCTCTCCGGCTTGCTGGCTCAGTTCCCAGGTAGCTCCAGGCTTCCGTCCTAGTGGCTTCCAATAGGAATCCCAGCTGTGACTGATTCATCACCCTGCTTTCTTCATAGACCCATCCTAAACCAGTCACATTAGCCCGAGGCTGGAACTGGTTGGTCGCCTGGGTTAAGGTACTCACTTTTGTAACCTTGATGGAAAGGGTCAGCCTAGAATGTTGAGCAATGTGAGGCAGGACGCAAAGAAATTGCCTACATTGAGAACTGTGGAGAAGTTCTTTTCCCAAACAGACATGGGTGTTCCCAATGACCCCACTGCTGGGCTGCCTGATAGTTCTTCCTATTATGTCTGTACATACATTATCAGAAATGCTTTAAAGCAGCTGTTTCTACTAAGCAGGCCATCTTAGTTGGGGGCTTCTAAAGTTAGCACATACTCTGTAGTAAAACCTACTCTGGTTGTCACCTCAGGGTGATGCCCTGGCCACAACCAGCCTTTACTCTTGCTCAGGATGAAATGGTGGGGCCTTCCATTGGCACCAGACAGATCAGTTGTTTTT
The DNA here is from genome assembly GCA_019455555.1 of Galemys pyrenaicus. Taxonomy (NCBI): domain Eukaryota; kingdom Metazoa; phylum Chordata; class Mammalia; order Eulipotyphla; family Talpidae; genus Galemys; species Galemys pyrenaicus. The sequence continues at coordinate 1,136,738 of JAGFMF010011624.1, forward strand.
CTAGTTGAGGGTCATGTAATACAAAATTTGTCTAACAGACAAGAATACCTCAACTCAGTAAGATGTTCAAAATGTGAGGTGACCAAGAGAGAAGATTTCCACTTTACTTGGTTATTGAGCGAGTAGGCAGAGACAACCTACGTTGTATAATCCTCCTGCCTAGTTTTTTGTTTCGTTTTCCAAACATGTGTGGTGGAATCTGCAAAGCTAAGCATTAAAAGAATGCTGCTCCATCATATATCAGAACTCTTAGCCCTTCCCCAAGAGGGAGTCTAGTTACTGATGCCACCCTCTGATCAAGGAACTACAAGAATTACGTGATCCAAGAACTACGTGGTCCTCTTAGTCCTGGCCAGTTCACATTCCTGAGCAGTGGTGGAAAGATAACAGGACAAAACCCAACAGAAGTGGTCTTTTGGAAAAGGGGGGCTGATACATAGTAGTAGCCTCCCACCGCCTATCATGTCCCCCATCCTGTCCTCCTCAACAGGGATAGTGGGTCCTTGGAGATTTGGTGGGACATGACTTGCTTGAGGCGTCAACATAGCCACCCCAGTTTCTACCCTCTGGGAGGATTTTCTGGGACTGCTCTTTTTAAGATTTATTTTTATTTATGCATACAAGAACTGGGGTGTAGGTCAGAGGTGTGGAGGCAGGGGGTGAAAGGATTCATCAGAGAGAGTGGGGAGCAGAACAGGCAGATGGACTGAAATACATTGTTGAGGGGAGCAGCAGACAAGACAGGGAAGTCTGCTGCGCCATGTGGGTCACCTCCCTGGTCGGGGATCGGACTCGTGTTGCAATTTCTGGCTATAGCTTGATAACATTGACTTTAAACCCTGCGCCAACAGGGAGGGCCCCCTGGTACTGCTCTTTCACAGGATGTTCCTTTTTGGTGTAGATTTATAGGCTTAGTAATTCAGCCTTAGAGGCTGAGATAACCTTGTTTTTTCAGGCAATAGAAGTGACTTTAAATTTTAATAGATTTCCTCACTACTATTTATACAGTTGGTCGACTTTGTGGTTTGGTGCTTAGTAACCAAAGTCATATTGGACCTGACTAGATCTGGCCCTTGAAGTTAGGTCTCCGTTTCTTAGCAATAGATTTCTGGAAATTTCCTTAGGCTACATCTTATTAGTGCTTCCATAGAGCTCTGCCTCCAATCTTTTGGAAACAGTAGCCTGGGATGGGGAGGCAAAACTAAGATGCCCCAGGCTGCTGGCCAGTGGGGCTTCATGTTGTGAGGGCACAAGGAGTGTCCTGTGACTTCAGCTAATAGGCAGAGAATACAGCCCTGGGCCTTCTTGGATTGCTTTCTCCAGAGAGCCAGAGCCTCCATAGCACAGCTGTTTTCTTCTGTATTTTTCGGTAAGCCAACCTCAAACAAAACTCGTGTCTCTCATTATTAATGTCCTGAAGGCCCCAAGAAGTGACCACAGACCCATGTCTCTGTAACAAACCACCCAGCTCCCCCATTCTTGTCACAGCCATTTCCACAAGGCTGTCCCAAACTCTCACGTTCCTAACTCAAAGTGCTTTGAGCAAAAGGGGGGTTGCGTTGCCTAAGGTAGCTGAAACTTCTGGGGAAGTAGCTCCCAGGGCTTGACCTTATGCACAGTTTTGAAGGGTGACCTTACCCCTTTCTCTCAGCTCTTTGATTTCTTCAAAATGCCCTCCCGGGCCTCCCTGCTGGTGTAGTGGGTTGGGTGGCGCACTTTGAAGCAAACCGCAGCCATTGCAGCATGAGTTTGATCCCTGCTGCCGGCCAGGGAGGGGACCCACATGGCGCAGCAGACCTTTCCTGCTGTGCCCACTGCTCCCCTCAGCAGTGTGTTTCGGTTGATCTGCCTGTTCTGCTCCCCACTCTGTCTGGTGAATCCTCTCACCATCTGGACTCTGGCCTGTACCCCAACTCTTGTATGCATAAATAAATATTAAAAAAAATAAAATGCCCTCCCACCCACCTACTCCCCATTCTCAGGTAGCTTCAGCTACCAGCTTATCAACTGTTAGGATTCAGGAAGACACATCCCTCTTGCCAGTGGAGCCAGAAAAATCCCTAGGGTTGGCCTTTGTTCCCTAGGCCCTTGTCATGTGTCACCCCTGCCCAGTCACTCTGGGGAGGCCAGACCAGCCCCAGGTCATGTGTGTACACAGATGTACTTAGACTGTTAAAGGGAAGGGCTGCCCCCGAGAACAACCCCTGGTGATGACGGATGTTGTCTCAGCCAACCAAACAGGCCCACACAAGGATTTGCAGAATGTTTAGGAAATGAAGTTGAGAAGACAAATTTGTGAATAGTTTCAAGGTCTTTCAAGTGCTGGCTAGCTCAGCAGGGCCCAACAGCGAGAATAGGTGGACCACAAACGAAAACCATACAGCAAGAGGTTAAAAGGAAACAATTGTTTTAATATGATCTTGTTGAATAAAACTTTCAGAGCCACAGTATTATCATTTGACATCTAATGACGAGATCTTTTGTCTCTTTTCATGCTAGCATTTTGAAATCTGGTGTCGGTCTTAAATTGACAACACGTGCCAATCTGGGTGTCCCATGGGAGCAGAGGTTCAAGTGCAGGTTTCACTTTGCGGAAAGAAGCTGGATCTCTGGTATCAGCCAAAAAGTTACCCCTTGTTTCTGGGAACTGGGGAATTAGCTTGCCCTAAAATGAGCCTTAATTCACATTGCCACGTGGGTTCTCTGGCTGCTTCCCTGCTGAGGACACCCAGCATGCCCACACAGTGAGCACCCCACAAGTGCTCATTTAATTTTCTTCTCTTGGACTCTTAAGCCGGGCACACAGAGGACATGAAGTGGATATTTTTAAAGCTAGGTTGAATGATGTAAAAACTTAGGTGAAGCCTTCTCTTCGGCCAGGTTTGATGAGAAAACGGAGAGAGTAATACTAGTTGAAAGCTAGGTTGAGTGTTGGCAATATTTGTTATCCTTATGAATGACCACTGGTAGTGTGTAACTTAGCCGTGTTACGATTCAGTCACTCATTGATTGTGTGTGCAGAAAGAGCGTGATGGAATACCGACAAAACCCAGGCTCGGTGCCAAGCACTGGGTATACCAAGATAAGTGGGAAACAGTCACTGCCTGAAAGGAAGTGAGAAGACCAATAGGTGAAATAGCTTTTATAGTCAATGAGTGTTACCATGCCAGTCATCAGTGTTCAGGGGGTGAAGGAAGGAGTCTCACCCCGGTTCCAAGATGGAAACTGACAGCAAAGAATCCCTGGGGGAAAGTGAGTTGAGGTTCCATCTCACTCCCTACCCAGCCGGCACCTATATTGAATCAATGGCAGTCAATCTCCCAAACAGAATCCCAAAAGATCACAGGATTTACCCATCTGCGAGTAGATGGATGATCTTTGCATGTGCAAAAGGAGATTGCGTGAAGGCCCAGCCCCAGAGCCACATTCCCAGCTCTAGAAAATGACAAGATCCTGAGAGATGGAGCAGAGGCTGGCACCCTGGCAGGCGGGAGCCTGCCACATTAGACGGGGCAGCTCACAGCTTCGCCTCTTGGTGTCTCCCTGACTGGTGACGAGCAATTGTCCTTTCTTACTACAGGCAAAGCGAAGGCTGGAGCTAGGAGAAAGCGGTCATCAGTACCTCTCAGATGGTTTAAAAACCCCCAAGGGCAAAGGAAGAGCTGCACTCCGAAGTCCAGATAGCCCAAAAAGTAAGGATTCTTTCATCTCTCACTCTCCTGGGTGTGGGCTTCCTGACTGTCAAAGCTTGTGGCTGAAAGGATGCCAAGGGGGGAGGAATCAGCGCACGTTTTGTTCTATTGCGTTTCTTTCTGCGCTTATCCAGAAAAAATAAATACAACATCGGGAACACTGAGGAAAGGTTTACAGACTCACTCTTGCACCTGGCCCCTGACCCAAAGGTAGACCTATGTAGAAAGTGTGTGTTTTTACTGTGCAACTCAGAATGTGAGCTCGTTGGTAGAGTCAAGTTTAATTTTAACTTGTCCCCCTGAGACATTACTTCGTAGACTAGGGCTAACTGGGTGTAGATGGGCTTTGCCAGCTAGTTCCCTAGCTCAGCACATGGCTGCATATGAACTGATGGAGACCAGTAAGTGACAGCTAGTTTCTCTTTCCATCGACTACAATTGTCATTTCTTTCAGGAGGGAAACATTAGGTTGAAAATAGCCAATTGACCCTTTATGTCTTTTGCCTTCAAAATCAAGACCTTGTTTCCTGTAGTCTGTGCATTGGCCATTCCACAAATCATGTGTGATGATCACTTAAACCCTTGACCTGTGTGCACCTGTAAGAGAATAAATACAATATTAAGTAAGGACATTTTGTTCAAAAGGGCGAACAGCTTTGGTTGAGAGATTTTTCCAGATTTGAAGCAATCCAGGTTTTCCTTCAAATGAAACAGTATTTGAAAAACTGGTGAACACGTTATAGACACACAGACATGGGGGCCTTCCAGGGCCCTTAAGGTGCGTCACCCGAGGCCCTGTCAAAAAGTGCTGGAGAGATTCGTGGCCACATCAGGTTTGGCTCCACATGTGCTGATCCCATGAGATTATGGCACTTTCTCATTCATTTGGCAGATATTTTTGAAAACCTACTATGTGTGAGATACTTCACTAGACCCAGGGAGTAGGGTAAGCCAAAGTAGAACCTCTGAGAAAATCACGGTCAGATGCTCCAAATGAGAATGTGTACTGCCCCTTCCTTTTCTAATCAAGCAATTTCATAGCTTCCTAGAGCTTAGCAAAAATCAACAGCAACAACAGCTCTGCTTCCTATAGTAATACTTGGGCTGCTGAGGGAAAAAGGACTTGCTTAACTGCAAAGAAACCCTTCATTGCTTTACCTTTCCCCCTATCCCCCACCCGCTCGGTTTTTGTTTTTCTTTAAGCTCCAAAATCTCCCTCAGAAAAAACACGGTATGATACATCACTTGGTCTGCTCACCAAGAAGTTCATTCAGCTACTGAGCCAATCACCTGATGGGGTCTTGGATTTGAACAAGGCGGCAGAAGTGCTGAAAGTACAAAAGAGAAGAATCTATGACATCACCAACGTGCTGGAAGGCATCCACCTCATTAAGAAGAAGTCTAAAAACAACGTGCAGTGGATGTGAGTAGGAGTCCCAGCCCCCCGCCCCCCATTCCCTGGCCCTGATGGGGTCCTTTCAAAACACATCAGGATTGCCCCTGTCCTAACTTGGATGTCTCTGTGTGTGCTCACATGTGTGATCTAATAGAAGCTCACACATGTCTCTTTGGCTTGTCTCTAATAGGGACTTGGAAATTAACCATGGCTGTGTATTGACATCTGTGTCCCGATGGACGGTACAGTCGCCAGCTATCTTTATCTGTAGTTTTAACAGCAGATTAACCCACTTTCTAAATAAATTAAAATGCTTCAGTTCTTCTGGAAAACAGGAATAACACTTGTCCCCTGTACACCTACATGTGTAATTAAATATTTTCAAATGGCATTTGTGAACTCTGGGTTGATTCTACGCACACCCAGTATTTTAAAGGGAACTATTAAAGCGTGGTTGGAAGGAGTAAATTGGTTCTGGGGTCTCTGAATAATGCTACTTAAAACATGATGAGATGAGTCGGGAACTTTGCTGCTATTTTTTGGAATTTCGAGGCTATTTGGTAACCCTATTTGGCATCTGCTTTAGAGGAAAGTGTTGGGTATTGGCCTTTTTTTTTTTTTTCTTTTTATCAAATTTTATTGCCTGGAAGGCATGCGACAGAAGGAGACTGCATGTATGAAAACAAAAGAAGTACCAATGTTCTCATTTTAACCCTTGATTAGGAAGCACTATGACCTCCTGTGTCAAGAAGGGACATTAACCAAAAGGCCACTTTTCCCTGTCCTCCCCCAACCTTCCTCCCCTTAGCCTCTCATGAGTGGCCATGAAGGGTCTGTTTTTCGGTTTCTAGGGGCTGCAGTCTGTCTGAGGATGGGGGCATGCTGGCCCAGTGTCAAGGCCTGTCAAAAGAAGTGACCGAGCTCAGTCAGGAAGAGAAGAAATTAGATGAATTGATCCAAAGCTGCACCGTGGACCTCAAACTGTTAACCGAGGCTTCAGAGAATCAAAGATATCCTTTGTGCCACCTGTTCATTGGGGTTAGTGATTTCCAGACTGTTTTCAGGCATGATGATCGGATATCTGTGCACAAGGTAGACGCTCACTCTGGCTTCATATGTCTGTGTGTTTATGTGTAAGCCACATCTCTTTGCCTTAGGAGTCAGTATTCATGGAAGGTAATTATCGGACTAGATCCTGTCGTACCTACTTTGATAGTCAGGTGCGAACTGTTTTTGAAAGCATTTTTATTCATGTGCGGTGGGGACATATGGATACACCCATAGCGTAAGGCAACACTATTATAAGATACGTGAGGTGTCAGTGTTAATATTAATGACAACATTCAGCAGATTCATCTTGGGCTTCCCAGATTTTTGGTGGGTGTTAGCTGTCACTGTTGGGGTTCTCACATTCTATTTTCTTTTCATCAGATATTAGAGCAATTGCAATTTGTTGAATCCGTCTGATTGAGCTGGAGTTGAGTGGTTTGAAAGAGTATAGAAATATTCTATAATTTTAAAGCATATTATGCTGATTCACAACACCAAAAACTGAATTCAGAAGCACTCTGAGGCCTGAGAAATCTCGGTTTTTCTGCTCATCTTCAAACATTAGACCTGAGGAATGAGAATATAAAAAGCCAGTTCATTTATAATCTGTTGACCATCTCAGGAAAACTTAATTGTCTATCGCCTCGATAGACCCAAGAAGAGAGATCACGTCATGATACCGACTATAAGACTTTGCAATATTTCAGCTACTTAGTGGGAGACAAAAATCACTGTTTTAAGTTATACCATTTCTCATTTTAGTTCCAAACTACTGATGATTTCACAGTTGCTTTTTGCTAGAAAATGAAATGGCCCTACCCAGTTTCTCCTAGCATCTCATCTCTACTATTGGGTCTCCCTTAAAGAGTACGAGGACATTTATTTTCCAATTTGGGCAGTTTTTTTGAAACCGATTATTCATTTCCTGTTGACCAAAGGATTAACCTTGTCAGCTGGTGATGCATGAGATGGAGAAGAGAGGTGATGATTTGAACCCCCAGTGGTGACCAGAGTGGGTTTACAGGGGAAGAAACCAAAATAGCTCTGGTTGGGCTGTTTCATTCATTGTTTAGGTGGGAGCCCCATTGTGGAGGAGATGTAGTGGTTCTGCATGATTGGCAGCTTTCTGGAACATGTAGCTTATAGCCTTGTCACCTACATTAGCTCTCTCTGGGGCCTTTGTTGCAGAAAATGAAAGCTTCCCTGCAGGGGGCTGCTAACCCAAGAAGCAAATTCAGGAGGGAGCCACAATGGAAGCACTTTTAAGTTTGTAAGATTAGAGAATATGTTTGCACCATTTATTTCAATTCACTGTTCAGTTCCGAATTTGGTACAGCTTGTTCACAAATGTGTTGAAATTTCCCTTCCTGCAGCATGTTGAGTAATTGTAGATAAGTTTTTATTTTAATGAGTTCTTGTCATATAGCTCTTTGACAGTGGGCTGTGGGGTAAGTACCTGGCTATCATTTTCCCCAGTGTTCTCAGAAAAGATCCAGAAACTTTTGAGTCTTCCCAAAAGGTGCCAGTTGGCTGTATTATGGCATGGATGGTGACTTAACAGTCCAGAGTCCCACATGAGCTGGCCTAACCAGCTCAACACTGGATTAGCCATTGTCTCAATTGTTGAGACTTAAAAGAAGATAGTCTGTGATAGACACCCCAAAATATATATGCAGATTTACAATGGATGTACTTTTTTCTGGGTAGTAGATTCATAGCTTCCTTTACTTTCTAAGGACTTCGTTTCTTCACAACTCTCTCAGCCTTAATTCCGAATTGATCACATTAGATCACAGACTCTATTAGCTATTTATATTCCCTGCAGAAATGTGTTCATGGAGTTGTGATTTGGTCTTTTATCCTCAGCATTTTTTGTGGGTTAGTATTTAAAAAACAACTGGCTGAAGACGTTGTGCTTTATGTTACTCCGCGCCCCTCAGAGAAGAAAGGGATCTGTGTGACCTATTCTCTTTTCACATCTAGTAAAAGTTACTTTCTGCAGGCAAGCTTACATGAATGCTTTTATCATCTAATAAGTGCCATATTCTTTCATAATACCCTCTTTGGTTTGGCTGCCAGGGCATTTAAAAGAATCATTCAGTGCTCAGAAGTAATTACCAAGAGTTCTAAAATAACATTTTCACTCTTCCTAAATCAGTGTTTCTCAACTTCATTCAGGTTGCAGAACATCGGAAGCTGCTTTCCTCCTCGGGAACACTGAGATATTGATAGAGTTAACGATATCACACAAAGGATAATTTTTCTAACAGGGAAATGATGGCACTCTTACCAGTGGCAATATGTAATCACAGCCGTCCAGGTACACTTAAGGAAACAAGCTATCTGCCTGAGTGGTCTTCGGTCCCTGTTACACATACATCTTGTTGCGACTCATTCATCTGGGTGACGGCTGACACGTGATAATAGTCAAGTAGCAGATAGAAATCACTGGAATTTCCCTTTTTTAAAAAAAAGTTCTATTAAGTTCTATTAATAGAGCTTAGATTATTTGTTCTGTAAATGCGATCTGCCATCCTTTAAGATGGGTGACAGAACATTCCATTGGCAGTCAGAGAATACATGTGCTTCAGAGGAACCAGGTGTGAAAATCCCTGACCCCGCTGAGTTTGGGTTTTCTTTTGGTCGTTTATTCTATTTCTGTGTTTGTTTAATATTCAAGAGCCATGGGCTTTTTAGAAGTGGGCAGGGAAAAGCCATGCATTTCTTTCATCGTTTAGTATATGACCTATTCTGTTTCTGTGTTTGTTTAATTTCAAGAGCCATGGGCTTTTTTAGAAGTGGGCAGGGAAAAGCCATGCATTTCTTTCATCGTTTAGTATATGACCAGCAAAGAATATCGAGGAACATCCCGTATATTTAAAGAAGATTCAATATATTTAAAGACCTAGCAGAAAAGACATAGATATACATATATGTTTCGATTAGTCAGAATACTTAAAGCTTTTTTTCCAGCCATCTATTTTGTCACCTTCATAATGTGCACACCTGAGGCAACTAGATGAACGATTTCCTTAACACTCATTACATTAGCTTACGTTACATATCAAGATATTCGAAAAATTAGTGGCCTTAAAGACCAAACTGTTATAGTTGTGAAAGCCCCTCCAGAAACAAGACTTGAAGTGCCTGACCCAATAGAGGTAAGGAGACAACATCTTTGTTCATCTGCAGAGATCTTTCTGGATTGTCTGAAGTTGAAAAGTCATTGACATGTGGAAATCTGTGTCCTCTGAAGACCTTGAGCATTCTTTCCATCCATTTACGTAACCCAAATCTTGGATCATTCAACCATCTGATAGGTACCGAATGTCCACAAGGTCTAGTTGTAACATACAGAACATTCAACTCAAAATGGCATGTGATGACTGCCCTGTACTCTCCTATCTTTCGTAATTTGCTATCTGGTAGTTCCGATCATTGGAAACATTTGGGGAATGTTGTATGTACTAGGCTGGATCTGGTTTCCACTGTAAATAGACATATAAATATGTCAAACTATCTCCCTGCGTTATCTTAGCACCTTTTTAGAATTTACCATTTACACATGTTTGCTTTTAAGAAATCAAATGGGACCTAGTGTTAATCAACAGAATAGAATATTGGGAGAAAACAGGAACATACTTTTGTGATTAGTTTCAGATGTACAACCGGCCCTTGAACAACATGGCTTTGATATGCCAACATCCACTCATGAGGTTTTCTTATAAATACACAACGTATCCAGTGTTGGTAAACACTGAACAGTGCTCTAAATGTATTTTCTCTTCCTTTTGATTTTCTCGATAGCATTTTCTTTTCTCTAGTAAAGTAGGTGCTAATCAACTATTTTCTCATGTAAAGTAGGTGCTAATCAACTATTCATGTTATCAATAAGACTTTCAGGCAAAAGTAGCCTATTAGTTAAGTTACAGGCGAGTCAAGTTATACATGGATTTGAACTGCATGGGATGGTACCCCAACCCCATGTTGTTTGAGGGTCATCTGTACTTTAATAATATAGGCTGAGACTCTAACTAGAAGATTAAAAAATGTAGTAATATGCATAGAAAATAAAAAGAGAATGAAATTCGCAAGCTCCCATCTGGGCTAGAGTTCTCACCTTAAATGATAATAATAGCTCTATGACCTAGATGAAGAAGAATTTTAAATATTAGTATGCTGCATTCTCTTATTAAAGTCAGTTCCTTGCAGTTAAGAATACAGTTCCTCCGGTGATTATTAAAGTTCAGCATAAAAAGATCCTACCATAAAGGAATAATAACGTGGAAATACTGTATTTGGAACACTTAGAGGACTTTTTGATAGTTTAATATGAAACGAGTATATATGAAGAGCACACAATGCACCTTACCTATAGTGCCCCTTTTACAGAATGATTCCCCCTCCCCCGCCCCCTGCCAGTTACTTTCCATCAGACAAGTGCACATTGTTTGTGAGCAGGACAATCGCCCTCAGGACTACTCCTGTGCAAGGCTCTGCCATTGTAGCATTGAGTGGGGGGAGACAGCCCAGGGCAGTCTGGTGCAATGGAATGGGTGTGTCTCTGTGCCAGCTAAACTGTTTACAAACCGGTGGGTGGGCCTGGCCTGGATTTGGCTCTGGGGTTGCAGTTTGCTGATCCCTGCTATAGAGGGACCCCATCTTTGTTAGGGGGTAGACTCCCGGTGAAGAAGCAAAATGAACAGTGAGAACTACCTTTACTTTCCATTTTTAGATGAAAATCACCATAACTTTCATTTCTAGAAGGAATCTCAGTTCGAGCTTCTCACTTCTTCTGTTCATAGAGCCTACAAATACATTTGGCCAGTACCCAAGGACCCATTGAGGTTTACTTGTGTCCAGAAGAGACTGAAACACACAGTCCAATGAAAACAAACACCCAAGACCACAATGGGAATATCCCTAAACCCACTTCCAAAGGTAAAATATTCCACCTTGTCATTTGGGAACTATGTTAAAAATGAAGGTGACTAACTAGGAGGATCCTGTATCGGAACCACAAGTCTAGGCAAGAAAGAAAAACTTGTGTTATTATTGTTATTAAAGTAACTTTTTGTAAAAAGGCATTCTGATGAGTTGACAGAATGAAAGCATGATCTTGGGCGACGAACTCCTCCACCCTTTAATGGAGTCCCTTCAGCTTTTGCTGTCGGCAGAAACCATTTCCTTACAGTGAGAAGAGAGGCTGGATGCTGTCTGGGTGAATCATCAGCTACCCTTGGCCACACACTTTTGAAGGATGCTATAGAGATCATTAGACAGTCTAAGGAAAGAAAAGCAGAGAAAAGTTTTTGTCAGAGTTTTGTGTTAATGTTTCCACAGAATGATGGGGAGAGGGGTACAGGGAAAAAGACCCCCAGAAATGCATCTACCTCCTCCGTCCATTGTCCCCATAGCAAAGGATCCTTTACAATGTCTTTCTTTTTTTCTTTTGTGAGTTTCGGGTTGGGGGTGTATGTTCAGTTTCTACCCCATTGTCTACCATTAGAGCAGCAAGAATAGGAGTGATTTAAGTGACTACATCTAATTTAATACTGGGGGGAGATCACATCACTTCAAATGGTAAAGCAAAACACCATATTTTTCATAGGAATTTAAAGTAGGTATGTCTTACTTGTTTAGAAGTGTCTTTAGTAAGCTGGTTGTTCCAGAAAGACTCACACTATTGTTGGTGAATTTTACTATGGAACCAACTTTTCAATAGGTGCATTTTCTTTTCTTGAAACAACTGATATCAAAGAGAAGTTTTTGCACCCATTAGCCTCTCATCTATGAAGCTATTATCTACTTGCTTGGTAACAGTAGGTATTTGAAAAGATGAGTGAGTCGACTAGACCAAAAAGGCAGGACTCTGCCAACAGGGCCCTTACATAAGAGGTAGACATTCTTACCTTTGTCTGACTGTCCTTGTAGAGGGTGTGCGTGTTCGTAACTGCAGAGTTTATTAGTTTGTTCTCCCAGAGAAGTGAGTTCGATTTCTTTCCTAACACATTTTTTTGTTTCCACCAAATTTTTCCTTTCAGACTTGGCTTCAACCAACTCAGGACATAGTGATTGCTCAATTTCTATGGCAAACCTTTCTCCTCTGGCCTCCCCAGCCAACCTTTTACAGCAGACTGAGGACCAAATTCCTTCCAACCTAGAAGGACCATTTGTGAACTTACTGCCTCCCCTGCTCCAAGAAGACTATCTCCTAAGCCTTGGGGAAGAAGAAGGCATCAGCGATCTCTTTGATGCTTATGATTTGGAAAAGCTCCCCCTGGTGGAAGACTTTATGTGTAGTTGATTATGCTTTGTGTGACCTCCCCTTATAAACCAATATTTTTTTATCCTGGAACCAGAACATCTGTCATGCAGTGTTGTCCCTTCCTACCTTCTTCCTCCAAGATAGTATCATGAAGTAAACTGCAAACTTCAGAACAAAGCTGACATTTTAATAAATTGAATTTTTTTTTTTTTTTTGTCTAAACGCACAGTCGCAGGCTCCCTCTGGAAAGCCCTGCTTTGCCCCAGGCTCCAAAATCTCCTGGATGAGTCAGCAAGTGAGAAAATGTGCAATCAGGTGTCTCTCACCATACCTTTCCTCCCTTCCCTCCTGGATTGGCTTGCTGTGCCTGACGGATGGGCTGTAGAAGGGGGTCTGGCCACCTGGCCCACTCGAAAACAGCAATCTTCCTTAATAGCATTTCAAGCCGTGCCTTCTCCACAGAATGCATGTCTTTGGGGTCTGCTAATATGGAATGGAACGGCAGGAACTATGAACATGAAGTCATGCAAAAGTACAAAATGGATTTCTTCAGCTCTTAGGAATATTTAAATTACTGTCATCATTCAATTTAAGCTACGGACCGTGTGTCCCACCAGGAGGTCAGAGAACCTCCCTCCACAGCCTTTCGGATAAAGAACCCAATGTCAAATATTTGTTGCAGAGACAGAAGAAGAGTCGAATTCTGCCACTCTCAAGCTGTTGTGCATTTTCCTGTCAGAAACCACTCCAACTCTGTCCCCTTCCCTCCCACCCCCCACCCCCAACGTATTTGTAAGTTTAAAGTTGATTTGTAGCAAATGCCTACTTAGGAGTTCTTTGTGGATTGTTTTATTAGACTTTGCGTTGTTGTCGGTTTGTTTTTTAGCTGCCATTGAAGCATTCCTGTGGTACCCATCACCATTTCAATTTAATTGTTTACTAAGAAACGGTTTTTTACTCATTTGAGTTATTTAAGCAGAGGGAGAGAACCTCTATGATCCTCTAAACCTGTGTGATCTCAGTTATAACAGCCTCTGAAAAGAAGCGTTGCCCGTCTTGCTTCCTGTCCCAGGAGGGGGCAGTATGGTGGCGGGGCTCGCTGACATGGGTGGCCCATTTGGAAAGAGAACCAGGTCAGGTGACAGCGGTCCCAAGGAACAGCAGGTGTGGGTCCCTCCGTCCTTGGGCTTCCCGGGCCCCTGTGACCGGGGAAAGGGCTCTCTTACATTCACTCAGGGAGACCCACTTCTCAGGATGGGGTCAGATGGAGCGGCCAGAAAGACAGCCCACTGCCTGAGTGGTGTTGTCGGGGGCGCTGACTTAGGCTGGTGAGAACAGGGAGCGCCTAGTATGCGGGGGGGTTGCAACAGCCCTGGCCAGAACCTGTCCCCTTCCTCTCGGGAGGAGTTGGACCAAGGGAAGTCAGGACGCAGAGGAAGAGGCTCTGGGTTGCCACGTTCCTCTTAGGAAGGGTGTCCCCAGCTAGAGGCTTCGTGTCAACTGCAGTTCCTACCAGTGACGTCCAAAGTGGCTTTCCCGCCGGCCTGTGGAGATGGCCATCTCCCGCTGGGAAAGTGGCTTAGTACCTCAAATCCGTTCCTTGGACGATAGGGACTACGGGAATGAGGGAGTCCTATAAAAAAAAAAAAACCTCAAAAGGAACAGTTAAATTGAAATGCACGTGCCTGACAGGGGTCGGCACATAGCAGGCACTCGATTCATGTTTCATGGAATTGAACATATCCCTTAGGAAAAAATAACAGAAAACCGCGAAAGCCCCAGCCAGTTGAAGCTAGGTGGATTTCCACAATATGCAAAGTGGTGGTGGTGGGGTCAAAACAAGTGACACCAGCACTTTAAACTATTTGTGTAGGTATGCATGGGTGTATGTTTGGGAAGAAAACAAAGGTGCAGATTATCTTCCTTTTTCTTCTTCGGCCTCCATCCCCAGCCTCCCCCCTCACGCACACTGGACTTGGTACAAAATATCCGTGTGGTCTGAGATGAAGCATTGGGGTGGGGAAGGGAGGGGGAGCTTTGTGTCAAGTGCCTACTGGAAATGCACTGTGGGGTTTTTTCCTGTATGGGAAACCATTTATGCCAAGCTTTTCCCCATTTCCCATATTTATCTCATCTGGTTAGCTGCCTCTGCTTCCAGCTTTGTGTAATTCTCTTTGCCAGCTGCACAAAGCTGATTTTTTCCAAAGTCTAAAGACTGAACTCACCTGGCTAGGTTGTTTGTGTGTTTTGTAGAATTTCTCCTTAAACCTTTTCGTAATGTAATGCCGTATTTATTGTTTTAAAAGTGAAAGGAATACTAATAAGTCTTAAAAGTTCCTTCATGCATAAGGTTTGCTTCCAGTTAATGGGCTTAACTGGTATACATTAGCTAGATGTCTATACTGTATTCTGTTTGCATTAGTCATTTTTCTTTTTGACATAGTGTCTGGCACACAAAGTGGGTTAGTACTACAGTATTTGTGTTACTTTACGTACTAAGTATGCAGGTTTCCCTGGTACCATTGAGTTGCTGCTATTTAAGCTCACACATGAAATGGCTAAAAGTTACAAGTGTGCGAATTATGACTGCGTGAGCCTTAGAAAATAAAATGTTTATAAAAGGCAACACATGAGCTGTCTAACAGTGTTAGGTGTGTGTTTATATGTACAGATTTGTGCATAGTAATCATTTTATTTAAGTTGATATGTAGTCTGCTCACTTTTTCATTATCTAGCAATTTTGTACAATACTAGCAATTCATTTATGAACACTGCCAGAGTATTTTCTAGCTGGTTTGTAATTTTTTAAGAGTGTTCTTTTGGTTTTGTTGTTGTCGTTGTTGTTGTGGGTCTTGTTTGCCTTTTTTGTTGTAAGTGTAGATCTGTAAATAAAATTGCAGTATTTAAAGCTTTAGCTTTCAGGAAAAAAGTCAGAACTCAGTGTGTGCATGACAACTCGTGTGTATGAGAGGAGGGATTTGAAGGAAGATGCCTTGGAGAGTGAGTTGGGTGGTAATTGTCAGATTGTGGAAATTTCTTTTCCTATGGGGTACATGATTTTGTCAAATGGAAGTATTTCTCCCAAGATTGGGAGTAGCACCTACTAATCAGTTTAGCTTTGTGTTGTATGCTAGATTAAAAAAAGAAAATATGTAATATAATGTAAAAAAAAAAGCTTTTATGATGGATTTTGTAAATAGATTTGTTACAGGGTAACCTGTTCTAGCTGTGATCTTA
Organism: Galemys pyrenaicus; assembly: GCA_019455555.1. Classification (NCBI taxonomy): domain Eukaryota; kingdom Metazoa; phylum Chordata; class Mammalia; order Eulipotyphla; family Talpidae; genus Galemys; species Galemys pyrenaicus. The sequence goes on from JAGFMF010011624.1 coordinate 1,152,381, forward strand.
CAACTTCAAATGGGTGTAATTTGAATAAATTTTGTATGGTAAAGGATCAATAAAATGATTTTTTTTAAGAGTTTAGACTTGTGAATGAGTTTTCTTAATATTGTCTTCTTTTACATTAACTTCATTTTTAAAGATATGCTTTTAACCAGTTATGGGGGGAGGCAGAACCAAAGTTCAGAACGCCACCGTAGGCTTAGTCTTTATTTGAGACTTTGTGAACACACTACTTGGGAAGTCTCTGACCACCTGCAGAAAGCACCCCAGCCTTGGAAGGATTATGTAAGCTCTATTGAATGTTTCTACTATGCCAGGTACAATTTGTTGTTAAGGTTAATTTTATTTATGCATTTAAGAACTGGGGCCTAGGCCAGAAGTGTAAGGAGTGAACAGATTCACCAGAGACAGTGGGAAGCAAAACAGGCACATCTACTGAAATACACTGCTGAGGGGAGCAGCGGGTGAGACATGAGTATATTCACTGTACTCATGGTACATTGGCTGTGGAAGCCCCACAGTGTGATGCTCAATCCCTTATTCCACCAGGGAGGCCCTTTTGCTCAGGTTTTTTTTTTTTCGACTTATTTATTCATGCATACAAGAATATAAGAGCTGGCTCTTATAAGGCCAGAGGTGTTGGGGAGGATGTGAGAGGATTCACCAGAGACAGAGTGGGGAGCAGAACAAGTAGATCTACTGAAACATTGTTTGTTGAGGGGAGCAGCGGGAGAGGAAGGAGAGGTCTGCTGCGCCATGTGGGGTCACCTCCCTGACCAAGGATTGAATTCGTGCTGCAGTGACTGTGGACAGCTTCATAGTGCTTGGACTTAATCCCTTGTACCACTAGGGAGGCCCCGCCTCATGACATTCTTAAAGCTCAGACTGTTTATATTCAAAAAAGGTATGTGTGTGCCAGGCTCTATTCTAGAAACTGGGGGCATCACAGTGAACAATACAAAGCTTTCCTCACTGGGTTTACTATCTAAAGGGACAAAAGATAACACATTAACATAGATATGTATATATATGGTATACATTAGTGAGTGAGAGGGTGGTCATGAATCAAAAATTAGTATTATCAAGAATGAAATATTTATTAGGCATAAAAACAAATGAGGCCACAATGTGGATGAGCCTTGAAAATTATGGTAAGCAAAAAAGTCAGAGCTCAGCGGTTAGACTGTATGATTCCGTTCATAGGAAGTATCCAGACCAAATGCACAGGGAGCGGCTGCCAGCAGCTGCAAGTCTAGGTTGTGGGGAGTAGCTGCTTAATGGTCATGGGTTTCCTTTTGCGATGAAACTGCTTTGGGACTAGGTAGTGGTGATCACACATGACCTTATGAGTGGATTAAATATCTTAATGGTAAATTTGATGTCATGTGTATTTTTACCACATTGAAATCATCACACCTACTTGGGCCTCCCTGGTGGCACAAGGGTTAAAGTCTCAGCACTGAAGCTGTTGCCAGCCACTGTAGCCTGAGTTCCATCTCTGGCCAGGGAACTGACCCATGTGCCACAGCAGACCTCTTCTGTCCTGCCCCCGCTGCGCCCCTCAGCAAATTATTTCAGCCTGTCCTGTTCCCCACTCTGTCTCTGGTGAAACTTCTTACCCCACTGCACCTCTAGCCTGTATCCCAGTTCTTGTGTGCATAAATAAATCTTTTTTAAAAAATGTAGTGAAGCCCAAAGGTCTTTTCACCTGTCTTCATCCTCCTTTATACCTTGTGCTGAACATTTTTTTTCTTTGCATTATCTTTATTTCTGCCTAGAATCCTGTTTTACCCAGGAAGTGGCACATTTGACCAGCAGCTGTTATATAGTCATACCAGTATACAGTCTGAACAAAATGATACAAAGAGATTTTCTTCCAGTTAAGACTGATGAGGGTAGGGGCCGGAAGCTTACAAAAACAAAAACAAAAAAACCCTAAAATTGTTAAATACAAAATCAGCTGGACAAGGTAAATAATATAAATTTGAATCAAGAGTCTAGGGCTGCGTCCTTTAAAAAGGTAAATATTATGTGACTGGAATGTGTAAATATTTTTTTTTAAAGATTTATTTATTTATGCATACAAGCACAGGGGTACAGGTCAGAAGTGTGGGGGGTGAGAGGATTCACCACAGAGAGCGGGGAG
>JAGFMF010011624.1:1154725-1186467 GCA_019455555.1 Galemys pyrenaicus
TCCCCCTCCTGGCCGGCGGCAGGGATCGAACTCATGCTGCAGCGGCTGCGGTTTGCTTCACAGTGTGTTGCTTAACCCACTGCGCCACCAGGGAGGCCCGAATGTGTAAATATTTTATAACTCAGAACCTTGTCCATGTATTGTTTCAGTGTGCTCTATTGTGAAGAGAATTTTAGAAATTCATCTCAGTAATATTAACAGAAAGTAAACCGTTATGGAAAAGTTAATTGTAGTCACTCACTGAATGTTCACTAAGAGAAACAGTTCTGCCACTGAATGAGCATAATTTTCTAGGTGCTGGAATCCACACAAAAAGATATAGTTCTGTCAGTAAGAGAAAGCTTCTGGTGTAGCTGGGAGAAGCAAGTTTTACCTAGGCGAAGTAAACTGAATGCCAGATCTTGAATAAGCTATTTTTCTTTCTGAAACCATATTTGAAGAACTTGGAAAGACAGAGTGTTCTGGGCAAAAATGGAAATTGAGAGACGATGTAGTCTTGCTAGTGAAGGGTTTTACATAGGAGAGATTCTGCTCTGGGGTCATTTTGGGGAAATTCTAGTCCCAGACCTGTGCATCCAGATGCAAGAGCATTTGCATTCACTTGCCTGGGTAGGCATAACAAATGTGGGGTGGAGGGAGGGAAGGGAATTAATTTTCTGAGAGCTGGGGAACCTCAACTTAGATCTAGACTACAACCCGGATACCATGAAAGAAAATGAAAAGATTAAATGGTAGGTCATGTATTGGGATATTAATGAGAATTCCTGCACCGGCAACTTAGAATTCATCAGCCGGAAATCAGTCAAAGGCAGAAGAAATAACAGTTGTAACTGGAAGTTGTAGTGATCCATAGAATTCAAAGAGAAAGTTTTTCATTGTGCCCTTAAGTCTGGAGCTTGAATGCTGAAAGGTAAACAGAATAACTTAGTAAAATATACCGAAGTATTTATAACACTAGAAATCACATTATGCTTTTTGAGTGTGTGAGGAGTGCTATCAAAATTTTCTGGAGTTTGTTTACGCAGGAGTATCTGAGAAGCCCTGTGGAAAATAGACAATGTTACCAGGGATGTGCTGCAGAAATAACATTGAAAACCAGCAGTGCTTCCATTGAGATGTTTTAGGGCTTAAGAGAATGGAGAGAGTTAGTTCTAAAGGAAAAAGATGTGTCTTTCCTACATCGACAGTGATTGACCTTACACAAGTCAGGGACATAGAAACAAAAGTATTAAAACCTGGAGAATCAAGGCCTCCCTGGTGGCACTGTGGGTTGAGTACCGTACTGTGAAGCATCCATGGCACAGCAGCACAAAGTTTGATCCCTGGCCAGGGAGGGGACCCACATGGCGCCACAGACCTCTCCTGCCTCGCCCGCTGCTCCCCTCAGCAGTGTGTTTCAGTCAGTCTGCCTGTGATGTTCCCAGCTCTGTCTCTGGAGAATCCTCTCACCTCCGGTGACTCTGGCTTGTACCTCAGTTCTTGTGTGCATAAATAAATAAATCTTTAAAAAAAATAGAAAATGATGATAGAAACAAACCAAACATATTAGTGGGAGCCTAGTTGGTCAACTCCAGCAAAACCATGTCAACTGGTAATGATCATAAAAATCAGCATTTGAGTTGCAAGGCAACCTTATATCCAACAAGGAGCTGATTTTATCATATGACAATTCAATGATCAATTTTTTTTCCTTAAGGAATACTACTGCAAAGCTCTTAAAATTGTATCCATAAGGTCTCTTAGTTCCTCTTCTCAGGCATGCACATTAGAAATCTGCCTCTTTCCAGTCTTAGCCCCGAAACCATAGCCTGGCTGTCATGATTAATTCATCATTTTAAATGAAATAAGCTTGTGGAAGATCCCTGTTCATACTGTCCACTAGCATTGTAATTCCGTCTTCCACACCACGCTTTGTGGGTGCATGCTGTCATCATCGATATTCTCTGCCTCTGTGTGTAACTGCAAATGGGAGAGGTGGAAACCACTGGAAGCATAAGTTAGGGAAACCTCTCAGTGATTCTTTTGTCCTCAGCCTTTGATAAAAATGGACTTGCTGTATTTAAATAAAGGAAGAATCAAATTGGCCGCAGCTTCTAAATAGGATGTCCCACTTCCCCCTTGAAAGACTCAGACTTCCCATCCAGTGCAAACCATTTTTTAGCCTTATAAGCTTTTAGGAGTTTTTCTCCATAATCAAAGTCAGAGGCATTTGTCTCAGCTGAAGTAAAAATTATACTATTTCATCCCTGAATAGTTCTTAGCGTGCACTGGGCTTTACAGTTTACAAGGTATTTTCGTATGTCTTGTCACTGCATCTAAAGTCATTTGTAACTGATGGCAACAGCTGCAGAAGTAACTAATCAATCTCAAACTGACAGAACAGTATGTGGGCAGTGATGTAAACAGAGAAAGAAAAACATTTAGCTTTAAGCCATACACTGGAGACCCAAAGAACAAGAAAGAACACTGCAATTCCACAGGAGAGAACTGAAACAATGACATTAGTGAATAAAAATTAAACCATGTCAACAAAGAGCATGTTTAAACTGGCTAAGGGTGGGATAGAGATTGTGTGTGCTTTGAAATGGCCAGAGACAGGAAAATCCAAGATGCTTAAAAGGAGCCATAAGTTAATTCTATCTATGGCAAGAAATCAAAGAATGGGTGTTCCTGTAAGTTCCTGTAGTCAAAGAGAAGGTACTATTACCGTTAACTCGGAGTTTGGGTATCTATTAAGGGTGCTAAAGTCAAGGCAGGCATAGGGATTTAACAAAAAGAAAAGAAGAAGGTCAAGTCGAAATAACTCCCTTACTTCATCCTAGGAAAGAGATAAACCCGCAAGTGAGGCACCCCAAAATCAGTAGTAAGCGCAAAGAAAAAAAATGGATGGTATCCCGGCAGTACTGCAGATCAGCTATCTAAGAAACCCTCCTGTTACAAAATATCTATAATCTATGAAAAAGAGTAATTTCACTGTGTTGCAGAGATTACAGGAAATTCCCAAGGGTCAGAAGACAACAGAGAGCTAAACCGAATTAAAATTTGAAAGCACACAATAAGAAAGGCAGAATGCTTAAGGATAGTTACCAGTTTCATTGCTGGGGTTGAGACATAAATGAGTCTTGTACCAATAGAGAAAGACTGAAATACTGAACTTGAGACTCACAGATTAAGTCAGAGAAATGACGAGAAGCCTTTAATATTTTAGGTCATACTCATCACCCTGGACGATTAGTGGAACAAACAAATCCTTTCAGGACAGGCATTCTTAAGGTAGGATCATAGAACAGGATGTATCAAACATAAGCTTATAATCACAGATGGCCAGATACATGAGGAACAAACCAGTATTAGCAGTAGATGCAGCCAACATCAAATTTAGACCTCAAAGAATGAAAAGGCTGGAATTATATACAAGAATATTAAATGAACATGTATGAAATGCTTAAGAAAATTGGCATCACAAAAAAGAGCAAGCAACAAATGATAAACTGCCACATAGGTTAGAAAAAAAACCATAAAATTTAGAAATAAAAATATAATTGTGGAAAAAAAGGAACAAAAGTGACTCAAAGAGCAGACTGGATACAGTTAGAGAGGTCATAATAAACCAGAAAATAAATCTAACAAAATTACCCATAATATAGCACCGAAAGAAAAGTGAATGAAAAAAAAATGTAAAATGAATAAGAGAACAGAGATTGAATTTTTTCTGTAGAAAAGCCAGATAAGAAAGGGGTCTCCCTGGTGCCACAGGGGGTTGAGCCCTGCACTGTGGGGTTTCCGCAGCCACAGCAGCGCAAGTTCAATCCCCTGCCAAGGAGGGGACCCACATGGCGCAGCAGACCTCTCCTGTCTCACCTGCTGCTCCCCTCAGCAGTGTATTTCAGCCAGTCTGCCTGTTCTGCTCCTCACTTTGTCTCTAGTGAATCCTCTCACCTCCCTCAACTCTGGCCTGTACCCCAGTTCTTGTATGCATAAATAAATAAATCTTTTTTTAAAAAAAATGCCAGATAATAAATATGTTAGGCATCGAGAATCATAAGGTCTCTGTCAAAACTGCTCAACTTTGATTCCGTAGCACGTAAGCTATAAACAACATATAAATAAATGAACATGGCGATCTCCCAGGGAAATATGGTTCCTGAAATTTGGTGCTCATGTAATTTTGTGAATTAATACTCCTTCTTTAATTTTTTCTCAGATATTTCAAAAGCCCATTAATTATTTTTAGCTCATATGTGCAAAAATTGGCGGGGGACAGTTTCTGGTCCAACCTGTAATGAGCATAGACATTATCTCTCCTGTCCTCACAACATGGAAAAAGCAAAACAATGCGAAAATCAGCAGTTCTTCCTGGACCTATCAGGGAATTAAGGTCCAAGATAAACCACTGACGACTGGAAAGACAGGCGCATTCAAAGAATTGGCGTTTACCTGGAGAAACCGTGGCCACTGGATCCAGCAACTGGTATGAAAATCTATAGGGTAATTAATAACTCTTGGGCGCTGGGCATGGACTAGCTTGAGAGGACCCAGTCTTAGGAGGAACCCTCATCCTTTCCCAAATTTTCACCTCAGAAACCCGCCAGGTTGAAGATCTAAGAAAGTTTCTCTCAAGCATGTGGAAGGGTGAAGGGAAAAGTAACAACTTTTTAAATACTCTCAGAACATTCTGTTGTCCTTAAAAGGCTGGTCTTCAAGGAAAACTATCTTACAAGGACCTAACAAACATGGGTTTTGTAAGAGCCTGAATGGTGTGGGGGAAAGGAAATAATTGATTCCAGCCACTTTTAACTGTCCTATTACATATAAAGGAGAAAAAACAAATAAGCAAACAAGAAACCTGAGAAACTTGTACAGGTTACAGCCTAGAGATACTAAAAGCCTAAGCCTTCATCACAAAATTACAGAGTACTTCCCTTCTCTCACTCCTTAGCAGCACATCACAGGACTGTGGCAACCACCTTGTAAGAACTGAAAACCTTAGACTCTGTTTAAAAAGGAGTCTCTATGAAAACCCAAAGATAACAGGAAGATCAAAAGCAAAAACACTAGAGGAAATTTTAACCACTGACACCACTGTTATAGAAAGAGTACACACAACCTAACAACTAGCCAGATAAACATAAAGTCTCAACTGAAGGCCTCTTTCAGTTCCTTTTACCCAATATGTAATGTCTGATTTCAAGTAAAAAACTATGAGGCATGCAAAGTCTGAAGAGACAAAGCAAGCATCAGAGCCAGTCTGGGGTATAATAGAAGTTTAGGAATCATGAGACTGGGTATTTAAAATAACTCCAATAAAGATTCTAAGGAATCTAATGGAAAAAGTAAACTTTGTGCAAGAAGAGATAGGCAATGCTATGTACAAGAGTAAAATTGCTAAGAGAATCAAAAGGATATACTAGCAGTTAATAACAAAGAAACAGAAATGAAGAATAATTTTGATAGACTCATCAGTAGATTGGACATGGTAAAGAAAAACAATCAGCGAACTTGAAGATAAGTCAATAGAACACTCCAAACTGGGAAGAAAAATAAAAGAAAGAGAAAGATTTAAAAAGGATAAAAATATCCTGAAACTGAAAAAATTTTAAAAAGGTATAACATAACTTATTGGGAACACCAGTAGTGGAAATTAAAAAATTGAAGAAAAGGAAAAATTTCAAGTAGTAACAGCTAAGATGTTTCCCAAAATACTAATGGATATTAAACTCCAGATCAAATTCCAAAAGGTCTGTACCTAGTCATATCATATTCAAACTGCAGAATAATCAATGGCAAAAAGAGTACCTTGAAAGAAACTGGAAAGAAAGAAAAATTTTATCTAAAGAAAAGCAAGGATAAGTATTATATGATGGCCCCTCACAAACCATGCAAGCAAGATGAGAGTGGACTGAAGTATTTAAAGTGTTAGGGGGAAAAATTAGCTCAGAATTCTATATCTAGAGGAATTATCTTTCAAAAGTGATAGAGAAATTTTTTAAAAATTTAAGCAAAAAAAAAAAATTAGGGAATTTGTTGCCAGCATACCTGCCTTGCAAGAAATGTTAAAGAAGTTATCCAGAAAGAAAGAAAATGACATGTTAGAAGTTCAGATCAAATAAAGAAAGGAATAGCAATAGGGATAAGTGAAGGCAAAGTAAAAATATTTCTTATTCACAATTTAATTGTGAATTTTAATTAAAATAATAACAATATATTGGATGGTTATGGCTTAAGAATAAGTGAAAGGGGTTTCTCTGGTGGCTCAAAGGGTTAAATTCCAGCACTATGAAGCTATTGGCAGCCACTGCAGCATGAGTTTGATCCCTGGCAAGGGAGATGACCCACATGGTACAGCAGACCTCTCCTCTCTCACCCATTGCTCCCTCAGCAATGTATTTCAGTCAATCTGCCTATTCTGTTCCCTATTCTGTTTCTGGTGAATTTTCTCACCCCCCGCACCTCTGACCTATGTCCCACTTCTTGTTTCTATAAGTAAACAAATCTTAAAAAAAAAAAAAAGTGAAATAAGTGACAGTAATGTTGTAGGGAATACCAGGGAGGAATCGGGATACTGCATTATAGGATACCTGCACTAAATGTGAAGCAGAGTAGTTATTATATTAAATCGACTTAGATTAGTTATATATATTGCAGATGCTATAACAACTACTAAATATTTTTGTAAAAAGAGGAGGAGAAATGAAGCCATGCAATATTCTCAGTTAAAAGCAAAAGAGAGAAAAAGTGAAAAACCAAGGAATAAAAAAAGAACAGGTGCAACAAATAAACAATAGTAACAACTATGGTCACTGTTAATCCAGCTATATCATAATATATATCAAACGGTCTAAATATCAATGGTCTAAATACACCAATGAAAGACAGAAACTATCAATGGATTAAATTATAAGAATCAACAATTAGTAACCTATAGGCAACCCACTTTAAGTGTAAAGACACAGACTAAAAATATAGGGAAGGAGAAATATAAAAAATGCTAACATCAGTCAAAACAAAATGGGAGCAGCTGTATCAATTTTAGAGCAGACTTCAGAGCAAGGAAACGTATTAGAGATAAAAAAAAGGGCTTTACATGATGACAAAGGGATCAGTGCTCTAAGAAATATAACAACCTTTAATATGTATGCACCTACAAACAGTATTAAAATATGCGAGGCAAAAAAATTGTAAGACTACAAAGAGAAATAATAACCAACTACTATAGTTGGAGACTTCAATACTCCTCCTCTATCAGTAATTGACAGGTCTTGCAGGCAGAAAATCAGTAGGGATATAGTTAAACTCAATAGCACCATCTATCAGCTTGACTTAATTGACATCTATTGAAAATTTCATCTAACAACAGCCAGCTCATGGGTGAATGGGACAGTCACCAAGATAGATGCTTTCTAGACCACAATACACATCTCACCAAATTTAAAAGTAGAAATTGTAAAACATTTGTTCTTAAATTACAATGTAATTAAACTAGAAATCAGTAACAGAGAGCCGCAAATTCACAAAATACATGAAGATTGAACAATAAATTTCTAAAAACACATAAATCAAAGAAGCCTTGAGAGAAATTGGAAAGTATTTTGAACCAATTAAATATGTAACCTATTAAAACTTGTAATAGGCAGCATAGAACAGTGCATAGATGGAAATTCATAGCATTTTATGTATACTAGGAAAAAATATCCAAAATCAGTAATCTAAGCTTCCACCATAGCTAACTAGAAAAAGAAGAGCAAATTAAATGCAAAGTAAACAGAAAAAAAGAAATAATAACAATTAGAGCAAAACTCAATGATATTGGAAAGAGTAACTCAATAGAGAAAAATTAATAAAATCAAAAGCTGGTTTCTTGGAAAGATCAATTAAATTGATAAACTTCTAGCCAAGTTAATTAAGAAGAAAGGAAGGAAGACACATTGCTAACATCAGAAGTGAAAAAGGGACCATCATATTAATCTCAAGGACATTAAGGGTAAGAAAATAACATTAGAAAAATTATCTGCCCACAAATCTGATAACCTAGGTAAAAGTTACCAATTCCTCAGTCTTCCAAAACTTAAACAAGCAGAAAATCAGAATATCAATAGGCCTATATCTAATGAACATATTGAATCAATAATTAGTAACCTTCCAAAACAGGCAGCAACAGGCACAGATGGGTTCATTAGTGGATTCGATGAAACATATAGAAGTAAATTACACCAATTGTCCACAGGGCTTTAGTCTCCAGAAAACAGAAGCAGAGGGAACACTTCTCAAGTCATTTTGAGGCCAACATTACTCTAACATCAAAATCAAATGGAAAACTGCAGAACAATATACCTCATGAAGTACTTAGGTATAAAGCTAACAAAATAGATGCAAACCCCTCAAAAAATATTAGCAAATCAAGTCATGAACATCTAATGTAAGTGAGATTTATTCTGCTGTACAATGTTGGTTCAATATGCAAAAATCAATTATTATAAGCCATCATATCAATAAGTTAAAGAATAAAAATCACATGGTTGTATCAATAAATTAAGGACATCTCATAAAATCTAACGCCTATTCATGCTAAAATACTCAGAAAATTAGAAATAAAAAGGAACTTCCTTAACTTGATGAAGGACATTTACAAAAAGCCTACAGTTATCATTATAATGGTGAGAAATTGGATGCTTTCCCCCTAAAATTGGGAATAAGACAATGATGTCCCTGTCATTACTCCTGTTCAACAACATACTGGAAGTGTTGTTGGCTAATACCGTAAGACAAGAAAAGTAAAGAAAGGGAATACTGATTACAAAGAAAGAAACAAAATTGTCTTTGTTTGAAGATGATCATGTTGTTTACAAAGTAAAATTTAAAGAAATAACAAAAATATTCTAAGAATTCAAAGTAGGTACAGCAAAACACAAAGTTAATAAACAAATATTAAATATGTTCCTATATATTAGAAAGGAATACTTATAATTTTAATTATTTTTAAATGAGAAATTACTTTTGTTAAGTAACTCAGTTTTGCTTTTTTTAAAATTTATTTATGCATACAGGAACTGGGGTATAGGCCAGAGGTGTGGGGGGTGATCAGACACAGAGTGGGGAGCAGAACAGGCAGACTGGCTGAAATACACTGCTGAGGGGAGCAGTGGGCAAGGCAGGCGAGGTCTGCTGCGCCATGTGGGTCCTGTCCCTGACAGGGGATTGAACTTGTGCTGCAGTGGCTGTGGATGCTTCACAGTGCAATGCTTAACCCTTTGCACCACCAGGGAGGCCCTCATTAAAATTTTAAATTAAAAATACTACATCGTTTATATTATAACCCCTGAAAAAAAAAGATGAAATACTTAGGTATAAAGCTAATAAAATATGTATATCAGACCTACATGTGGAAAACTATAATCTTCTAATGGATCTATAATCTTCTAATATATGGAGAAGCATTCCATCTTCATGGATTGGAAAACATAATATTGTTAAGATATAAGTTCTTCCCGACTGGATCTGTACATTCAACTCAATTCCAATTAAAAGGCCAAAAAATTATCTTGTGGCCATCAGCAAACTGATTCTGAAGTTTTTATCAAAAGGGAAATTCCCCAGTATAGCAAACAGATTACTGAAGAACAGCATTAGAAGACAGACACTATCCAACTTGAAAACTTTCTATAAAGTTATAGAACAGCACTGATGAACAGCAGAGCTGAAGATACAAATGGACTAGAGTCCAGAAATAGACACATAAGAATATAGTCAACTGATCTTTGACAGAAGAGCAAAGGCAATTCAGTGAGGAAAAGGATAGTCTTTTAAATAAATGGTGTTAGAATGATGAACACCACATGTAAAAATATTAATCTAGATACTTCACATTTTTTGCAAAATTAACTCAGAATGAATCATAGGCACAAATATAAAACACAAACCCCTAAAGCTTCTAGAAGATAACATTATTGCAAATCTAGGTTATCTTGGCTATGATGATGGCTTTTGAATTAAAACACCAAAAACATGATCTCTGATAATAATGTTGATAAACTGAACATACTTTGATACAACGGTATTGGTGTTTCACTCTAAAGTTAGGTAATGAGTTTCAGGTACTCAATGTATATGGCTACATTCATACCATATACAATCTTTTTGAACATAAAATTATTATAGAATTAAAATATATGTTTTCATAGTTAGGGCTCCAAATCCCAGAAAGAAAAAGACCAGGAGTTGACAATTTCTTTGACAAATAGCCAATCATTTTATTTTTCTTAAAATTTATTTATTTATGCATATAAGAACTGGGATGTAAGCCAGAGGTGTAGGGGGTGAGAGAATTCACCAGAGACAGAGTGGGGAATGGAACAGACAGATTGACTGAGATACACTGCTGAGGGGAGCAGCGGGCGAGACAGGAGAGGTCTGCTGCGCCATGTGGGTCCCCTCCTTGGCTGGGGATTGAACTTGTGCTGCAGTGGCTGCAGAAGCCCCACAGTGCAGTGCTCCACCCCTTAGGCCACCAGGGAGGCTCCCCAAACAACCAGTCTTTAGAATACTAAATGTGCTGTGTGGTTGTCCAATGTAATGCTCCTAAGTTATAGAGGAATAGCATACCAATAATTCAGTTAATCATTTTCTTACTGTGCCCTGCATTAAAGGTTTTTGATATATCAAAACAGAGAATTGGGTAGAATTAAGAGAAAAGGAAAACTTTGCAACTGATTGTGTTTTAAAAACCTAAGAATCAAATAAGAGACACAATTTAGAAAAGAAATACTGAGACCAAAAAATAAACTTTTGTGGCATGCACTACACAATGCTTCGCTTAACCTTCTTTGCAGTGCTGATATATGCAGAGAGAGTGCCCAGAAGTGTCCTTGATAAAAGTGCTTTTCCTCTAGGCCCCTTGTCCAGCTGTGTTCAGTTACCTTCTCCTCACAGCCCCAGGCACCACTTGTAAGTGGATCGGCACCCGCAGAGCTGAGACTGCGAAGAGCAGGAAGAGCTAATGAACCGGAACCTCTCCTGATCCACGCCCTGGCCTTTTTGTAGTAATTTCATGAAAAAAAAATTAGGAAAAAAAGGCCTTTCTGAACCCATCTTGGTGATGGGCTTTTCCTCTTTCTTTTCCCCTCAGGGCCATGCTTGTCAGGCCTCTGCCTCTTACTGACCTTCATCTCCAGAGCCCAAAACCTCTCCTAGGAACCGAAGTTAGCATTTGGCATCTTATTTTTAAATTTTTTTCTTACATTGGAGTTCATTTTTTTTTTAAAAGATTTATTTTTTTATTTATGCATACAAGAACTGGGGTACAGGCCAGAGGTGTGGGGGGTGAGAGGATTCACCACAGAGAGCGGGGAGCAGAATAGGCAGATCAACTGAAGTACACTGCTGAGGGGAGCAGTGGGCACAGTAGGAGAGGTCTGCTAGGCCATGTGGGTCCCCTCCCTGGCCGGCAGCAGGGATTGAACTCGTGCTGCAGTGGCTGCGGTTTGCTTCATAGTGTGTTGCTTAACCCACTGCGCCACCAGGGAGGCCCTGGAGTTCATTTTTGTACAATGATTGGATTCTCCCCATATTTCTCCCACCCGCACATCCCCCATGAACCATCACATAGTCCCTTGTGCTCTTCCACCCCTGTTTTGAACCCCTCTCTTCCCCTCCCTTGCTGTATGCCTATATGTTAAACTGTATGTCAGCTTGCTAGTGTTGGACACCTTAAACCTCACTTTACCATTATTGTATTGGTGGGGAGCCAGGGAGTGATGTCATATAATCTCTACCTATTTTTTATTCTTTGATTATTTAGCTTCTCAAGTTAAAAGTACAAAGGTATTCTCTTCAGACCAATAAATCTCATGAAAATAAATACAGAAACCCTCTTTGCCAGTTTTTGTCCTCATATATCTTTTAGCAATTACTTGGCCTAACTGAAATAGATAGCAGAAATCTTTGAATGGGATTCTACACCATTCAAAACTCATGCTATAGAGGATAGCTTTTCTTACTACAGTAAAAAGGTGAAAGGTAATAGAAATGGGAATAGAAACCATTCCCTGGCCTCTTCTGAATTTGGTGTGGACCACACAGAGTTGCTATACTCAGGACTACTTTTGGGATATCCCAAAAAGACAATTTGGAGAAACTTAACTCTTTGAGTTAAGGTTAATATTATATTAACCTTAACTATAATATTTTTATCATTTAGTTAACTATAATATTTCTATATTATAAATATAAATAACTATAACATTTCTATCATTTCAATGAACAATATTGTGATCTAAGGGCCTCCCTGGTGGCGCAAAGGGTTAAGCACCGCACTATGAAGCATCAGCAGCCACTGCAGCATGAGTTTGATCCCCAGCCTTGGAGTTGACCCATATGGTGCAGCAGACCTCTCCTGTCTCGCCCACTGCTCTCCTCAGCAGTGTACTTCAGTCAATCTGCCTGTTCTGTTCCCCAGTTTGCCTCGTGAATCCTCTCACTACCCACACCTCTGGCCTGCACCCCAGTTCCTGTATGCATAAATAAATAAATCTTTGAAAAAACAATATTGTGATCTCAATGTAACCTCCTGAACTTAATATGTAACAGTGCAATTTAGGAGCCATTCCAGATTGTTCAGGAAAATTCTAATGCCAGCCATGTTTATTAAACAGATAGATTTAGGTTGATCACAAAGACCCTTCTCACAGTTCTGTTTTTGCCCTTGGCAAATCTCTCTTATTTTTGATTCTCTTCTCAGCTCTACCCTTTCTACAAAAGGCTGTTGTAGAAGTCAACATTCTGAAGATCTGAGGCAAATGGAATATGTTTTTAAATGGTAGAAAAGCAGTTTAAACTGGTTGAAAAATATATATATACCTAAAGGGTTCTGACAACATATTTCAGTGCTGAGCACTTGACTTTGATTATGCACTGAATGGTAAGAGATTGATGATATGTGCTGACTTTCTTTTAAATCTCTAAACAGGAACGCAGAAATAGAAGAGATATGGGAATCAGATTCCATCATAACTTTTTAAAAAATATAAGTTGCTCATTTCAGGATCAGTTAAAATGAAGGAAGTTGATCTTTACTCTTTGGAAAGTCAATCAAGAATTTTGACAGCTACTTCTCTGTTTTCTTTATTAACAGGAATGTTAAGTAAGACAAATATACAAACCAAAGTAGTAAAAAAATTAAGAAATTAAAACAGACTGCCCTCCATAATGTGGGTAGGTCTCAGGCAATCTATTAAAGATCTGAATAAAACAAAAAAAAGACTTATATGTGTCTTTTTATATACACATAATGTTGGTTCTGCTTTCTGGAAAAGTCTGACAAATGCAACATCTATGTAGTAGAAACCTTTTTGGTGACTGCCCTCTCTACCACTCTCAAGCTGTAGGGTCACTTAGGGCTCTCTGATGTTATATGATCCTCATTTCCTAGATTCATCTGATTGAATTGGGGTTAAGAGAAATTTAAGTCCGTGTTTTGAACGAAGGATATATAAGCATACAGGGGCATTGTGCTGCTGTGCTCTTTTAGTATATAACTTAGGGTACCCAAAAACCCCAACCTGTTAAAGGGTGAAAGCTCTAAATGGGAATCTAACCATCCATGTGCACAAAGGCATGTAAAGCAAACTCTCAGTGTGAAAGATTTTTAATAGAATTGGTATACAGAGGGAGAAGAAAGGATTACAGTTAATAGTTTCCCAATAAAATTCCAAAAATTACCCATCCTCTCATGGACAAATGCCCAGTCAAATAGGCTTGGCTTACAGCCAAATGCTGAGTCCCAGACACTCACCACATGTGTAAGGAACCTTCAGGCAGTGAGCCAAGTGGAAGGAGTTATGCAGGTCCCAGCTCTAAAAGGGACACAGAAGGAGAAGCTCAAAATTCAAAATATATGACAAATTCTACCATAAGGCAAGGTAACAGCTGCCATTGTCTCTTTCAGGCACCAGGAACAGCTTCCCCAAGTGTCTCTCACCCATGAGTATCTTCCAAGTACTTTCCATGTGTCTCCTCTCTCCTCTTCCCTTCCCAGTAGTCTGCTTATCTTTCTCTCTCTCTCTCTCCCTCCATCTTTTATTTCCCAGCTGCCACCCTTTCAGGAAGTTTTGTTCATGGCATGCTGGGCCTTGTAGTCCAAAGGGACTGCCTGTAAGTGGAGGCAAAGGAATTGGTATCTATTCAATATTCCTTCCCATTTCAGAGGGCAGTATCTACAGTTTCATATGAACTGAGTAGCAGAATGTTGTGGAACTAAAGAAGGAACTCCAGGAGTGAAGAGAAGCAGAAAGAAGAGACAAAGAGAGCATAATGACTTATATTCTTTCTGAAGCCAGCTGCCCTCCTGCCCCAGCATTCTCCTTAGAATAAATTCTCACTGCTTATTTGGACTTAGGTTTGTTTCTAGCACTTGCAACTAGAAGATTCCAATATAATATAATATCCTAATATAAGCTAGTATGTCAGACAATTTGTCAGACACTGGCAATATGGAGATAAAAAATCTATAATTCCCGTCCTGTTACAGGGCAGGGAGAGGAGCACCCCAGAAACCTCAAACCTGCCTGCTCTAAATAGGTTCTGCCATCTGCCGCATCAAGACAAAACATATAGACCTTTAATGGAAAGGAACTTTAATACAATTAGAACAATACAGGAAAGAAAAAGAATATAGTTTCTAAAGTAAAAACCCACAGTTACCATCCCCTTGTGGGTAAAAGTCCAGCCAAACAGGATTGGCCCAAAGCAAGACCAAAAAGCCTGCCACAAGTCTAAAGCACCTTCCGGTGGGAACCCACAGAAACAGTGTCAGAAACAGACAATTCTGGGAGGAAAAGAGCAAAATCAAAATCAAGATGGAAGCTGCCCTTGTTCACCTCCCCACGGGTCTCTCACCCACATCTCTTCCAACCAGTCCAGTACCAAGAAGCAAGCACAGTTAGTTTCATCACATCTCTCTGCTCTATTTGTCTCCTCCAGGTCTCATTGCTGCTCTCCATCCTGCTTCCTTCCTTCTGTAGTCTCCTCTCCACCTTCTTTTCCTTCCTGCTCAGCTTCACCCTCCCTTGAGTAGGGCAGGGAACCAGGGAACAGCTTTTTCCTGGGGATCACCCTGTTAGAATCCCACTACTCCCCAACTTTAAAACATGTAGGGAGGGAGTTAAGGGAATGTAGGGTGGGTCCTTTCTTGCAAGGAACTTCAAGCACCCAAAGCAGTAGTACACAGGTAAGAAGATAAAGTATATACAGTGGAGCAAGTGAGGAACTATGCAGTGTTGCCATACTTCAAAAAGAAAAACAAGATGGGGGCCTCCTTGGTGGCACGTGGGTTAAAGTCTCAGCATTATCAAGCTATGTCCAACCACTGCGGCATGAGTTCGATCCCTGGCCAGGGAGCTGACCCACATGGTGCAGCAGAAGTCTTCTGTATTGCCTGCTGCTCCCCTCAGCAGTGTATTTCAGTAGATCCTCCTGTTCTGTTCCCCACTTTGCTCTGGTGAATCCTCTCACCCCCTGCACCTCTGACCTACACCCCAGTTCTTGTATGCATGAATAAATAAAGTAAATCTTAAAAAAAAGATAAACAAGATGCCTTGCTAAATTTGACTTTCATATAAACATTGAACCATTTTTTTGTGTGTTTCCCAAATATTTATCTAGCAACTTCAGAAGTATACTGTATACAGATGTCAGAGAAGGATTTGGGGGTAATGACACCTCATACTGAAGTATCTCAGATATCTTATTGTTTAAACCAAAGGCCTATCAATAAAAGAAAAATAGAGAACTATATCTGACAGAAAAATCTTATTTGATTTATGTATTGAATTGGCTATTCTTTCTAAAAACAGGATGTTTGGGTTGGGTTTTGAAGGGTTAGTAAGGGCTTTTGAATAAGAAAGGAAGCCATGTGAATACTACCTAGAAATCAAAAAAGATTAACTCACAGCAACATGGATGGACCTGGAAAGGATGATGGTCAGTGAAATAAGTGAGAAGGAGAAAGAAAGCTAACAGAAAAACACTACTTACAGGAGCAAAAAAAGGGCCTCCCTGGTGTCGCAGCGGGTTGAGCCACACGCTGAGAAGATTCCACAGTGCAGCAGCATGAGTTCGATCCCTGGCCAGGGAGGGGACCCACATGGCGCAGCAGACCTCTCCTGCCTCGCCCACTGCTCCCCTCAGCAGTGTATTCCTGTCGATCTGCCTTTTCTGCTCCCCACGCTTTCTCTGGTGAATCCACTCGCCTCCAATGACTCTGGCCTGTACCCCAGCTCTTGTATGCATAAATAAATAAAAATCTAAAAAAAAAGACAAAACTTGTAGACAACCTGGATCTGAGACTTAAAGTGGAGGAGGGGTGGAAAAGGCATCAGAATCGATGGGAAGAGCAGAAGACCACGGGACAGTTCACAGGTGATGTGGTAGTAGGATATTTATGGGGACTACACCTGAGAGGAGAAATCAAACACTGTGCATAAATGAACAGCAATGTAAGCGGATTTTTAAAAAAAGAAGTGGAAGAAGGAAAGAAAGGAAGCCATGTGACCCCAGGCACAGAAGCAATGCTCAGCAGTGTGTATGTGGAGACCTGAAGCATTTTGATATCGCTAAAGCTCACGAGTGTCAGGAAATGAGATGAAAGCTGTCAGAAAAGTATTGGCATTGAAATGACATGCTAAATCCAAACAGTGATTTCCCTTCCTGTGTGTATACCTATTGGACTGTCAGGAAAGATATTTTAAAGATAGTAATTCAGAGTGACACTGGAAATGTAGAAGGGCTGTAAGTGGCAGGTAAAGGAGTTTAGAAATTTCTGGAAAATAAAGCATTTATAGTATCAGATTAGCATAAAAATAAGATAGAGAATAAGACACAATTTCCCTATGGCCAAAATATAAACAGGAAGCAGTTACTTCACGGAAGTTTCATGGGCAAGAAAAGATTTTCCTAAGAAAAACCCCTCGTTCACTGTCAAAAAATAGAAAGAAAAGAGAGAAGCTGAACACACAGTGTCACGATTATTAAAAGATCCGACGCGGAACAGCAGGCTTTGCTAAACTCCCTCCCTTCCCCATGTGCTAGTTGAGTTTGCTCCCAGAATAAAGAACTGAGAGTGTTTTTTTCTAAGCATGCAAGAGAGGGTTAGGGTCAGAGTTAAAATTATCATGGATATTTGGGTCAGAGAGCAAAGCAAGCAAGAGTCAGCGGTAACTCTAGACTTTGGCCAACATTATGGAGGGTGAAAAATTCCAAACTAAAGTCATGAGCACCGCTCTCTGAAAAGAGACTGGTGTTTCAGAAGATAAGTAGGGGACCCTAGGTGAAAGTAAGGTGCCCCATACCTACATACACGCCCCCCTTCTGCTATATATAATGTCATGTATATAGTATCTTTCTATCTTGGCAAATACTCCATCCTAACAGTTTTTTTAAATTATGCAAAGCCCTACTTTTGCAAACAATCAAAGATGTCTGACTTTAATTAGTATTGCATCTGTCTGAAAATTCAGTTGATAGACTAATCATAAGAAATGTGTAAAAAACATCAATGGTTCATAATATAATTATATTATAGGTGATAACATATAATACCTATTTTATATATGATATGTAAGCTATAACATATATAATTTTTATATATTTATGTCATATAAATTACATTATTTACAATATTTAATATACTAATACATATATGTATTGATATATACCAGTAGAAAATCAATATAAAAACACATGATATATTTATTCTACTATTCCTTGACTATCTCAGCAAAATCACTAGTTAATATTTTCACGTAATTTGTGATCTAATGATAGTAATTATCTAAGGGATTAAAAATAAGGTGTAATATTTAAGGTGTATAAAATAAAATTTTTTTACCAATATGTGTAAATTAAAGTAAATGTGAAAATTATTATTCATGTTTTCAAATTGTTCTCTTTGAAAAGACTTCACAACATTAAAATTATACTATAAATTGAATTCAGTTTTTAAAATTTTATTGAAATGTTACTAATTTTTAGTAACTGTAATAATAATAATGCACTAAAAGCTAGTCATAAATTTAATTGTCATTGTCCATCTCATTGCCAATACAAAGGATCAGCATTGTGCTAGGTGCCTATGTCTACACAAACGTGTATGTGTACACATACACACAAATTTGGGTAATATAAATCATTTAATATTGAAAAACATAATTCAGCTGTCATGTACAATTGTTTCAAATATTGAGCTAACTCAAGAGACCCTCCAGCTCCACAAAGGCATGCAGAAAATGGATGCTCTGCTTACAAAACAACCCTTAATTTTCCAAGAATCTATTGCATTTATCTTGAGAGGAAGAATTTATCACAATAACTAATTTGTTTTTTTGCTTTTTTCAGTTTTTCTGCATCTCAAATCCTCCTTGCAGAAATAATATCCATTCCTGAAATTGACAGGGTACATCTCATATACCTGCCTTGAATATGCACAGGATTGTCTTTTATTGTTTCCAAGGTCAAGGCCATAGGTGAGGCAGTGTTTTTCTGGGACTTGTACAGTGATAGCTCAGAGCAGATTCTTAAGAGATACAGAGGCAGTGCCCGGACCCATTATGCTGAGTGTAAAAGGTGCCTATGTGTTCTATAATAATCTAAGTTTGCAGGGTCTTTTATGTTCAAATCTCAGTGTGACTGCCCTTCTGCTTCATGTTGCCACAGCACTCAAATCTCCCCTGCCATCATCAGAAGTCATTTCCTGTGATCAAATCTTAAACACACTAATAGGTGACTACAGAGTCTCATTTGGGTGTGGAAATAAGCTGTTTATGCTGTGCCCACACAGTTAAAACTCACAAGAAAGAAAAAAAAAACATTGAAAATCAACACTGTGAAAGAAAGGCACCCAGTGTGATGAATAGGAGAATTAACACTTGGACACGTTGTGTTCATAAGAAGAGAGGCAGCCAACAGCCAGGTGATGGAGTTCTTATTGGTAATGCAAAGGAGACTGGACTTATATAGCTGTCAGAGCACCAGTGAAAGCTTTCACCAGGGAATGATTTTGATCATATTTGTGTGGTAGACAGATCACTGGCTGCAGTGTGAAAAAACAGTTTGGAGGAGAATAAGATTAGAGGCAGGAAACAATTTATGAATCTATTTAATAGTGCAGATGAGAGTTGATGGAGGCCTGAACTAAGGAGTAGGATAGAGAAAATAGTCTGAAAATACTTAGTAGGTAAATTCATTAGAAGATAATGATTGGTTAAAGGTAAAGAGTGCAATTAAAGTAAGTAAAAAAATTCAGATTTGTAGTGTTTTGATCTAGCTTACTGTGTTACTAACTGGCTTTGAAAAATAGAAGAGAAGTAGATTTGGCAAAAATGAAAATTTAAAACAATAGTCAAAGCAATAACAGCAAGTGAAAAGAATGAATGGTGCTATTTACAGGTTCTGTTATGTGTGATGATCTGCTCTCAAGCGAACACGGAACATTTTATTCTTTAAAATATCTACATGGGGCCTCCCTGGTGGTGCAAAGGGTTAAGCACTGCACTATGAAGCTAACCGCAGTCGCTGCAACAGGAGTTCAATCCCCGGCCAGGGAGCTGACCCACTTGGCACAGCAGACCTCTCCTGTCTCCCCACTGTTCCCCTCAGCAGTGTACTTCACATGATCTGCCTGTTCTGTTCTCTACTCTGTCTCTGGTAAATCTTCCCACCCCCTGTACCTCTGGCCTGAACCCCAGTTCTTGTACTCATAAATAAATAAATCTTTAAGAATAAAAAAATAAAACATCTACATCTGTTAATTCAATTAATGCTGTAGGCATTTTGAAAAATACACAGTACTAATTAGTCCCTTTTAACAGATGAGGACCCTGAAGTTTAGCAAGGTTAAGTAACTTGCCACAATTCAGACAATACAGTGTTGTTGGCTGTTGAAGCACAGAGTGTATTAGGGTTGTTCCTTAAAATGTCTGCTTTATTTTTTTTTAAGATTTATTTATTTATGCTTACAAGAACTGGGGTACAGGTCAGAGGAGCAGAGGGTGAGCGGATTCACCAGAGACAGAGTGGGGAGCAGAGCAGGCAGATCGACTGAAATACGCTGCTGAGGGGAGCAGTGGGTGAGGCAGGAGAGGTCTGCTGTGCCATGTGGGTCCCATCCCTGGCCAGGGATGGAATGCGCTGCTGTGCTAGGGATGCTTCACAGTGCGGTGTTCAACCTGCTGCACCACCAGGGAGGCCTTGCTCTGATTAATTGCAACATAATACCCAAAATTTATTGGTATAAAATGAGGGTAAGTATTTGCTATCCCATAGAGTTTCTGAGAACCAGGAAATCTGGGAGGACTAAATAGCTTCTCACTTGGTGTGTCTCATGAAGTTGCCATCAAGACGTCAGCCAGGATGGCAACATCTGATGCTTAACCAAGACTGGAGATCCACTTCAAGTTGGCTCCCTCTCATGGAAATCACCTTGGTGCTGTTACTACTAGACCTTGGCTCCTTTCCATAGGGGTCTCTTCATATACCATGTCCTCATGGCATGGCCACTGAATTCACCAGAGAGAGTGATCCAAGAGAGAAAGAGATGAAGCTTCTATGTCTTCATGTGTTAGCCTCAGAAATCCCACACTGGGGCCTCCCTGGAGGCATGAGGGGTTAATTCTCAGCACTATGAAGCTGTCCTTATGGTGCAGCAGACCTTTCCTGTCCTGCTCCCCTCAGCAGTGTATTTCAGTAGCTCTCCCTGTTCTGTTCCCCACTCTGTCTCTGGTGAATCCTCTCACCCCCCCACACCACTGGCCTATATCCCATTTCTTGTATGCATAAATAAATAAATCTTTAAAAAATAAATGCTACCCTATTGTTAATATCCTATTTGATTATACAAGCCAGACATATTCAATGTGTATGGGAAATATATGAAGGTATTATTGGGGTGACTATCCCCAAAGGCACTAGTTATTCCAATATATGGTCTTTAGTATGCCTTCATGACATGAAATCATAGTGTCTTCCAACAGTGAGGCACAAATCTCAGCTCATCTGACTTAACCCATAGACAGATGTTTAGAGACAAGCATGCACTCTATGCCCTTAAAGCAATCCTTTATTAATATTGTATCTGTCAACCACATTTTAGTCAATGTTGAGCATCAGGAGATTTGACCTTCTAATTCCTGACAAGTTCCTTAAAGGCAACCAACTGCCTTTGCTTAAGAAAACCTAGCATAATTGATTTATGCCTGCTTCTAACCTTCTGCACATGCCACTCTCTCCCCATTCATACATTTAATCTCACAGGTTCTTTTTCCCACCTTGGAACCTTTGAATTTGCAGTCCCCTCTGCATGGAATGTGTTCTCTATTTCCTCCCACTCTCCCTGTCCTTGGCTTCTTCTCATTCTACCTTTCAACTTAAATGCTACTATCTCAAAGAGAACTTTCCAACTTTTTAAGACCCAAACAAAGCGATGGTGTCTCTTAACTGGGGACTTTGAGTTATCTTCTGCCTTGAGACAGGTGAAGAAAAATCTGTTTTTCCACCGCAAAAGAAATTCCACTAGCATCCTCCTGGAGAAATAAAAGGCACCGTTTGCTATTGTTGTTATGAATAATAATGAAAAGGGTAATTATCACTGTACCCTTGTCCTCATCTCCTTCAAGAATTCACTTGCACAGAAACATTAGCCAATAAAAGGGACATTATTAAAGGTGTCACGGGAAGGATGAGAAGAAAACAATCTGAAAAAGAAAGTCCCTTAGGTATTCTTCTTTCCAGAGCTACTTTCTTCACTGTGGGATTATGCACTTTATGTTTACCAACCAGTTCTCTGGGGAGTGAAAGGTTCTCATTTGCAGGGTTGCTGATTTCTGTAGTATATTTATACCGTGGTTGATTTTACAAAATCAACATGGTGTCTGTGAATGTGGGATTGGGAAGGGGCCAACAATCAGCCCTTGGGAACCTATAGGACCCAGTCTGGCATTCTCTAACACACTTGCAGCACCAATTGCTTTGATTTATTTCTTCTTTCTCATATATTTACCCTGTTTCATCTCCTACCCATCATGCTTTGCATATTCAACTTTATTTAATGTTTAGAAAAACAAAAGATTTTCAGTTAAGAGGGATCACTTTTCCTAAAATGTGATGTTTTGGGATTGCAGAGCCTGGCTCAGCTTTGAAAGATAGGACTTTCCAAAATGTTCAGGTAGACTTCCCAAGGTGTCCAGAACATACCTTGATGGATGTATCACCTTGGCTTTGGGTTATTTAGAGTTAAGATTAATGGAGGTTTGTGAACTTGAATAGAAACGTTTACCATTACCTTAGCTACCTAGAAAAATGAAGATTGGAGGCATCATGTAGGCTTAGGATTGTCTCCAAAAATAATCTTATGGGTCAAAACTATCTTAAATACAAGCAAATATCGAGTTACAGAAACTCTGGTTTTGTCGGACAAGTCCCTCTTCTTGGATCTTATAGACCCCTATCCCATCCCTTAACTGTATCTGTCCTTTTACTCTAGAATATATGGCCATGTAGATTCCCCATGTGTATGCAATTAATTTGTTCCTTTTCTCCTGCTAACCTACCTTCTGTTTAATTTGTTTGTGCAACCAACCTGAAAAGAACCCAAGGAGTGGGAGCAATTTCCTCACTGCCCTTAAAGGGTATCAGTTCCAAGAGGTATATCAAAGTATTTCTTGTAAACTCATGTACTTACATCACAAGAGTAATCCAAGAGAACATCCTTTCTCTTGAATGTATGTCATCTCATTTATTGTACCCAAAACTGTCATTTGGGATATTATCCCAATTGGGAAATCAAAGTATGGGGAGTTTAAATAACTTAGTCTAATTCACTGAATCAGGATCGTTCAGGAAGTATATTTATAACTAGCATGTGAAGCTAGGGCTGTCCAAGTCCATGTCTGGGCTCTTGATTTTTTTTTTAAAGATTTATTTGTATTTGTTTATGCATACAAGAACTGAGGTAGGCCAGAGGTGCAGGGGGTGAGAGGACTCACTAGAGACAGAGTGGGGAGAAAAACAGGTGGATCTATTGAAATACACTGCCTAGGGGAGCAGTGGCGAGATAGGAGACAAGAGAGGTTTGCTGTGCCATGTGGGTCAGCTCCCTGGCCGGGGATCGAACTCATGCTGCAGTGGCTGGTGACAGTCTGACTGCACTATACTTAACCTCTGCACCATCAGGGAGACCCCTGAGCTCTCTATTCTTACCTGACATTATGTGCACCTGTGAATGCCTGCCCTGCATAGCACCATGACTGGGAAGCACTGACACAGTCAGTTCTCCATGAGCCACAAATCCTTTCCAAGGTGTTGCTGGAGAATTACAGAATTAGCATTATGAACTGAAGGGACAAAAAGAGTTATCTGAAAAATTTAAGAAAACTTTTATTTTATGTCAATTATGAACAAAACACAGAGCCAGATAGAGTTATGGATATTAACATGGCACCTAAGACTTTTCCCAACATTTGTAGAAAGGCAATAAATTATTTTAAAGCACGTCTCATAGGGTTCTTCACCTTTAGGGCAAGCCAGGGGCAATTGTACACAGTGTCAACATGTCGAGTGGGAACCTTAGAAAATAAGTTCATGTTACCTAAATTCAGTTTTTGGTGACCAATATCTAGTTATTCTTCTCTGAGTAACAATGTCTTTTATTCTGGGAAACGCACCTCCCCAGTTTTCCATGATTTAGATGGCATTCATTCTCAGTCCTACTTCCAAAGAGTTTGTGTAAAGTGGGTTATATGGCATGTAAACTACATCTCAATGAAACAGTTATCAAAAGCAATGAAATACATAGGAGGACTCTATTATAAACCTTCAAATTAGTTTCAAAGGACTATTTTATAAAGACTTTTGAAAATAGAGTAATACGTGATCTAGAAAACCTCTCTATACACATGATCTTGCACAAACACATGAAATCACTGTCTTGAATAGATATCTCCACTGGCATGTTCATTGCAGAATTATTCACAACCAAGAAGTAGAAACAATGTAAGTTGGAAGAATATGGAGGAATGCATGATTGTGCATTTTTTAAAAAATTATTTATTTATGCATATAAGAACTGGTACAGGACAGAGGTGGGGGGGGGAGTGAGAGGATTCACCAGAGACAAAGAGGGGAGCAGAACAGGCAGATCTATTGAAATACACTGCTGAGGGGAGCAGCGGGAGAGACAGGAGAGGTCTGCTGCACTATGTGCGTCAGTTCCCTGGCCAGAGATGGAACTGGTATCGCAGTGGCTGTAGATGCTTCATAGTTTGGTGCTTAATCTCTTGCGCCATGAGGGAGGCACTCATGGTCATGCGTAACAACATGGAAACATTCAAAGAAATCTGTCATAAGTTGTTTTCTTCATCCTGCAAATGCCATAAGCTATGCAAACTAAAGGTAGGTGGTCCACATGCCTAGGTGTATGTATAAGGACCCCTGTTCCATAAGGGTCCACCACTGACCAAAATGCCAATATACTGAGTTTGACTACACACACACACACACACACACACATGCACGCACGCACACACCCCTCAATGGAATAATATCCTGTCATAGAAACATAGAAATCCTGCCTTTTTCAATAAAGTGGATGGACCTTGAGGATATTAGGTTAAGGAAGATAAGTTAAACACAAATACTGTGTTCTCATTTAAATGTGGAGTCTATAAAAACCTGAACTCACAGAAACAGAATATTGAACGGTACTTGGCAGGAACTGCATGGCTGGAGAAAATGGGAAAAAAGTTTCAGTTTTAGGAGAAATAAGATTGAAGGATCTTAAGCCACACTGTGACTGTAGTTAACAATACTGTGTTATCTACTGAAAACTTGTTTTTTTAAAAAAAAAAAAAGATTTCTTTTTATTTATTTATTTATGCACTTAAGAACTGGGGTGTAGGTCAGAGGTGTGGGGGCATGGTGGGTGAGAGGATTCACCAGCAACAGAGTGGGGAGCAGAACGAGTGGATCTGCTGAAATACACTGCTGAGGGGAGCAGTGGGCAGGCAAGAGAGGTCTGCTGTACCATGTGGGTCAGCCTGGCCGGAGATTGGACTCATGCTGCAGTGGCTGGTGATAGCTTGATAGTGCTGAGACTTTAACCCCTGTCCCACCAGAGAGGCCTCTACTAGTAATTTGTTAAAGAGACTGGCACATAAATGGTATCACCACACACACCAAAAATATGTCAATTATGTGAGGGGTGGAGATTTTAATTCATCTTATCGTGGTAACTGTTTTGCAATGTACACATGTATTTGGTCATCACGTTGCACATCTTAAATTTATGTACACTACATGTTAATAATCTCTCACCTATACTTCCAATGTATAAACAACAATATTACCTTAATGTAAATAAAAATTTTTAAAAATGAAATCTCAGTAAAGCTGGGAGAAAAAGAAAGATTTTACATGACTCCAGCTGGCTAATTAGAATATTACATTCTCCTGATCATTGTGAAATTTTTCAGGGACAGTTATGTAATCCAATCAAGTTTAAAAAAAAAAGGAAAAAGAATGAAACATTTGCAGGGATTATTCAGAGGCACTCTTAACAACATTCTTTTTTTTTTTTGTTTTTTGAATTGAATATGAGAAATGGATTCTGCAGAATGTCATCTTATTAACCCTTAGATCCAGAGAGTAAACCAAACCTTTTTCAAGACAAGAAATTGAGATAGTATTCCCCGATGACTTGATTCTTTTGTTTAACGTTCCTCCAAATGCAGGCTTGATTAAAACAAGGGCCTAATGAAGACTTTTATTTATGTAGGCCAATAATTTATCCCTATTTAAACCAATTTGGATTGTGGTTTCTGTTATTTACAACTAAAGAAAAGTTCTAAGTGGAGAAATTTATAACAGAATTGGGGTGTAGAAGACACTAAATTGTAGAATAATCTTGATAAAGTGCAGTTTCAAGAAGAAAGACCCCTCTCCTTCTAGACTATAAAGTTGTAAACTGTTAGCCTGTAATGTCAAGTTAGGAAGCAGCAGGTCGAATGACCAACATGTATTTCACCTTGAGAATAGAGCGCTTTATTGTCAAAGGATGGAGTAGTAAAGAAAACAGTAGGGGCCTCCCTCGTGGCCTATGGGTTTAGTCTTAGTGCTACCACCACAATGGCCCACCTTGTTGGCCTCAGTTTGATCCCTGCCAGGGAGCTAACTCACATGGCAAAGCAGACCTCGCCTGTCTACCCACTGCTCCCCTCAGCAGAGTATTTCAGTAGATTCGCCCATTGCGCTCTGCTCTGTCTCTGGTGAATCCTCTCACTCGCTGCTCCTCTGGGTCTACACCCCAATTCTATGCAAAAATAAATAAATGAATCCTTTAAAAAAATAAAAAATAAAGAAAAGAGTAGAACAATGTCAGACTTTTAGAAAGTACTGGCTCTTTTCTGTGGTCTAACAGAGCTCCAAAAAGCAGGACTTATGCTGAAAGCGGTTCATCTGAATTCTAAGAACTAGCATTAATGTTTATAAAACACTCCTGGATCCCATAGGCCCCATCCAACCACCTCCGTTAATGTACTTTTGCCAGACAAAGTGGGCAATTAGCATTTACAAAAATGTGGCTGGAACACAGACTGGAGTAGATTAGCCCACCTACCAACTCCAGAAGATCTTTTTTAATTGCCTCCAGATAGACGTGGAGATGAGCACTGGCATCTGCTGTTAAAAAAACAGAAGCCCATAGGTCCAGTTCTAGACTCAATTAGTTGTCTGGCATTGGTTATTATCCCAGAGAATATGCATGAGAGCAAGAGCTAACTGAACTCCGTGTCTGGCAAAGGCTGGTGATTATTTCACCTCTAAATCTCATTGTGGCCAGGGAGGAAATGGGACCATTTCAGTGGGTTAAAAGCTCATCCAGGTCCTCCCTGGTGGCGCAAGGGGTTAAACATTGCATTGTGAAGCAATCCAGAGCCACTGCAGCAAGAGTTCGATCCCTGACCAGGGAAGGGACCCACATGGCACAACAGACCTCTCCTGCCTCACCCACTGCTCCCCTCAGTAGTCAGTCTGGCTGTTCTGTTCCCCACTCTGTCTCTGGTGAATCCTCTCACCCAGCCCCTCCACATCTTTGGCCCATACCCCAGTTCTTGCATGCATGCATAAATAATTCTTTAAAAAACAAAACCAAAAACTCATCCACTGCCAAGGTTATGGGTCTTGTTAATGTCCTGCTGTGGGTTATGTACACTTTGGACTGGGGACCTCTATATGCTTTCTCCTACTCTTCTCTTTTTCAAAGAAGGGATCAGGGACATTAGATAACAAAAGCAGAAGATCAACTGGCCAATGCTCTCCTTTTATTTGTTTCTGTTGCTGTCAGTTTCTATCTACTGGGAAGAAGATGCATATTATATTACATATGCAAAATGTTCGCTAGGTGATGCAGGGAGAATCTGCAGGTGAAAAATCCCAAGCTTACACTCTTCTTTTTTTTTTTTAAATATATACTGAAGTAATGTCTACAAACAGATAAAGGAGGGAGCAGTTGGATTGAATAGGGAGAGTCTTTAAATTAGCAATGAGGTCATACAAAGTCTGAGTCAACTCCATGAACACATCTAAGTAAAATTGACCAGTTACCATATTCTGCATTGGACAGCAATGACAGGACACAAGTAAGCCTGTCATGCTTAATCATTGCCTGGTGCAGGAGGATGTGGTTGCCCAGGAAGTGCATGAGAAGCAGGGGTGGGGAGAATGGGGGAGGAGATCTTGAAGGTGCTGCTGCTGCAAGCTGTGAGTTGAGCAGCACAACCTTTCTGGAATGCAGACCTGATGCTTGAGCTACCTTGACTGCCAGTGACACAGCATGGTGACCAGTTCATTTGATTATCTGGAAAATGTGGTTCTCTCAATACCTTATACGTTGTGCGTTTGTGTGTGTGTGCATGCATCTGTGAGTGAATCATATTGTTTGTATCTTTTAAGTTAGGGCTTGCAATATTTCTTGGGGTTGTTATGCCGGAATGGAGTGCACTGCCCAAGAAAGTCAGTCACAGTGATGTAAGAACAGGAGGATATTTTATTATAAGCTTGAGCTTGGGTCCAACCGCACACCAGAGGCACCTGGGTGGTGGGTAGGGCCCTGGGCATGGGAGGGGGTGAGACTTTATACAGGTCGCAAGTGCGGGCTCAGGTGTAACACAGGTCGCTGTCTGATTGGCTGACCCACACAACTTTTCATATTAGGAGTGGTAGGTCCATTGTCATGGTGATCAGCTGGCAGCCATGTTGCCATGGGTAATCAACTGGCTGACTGCCATGGTCTGAGGTCAGGTGGTGGCAGCCTGGTGTGGGGTCATACCTTAGGCCCCGTCCCTGGAGAAACAAGGACTTAAGCCTAAAAAGGGTGGTGGGGGACTCCAGATGGAGGCTGTCACGCCCTTCAGGGTCACCCAGAGAACTTAAACAGGGGGCTTGCCTGTGGCCAGAGCCTCAGGTGCTGAGAAGCAGTAAGATGCAGACCTGGGGGCCTCCCTGGTGGCTCAGTGGGTTAAGCAACACACTATGAAGCAAATCGCAGCCAAAGCAGCACAAGTTCAATCCTTGCCGCTGGTCAGGGAGGGGACCCACATGGAGCAGCAGACCTCTCCTGCCTCACCTGCTGCTCCCCTCAGCAGTGTGTTTCAGTCAGTCTGCCTGTTCTGCTCCCCGCTCTGTCTCTGGTGAATCCTCTCACCTCCCTGGACTCTGGCCTGTACCCCAGCTCTTGGATGCATAAATAAATTAATATTTGGGAAAAAAGAAAAGATGCAGACCTGGAACAGCTCCTCCCCCAGTAGTTTACCACCCAGGGGCACAAGGACATGGCCTGGCTTCAGCCTGTGCATGGAAATGTCCATTACTGGCTTTAGGACAGCACGGTTCTGTGTGAGCTTCTCAGCTTGCTCCACGCAGAGGGACAGGCCCCTGTGAAGAAGATCAAGTCCTCCTCCGGGGTCTTCAAGTGGAAGGGGGCAGATAGCTCTCTTGGATCCTGCAGCACACGGATCCTGACGCACTACCACCGACTTCTCCAGACTGCGGAAGGAGGAACATCGCCTGTGCTCAATGCAGGCTGGTAAACCCGGGTAAGCTAGTGGTAGGGGGTGGGAGTAACGGGCTTCTCTCTGGAAACCCCAACTTGTTCCCTAAGAAAGCCAGGGAGAACCCTCAGAACTTCTCAGACAACCAGCTGCAAGAGGGCAAAAGCGTGACTGGGATACAGGTCTGTTCCAGGGGTCTCAGACTCCATTCATTTGGCTATGTCCTCCCATGAATATTAATATGTAGATGTCTATTTAGTTGGTAACAGTCCCAAGAGCCCCCAAGTCTCCAGCTCCACGGGGTGGAAATGTCTCCTCTGGGGATGCCCAATGCCAGCTGCAACCCTGTGCTTATAAATACAGTCACTTCCCCAAATCCATCAAAAGTAGACCCCTTTACGGCCTCCCTAGTGGCACAGATGTTAAAGTCTCAGTGCTAACAAGCTATCCCCAGCCACTGCTGCATGAGTTCGATGCACAGCCAGGGAGGGGACCCACATGGCGCAGCAGACCTCTCCTGTCTTACCCGCTGCTCCCCTCAGCAGTGTAGTTTAGTCGATCAGCCTGTTCTGCTCCCCACTCTGTTCCTAGCACATCCTCTCAACCCCACACCTCTGGCCCCAGCTCTTGTATGCATAAATAAATAAATAAATACAATAAATCATTTTTAAAAAGTGAACCACCAGGTCTCCTTTTTCCACCTGGGACCAAAATTGGGGGTCCCGCTCCACATCTATACCTTTTCTCTTGTCCTGTGCCCCTCTCCACAAGTTCTGTGCTTTCATACATTCCTTGCCTAGGAATCAGGGTCATTGCCTCTGGCCTGCTTGTGGCGGCTTCAGAATGTAATTAAGAGGGAGGGACCCTCAGCTGCAGTCCACACTTCTCAGGAAGCTGCCCTGCAGCAATCTTTTGGGCTACTCTTTCCTGTCCCCACCCTGGAGCTAGGGATGGGGTGAAGGACAAAGGAGGAAGATTCCTTCCAGGGGTGAGGGCTTAAAGAATCTGAGTTGGCTGATTTAAATTAAGAATCTGTGAAATTGGGGGCCTCCCTGGTGGTGCAAGGGGTTAAAGTGTAGCACTATGAAGCTATTGGCAGTCACTGCAGCACAAGTTTCATCCCAGGCCAAGGAGCTGACACACGGGGTGCAGCAGAACTTGCCTGTCTCCCCTCAGCAGTGTGTGTCAGTGGATCTGCGTGTTCTGCTCCCCACTCTGTCTCTGGTGAATCCTCTCACCATCCCCTGCACTCTGGCCTCTACCCCATTTCTTGTGTGCATAAATAAATTAATCATAAAAAAAAATCTGTGAAATTGGGGGTTGGGGAAATCCACTTTCCAAAGAAACAAACAAGCAAAAATAATTCATTCTGTGAAAAAATGGTGGTTCCAGAGTGGCAAGATATGGGAGGTGTGAGTAACAGGACATGGGGGGGCAAAGAAGGGGGTGGTCTATTCATGGTAATGGCAACAGGACTTTGGGGGTGGGTGAGTGAAGCAGATACACATACTTGAGGGGTGAAGCTGTACTCCCCAGAGTTTATAGTTTTATAAATTAATGATAAATGAATAACATTTCCCTTAAAATAGAGCAAATTGAGTTCTAGAAAAAATGTAAACATTTTTATTACATTTGTCAAGTGCACTTTTTTCCCTTACTAAGTTCAATATCAAGTGTATTTTTTAAAGATTTATTTATTTATGCATACAAGCACTGGGGTACAGTCCAGAGGTGTGGGGGGTGAGAGGATTCGCCACAGAGAGCGGGGAGCAGAACAGGCAGATCAACGGAAGTACACTGCTGAGGGGAGCAGCGAGGCGAGGCAGGAGAGGTCTGCTGCACCATATGGGGCCCCAATATCAAGTGTATTTTTAACTTTGCTTACCTATCGCTTTAGTCTTATTTCATTCAGGATTTTAAATGTTCTTAAATAGAGTGCTTATCTAATTGTTTATTAATAATGAAATAATTTAAAAATACATTTTCCTATAAGAAGAGTTTTCTTGAATTTTTGGGTTATGACAAGCATTTGGTTACTCTCTATAAATGGATTTTTACTGTATTCTTAATTTATGCTTGATAAGCCTGTTATTTAGGAAAATATACTTTTTCATTTAATAAATTGTTTTCTTGCCTATATTTTTGTTATTAATTTTGGCTTCTGTCACTCTGATGGCCCAGAGAACTTTCCAGACATTAGAGTGGTCCTGTACTTCATTTAATTTACTCCAAATGTCAATTAATTCTATATTTGATGACAGGCAACTATTATACAATACTTCACACACTCACCTCATTATTGTCACCGGAGAATATAACTTTAATTCTGTCGATTGCTTATATTTCTAGCCAACACATTATATTTCTGAGGCTTTGATACTTGGGCCATGTTCTACTCTCCATGGTAAATTATACATTCCATTTCTTTTTTATTTAAAGACATATATTTATGCATACAAGAACTAGGGTACAGGCCAGAGGTTTAGGGGGTGAGAGGATTCACCAGAGACAAAGTGTGGGGAGCAGAACAGGCATATTGACTGAAATACACTGCTGAAGGTGTTACAGGGCAACCCTAATATAAAATGGGTTTGCCTGACTGGGTCCTCACCCGCGCGCTCGAACGGCACTTATAATGCCCCAACTGCAGGCACACAC
>JAGFMF010011624.1:1186696-1197271 GCA_019455555.1 Galemys pyrenaicus
TGGGATTTGTAGTCCTTGGATCTTGTAGGTCTGGAATGGGGGTCGAAGTCCATAACCTATTTGTATAATCCATTCAGGAGGGTCTTTCCCCCTAACAAGGGGAGCAGTGGGTGAGACAGGAGAGGTTTGCTGTGGCATGTGGGTCCCTCCCTGGCTGGGCATTGAACTCCTGCTGCAGGCGCTGCAGATGCTTCAAAGTACAGTGCTTAATCCCTTGTGACACCAGGGAGGCCCTACATTCCATTTCTTATAGTGTCAGAATTCATCTCTGCTCTGAGTCTTCTTTTCAACAACACACTTTCCTGCTCACACGTGCTGGACCCTGTTACAATTTGGAACTCTGCTACCTTGCTATCTCAGGTTAAGACCACATTCTTCTCTCAATTCCTGCCTCCCACAAAGCAGCACATTGACCTAACTGCCCTCCAGTCTTCAGAACTTTCCCTTCTAATAGGATTCTTTTTCTTCTAACACTACTGGACTCTCATTTTCAACTACTTCAACTTTGTTCCCCTTGTACTTCAATTGCCTTCTCTTTTGGTCTTTCTATGCTCTGTTCTATAAATGTCCATGCTTTGGTCAGTACATCCATCTGCCTCCTCTATTCCTACTTTCCGTGGCTGCAGAATTAATAAAGATTATTGATTTACAATGAAAAAACTTCAGAAAGGAGATAAACATGAAGATTCAGATTGTACTGTCAGAGAACCAAGAGTCAAGAATACAGTCTAGCCTTTCAAAGACCAGAATCAGGATCATCTCTTCTCCCACTATCCAGTGGAAGTGCCCTCCCTGAACATCAGCACTTCTGTTATCAGTCAAGGTCAAGACTGAAACTGGACTCTTTTAGTCTGATTTTTAACAAGTATTTTATTTATTTATGCATACAAAGCTGGGGTACAGGCCAGAAAGGGGGGGAGCATGAGAAGATTCACCAGAGACAGAGTGGGGAGCAGAACAGGCAGGTCTACTGAAATACACTGCTGAGGGGAGCAGCAGGCGAGGCAGGAGAGGTCTGCTGCGCCATGTGGATCCCCTCCCTGGTCTGGGATCTGAACTGGCGCTGCAGTGGCTGGAAGCCTCCCAGTGCTGTGCTTAACCCCCTGTGCCACCATGGAGGCCCTCTTAGTCTGATTTTGAATTCATGGGGAAGCATGTCTGAATGGTCCACTTTTGATCAGAGATTAACTTTACATTGATCAACTAGGGTCAGAGGGCATGGTCATACTTTGTAAAAACGGAAGCTGGGGATCCATAGTTGTTACCATGTTCTCATCCATGAGCCTGTTATCAGGAAGAGTGGGATATGTTGATGGAGCTGTCCAGGCTTATATGTACTCAGGAAATCCAGGGGTCAGAAAAATATCAAGTTCTGATTGAACTGGTCTTAGTCACTTGCTCACTGGTAGAGATGACATATTCCACGACCATCTGAATCACATAGAATTAGAGGGACCTTCTGTATAAGAACATCAATTTACATAGTTGCAAAATTGATTGATAACATTGTTGAGAAACATTCTGATGGTTAGTTACTATCCATTTATTACAACTTTAATATGTGTAGGTCCAGCTTATATGCTTAATGCGTTTTTTCCTTAGTATGTTTTCATTGCTTTATTTCAATTAAAAACTTCTTAGAATGCTAAACATACAATCATTGCCAAATTTCAAACTATTTTCTTCAATGTCAACTATCAATGACTTTAGATTTTTTTTTTTTGGATTAACTACACAACTGTGTTTCTTAGCCAAGATAATCAACAATCAATTAAATAAACTCCCATGTGCCATTTGTCTAATAATACACCAGAATACATACATACATACTACATTTGTAAAAACAAATCAGCTTCAAGGAGTACAGTTTTTTTTTAAAAGATTTACTTATTTATGCATAACAGAGCTGGAGTACAGGCCAGAGTCGCTGGAGATGAGAGGACTCACCAGACTGAGTGAGGAGCAGAACAGGCAGACTGACTGAAACACATTGCTGAGGGGAGCAGCGGGCGAGACAGGAGAGGTCTGCTGTGCCATGTGGGTCCCCTCCCTGGCCGGCTGCAGTGGCTGTGGTTTGCTTCATAGTGCGTTGCTTAACCCACTGCGCCATCAGGGAGGCCTATGAGTACAGTTTTATGCTGAGCAAATTCATTTAGGATCTGAATTCTGCCCATATTTATGGATAACATTGTTAAATATATGATTTTAAAATAAACGCTGCAGTTATTCACTGATTGTCAATTAACAAAACATTTTTTTCTGCCTCTTTACAAATGATTTATTGAGAAATTACAGAGAGTAAATAAAAGAACACGACAAGGAGCAAGACCAAAAATCTCATTTCCCTTATTTTGTCCTGGCTTGATTTTTCCTTTGATCTCTGCTCTTACTCTACTTACCAAAGAGTTGTCTGAGAAATTTAAAATAGCCAAATAAACCAAAAGTACTCCCCAGCCCTTCTAACTGTTGCAATTTAAACCTAGTTCCTATGTAGCTTCAGGGAGTAAATTCCCATGAAATTAACTGCTGAAAGGATTCTGGTCAGTTCTTAGGCAAAGCTTCTGAGGTAAGACCTTCCCTGGTCTTTGTTATTTTCACCGCTCATTCTCAGAGAGATCCTTTTTTAGTGAAAATGCAAATCTCTGAATTTTCCCAACAGATTTATCACTTGTAAGAAAAAAACTAGAAAGAAGCCAGTGAGAGATGTGGCTAATAGAGAACATTTAATGAATGCATTTCTTTTTTGAATAAGAGCCATGGGTTGTCCTATGGTTAAAAAAGAGAAAAAGGATTTTCTCTTTCTACATCTTTCTGTGAGTGACTACATCTGATATTTGTCAGTGAAATGCATTTCTAGCATCATGTTTTATTTGACACTGGGTGGTCACCACTCACGTCCTAGAAGAAAACTTAGATTTTAAAAAAGTCACATTTTTTGAAATTTGATTTTTAAAATAATACCAGCCACAGGCATTGGACTTAAAAATAACGGAACAACTTTTATTTATTCTCCAAATATCTCAGGCACTGTGGTTTTGTTACAGGGCAACCCTAATATAAAATGGGTTTCCCTGACTGGGTCCTCACCTGCGTGCTCAGAAGACTTTTATAATAAGTCCCAATTTCAGGCACACGTGACAAAAGTTATTAAAGGGTTTTATTTTATGAAAGAAGGGGAGTAAAGTAGAAATAATACCAAGGGAAAGAGAGGGATACAAATCCGCAAATATCCTATCAGCTCTTCCAATCTGGAATGCAATGGCGCGTTGAGAGCTGGCTCCAAGTCAAGTGAGATGGCTCCAAAGGAAGAGAGAGCCCAAGGCTCACCTCTCTGGTTTTATAGCCAGCCTGGCTGCTTAGCTTAACTCCACCCTCAGGTCCCAGTGATCCACTCTTCGATAATCATATTATTGGATTTGTGGTTCTGGAACACTGGTGGTCTGGAGTAGGGAGTTGGAGTCCATAAACCTATCTGTGTAATCCATTCAGGACACCTTTCCTCCTAACAGTTTAACGCTTAGGAAACAGTCATTGGCCTGTCTCAGGAACATTATTTCTGTAGTCTCTGCTCAGACCTCCTTGGGGGCCCACGGGTTAAGTCTCAGCATTACCACTGCTGTGGCTTGAGTTTGGCCAGGGAGATAGCCCACATGGCACAGCAGACCTCTCCTGTCTCACCCCCTGTTCCTCTCAGCAGTGTATATTTCAATCAGTCTGCCTGTTCTGCTTTCCGCTTTTTCTCTGGTGAATCCTCTCACACACACGTCCTGCACCTCTGGCCTACACCCCAGCTCTTCTACAAAATGAATACATAATAAAAAATAGTCTCTGCCTGTTTCATCACTTTCCTCATCTCTGGGAGATTGTTGCTATTTGTCATAGAAACACACCCTTGTTTCCACTACCTTTGGAAAAAAAAAACAAGCCAAAAACCTTCTTTCTGAACTCAGTTTCTCCACAGCTGCAGTTCCATACGTCTGCTCCTCTATGAAGTAAAACTTCTTTTGCTTGTCTTTGAGTGTTGTCTTTAGCTCTCTTCTTCACGTTCAAATCTGCTTCATTCAACTCTTATTCCATCAAAATTTCCCTTTCAGGGGTCTCTCTGGTGGCCTAGGTGTTAAATCTTAGCACTATCACGTTGTCCCCACTGTGGCTTGAGTTTGATCCCCAGCCAGGGAGCTGACCCACATGGCACACCAGACCTCTCCAGTCTCCCCCGCTGCTCCCCTCAGCAGTGTATTTCAGTAAATCTGCCTGTTCTGCTCCCCACTCTGTCCCTGGTGAAACCTCTCACATACTCCCCTCCCCCCCCAACTCTGGCCTATACTCTCCATTCTTCTATGCATAAATAAATAAATCTCTAAAAACAAACAAAACCCCTGCCCTTCCAAATCCCTCCATTCAATGACTATTCTCAATCTTCACTGAGATTTCACTTGATCTAGTAGCATAATTTGCCTACAGGTGATCACTGTGATCTACGTTTATCATTTGACACCTGGGATGCCACATTCTTAGTGTGCTTCCTACCTCACTGATAGCTCTTAGTTTTCTTTGCTGGCTTTCCCTTGTCTTAACATTGGAGTGCCCCAAACATCAATCTTTGCTACTCTTCGCAACTTCCATTCATTCCATAGCAAGTCTCATCTAGTGTTTTGGTTTTATATATCACCTATCAGCCAGCAACACCGTCATTGATACCTTCAGGTCAAACTTCTTTAAATTTCAGAATCACGGGCCTCCCTGGTGGCGCAGTGGGTTAAGCAACGCACTATGAAGCAAACCACAGCCACTGCAGCACGAGTTCGATCCCTGGTGCCGGCCAGGGAGGGGGCCCACATGGTGCAGCAAACCTCTCCTGCTGTGCCCGCTGCTCCCCTCAGCAGTGTGTTTCAGTAGATCTGCCTGTTCTGCTCCCTGCTCTCTGTGGTGAATCCTCTCACCCCCCACCCCCACACACACCTCTGGCCTGTCCCCCAGTGCTTGTATGCATAAATAAATAAATCATCAAAAAAAATTTTCAGAATCACAACTGTAAAGTTAACTCTTCAATTGGATGTTTAATAGATATCTCAAGTTTATCTAGTTTAAATCTAACTGCCAAGCTGCCAAGTTAACAAACCTCTAACAAAATATAACTCAAGTTTTTCAGATTTATTTATTTAAAAAAATTTTTTTTATTCATACATACAAGAACTGGGGTATAGCCAAGCGTTGGGGGAGGTGAGAAGATCCACCAGAGATAGAGTAGGAAGCAGAACAGGCAGATCAACTGAAATACACTGCTGAGGGGAGCAGCAGGTGAGACAGGAGAGGTCTGCGGTGCCATGTGGGTCCCCTTCCTGGCCTGGGATCAAACTTGTGCTGCAGTGGCTGCAGAAGCCCCACAGAGCGGCACTCAACTCCTTGCGCCACCAGGGAGGCCCAAGTTTTCCAGATTTAAAACTAAGGTTTTGAAGTAATGACATCCAATAGCAATGAATGTACTTATTGCTCATACATGGTTTCTAAATACCATTACCTACTCAAAGGAATCACGTTACCTTTGAGAATTGGTTCCAGATATGGGGCAAACAAAGTGCTGGAAAAACCTGGAACATCTTGTAATTCGAGAAAATAAAGAAATACTTTAAAATAATTTATAGGCATGCCAAAAGAACACAAAAGCCAATCTGAAGGCTCATGACCAAATCCCAGGTTATCTGAGCATCAAAATAATGCTAGCAATGGATTATAAGCCATAGACTAGTATAAATAACCCACTCCCTTACTAATGCAAATAATTGAACAGATAAATTATGGGAAGTACTGCTCTAATAAAAATAATAACAACAATAATAATGGTAGTGAATGTTGGAAGTGGAAAATCATTATTTGGCAAATATCACACTAATAAGAAGAAGAACATTGAGGGCTGCAAAAATTATTAGGTAAATACATATTGAGAACAAGATCCTTATATAATCTCAAAGTATCTTTGCATAAGAAACTTATTAATCACAAAGGGAAAACCAGTCACTTTACAGTGGAGTGACCAGGTTTCAAAATTCTGCACCAGAAATGAGCTACATCATTACATGCCTACCACGTGTCTCCTTGAGTCAGTCTGAGAGAGGCAGGGCATGGTGTCTGGAGAAGTATTGCCACGAACTCATAACCTGAATTTAGTTATAAGGATCATCAGACTGAATAAAATTGAGGGACATTTCCTACAATCACTTAGCTGCATTCTAGAAAAGTATTAAGTCACGAAAGACAAAAAAATGAAAGCTGTCCTAGGTTGAGGCAGTTAATAGTATCAGGACATTGTTATTTCCTGGCTGCTGATAATTGTACTGTAGTTATGTAAAATGTTACTCTCTGGGGAAGTGGAGTGAAGGCTACGCATGAATTAACTGTTGTAATTTAGCAATTTAAAAATGCTGAAGGTTAAAAAGTACCCTGAACTGCTTTATCTCTTGGGTCATCTATTTTGTTTCCACTGATAGCAATTTCATTCTTCTAGTCCAGCCCTAAACTTTGAAATCTTCCTTTCTTTTTCTTTTTCTCACTCCTACTCTAAATGAAATCCATAAGAAGTTCTAAGTTATATCACCTTTTGTCACCTCTACAGCTACCTCTCTCACCCAGGACATTGTTGGAGTTTACCTGGATTCTTGCAAGGGTTAACCGACCTCCTTTAAGTTTTCTTTCTTTATTTTTACTTATGCATACAAGAACTGGGGTACAGGCCAGTGTGTACCTGGAGGTGCATGTGAAAGGATTCACCAGAGACAGAGTGGGGAGCAGAACAGGCAGATGGACTGAAATACACTGTTGAGGGGAGCAGCCGGTGAGGCAGGAGAGGTCTGCTGCGCCATGTGGGTCCCCTCCCTGGCCAGGGATCCAACTCAAACTCATGCTGTAGCGGCTGGCAACAGCCTGATAGTGCTGAGACTTAACCCCTGCGCCACCACGGAGGCCCCAGCTTCTATTTCTTTCAGAGCAAAAATCAAAGTTCTGATCTCACTGACTGACCTGTTTTATTTACTCATTGACCTGTTTTCTTATTACTCACATACTTGCTCCCTTCCAACTAGTCTGACCTTCCTGTTGTTTCTTGAACATTCCAACCATGCTCCTGCCTAAGAGCCTTTTCCATTCACTGGTTCTCTTTCCTGAATTCTCTTAACCTACACATTCCTTGGCTAACCTCATCTTTTTCCAGGCATTGCTTAAACGATCTCAATGAGTCCACTTTGACCACTATCTTTAAAAACTGTAAGTTCTCACTCTCAGTTAATCTCACTTTAGCTGACCTATTAAAAATTTTTGGCCATCATTGTATTACCTTTGAATACACAATATCACTTTTATTTGTATCATAGTTACTGTGTATTGTTCATTGCTGCCTGCTAACATATAAACAGCAAAGGGCTGAACTTTTAGTCTTTTTTTTACATTTTTTTTTTACTCTGAGCATTTAGAACAGTCTTTATCATACTTTATACCCTTGTAAGTTTATCATTTATTGATATAATACTGAAGGACAGAAAAATCATCATATATCTCTTTCCCATAGATTCTTATAAATGATCAGAGTATTAGACTTCAGTTATAAATTGAAAAAAAAAAAACAAAACAAAAAACAAAACCAAAGAACAAAAACCAGAATATGTAAGAAATTTAGCTAGGTCCCTTTTTGTTGCAAGTGAAAGAAACCCACTCAAATTAGCTATAAGGGATAAAAGGAGGGATTTACTTGTTCATAGAACTGAAGAGCTCAGAAGTAAACATAGCTGCAGAACTGCTGGGTGTAAGGGGTTTACAGTTGTCTTCACAGCTTACTGATTCCTGCCTTCATTGCTCAACTCTCCTTTCGGCTTCTGTTTCAGGCCGGGGTTCTCCACGTGGTAGCCCCGGAAGCTCCAGCTGCTGACTTTTCCAGTTCACCGAGAGCCCAGAATTCACTCTGGCCTGGCTTGGGCAGCCTGCCCCGTGGCGAGGGTAGGTGTGCTCTTGTGCCTGAGACCGGAGCCACAGGCACAGTCCCCAAACCACCTGTACCGAATGTGCGAGATGATAAGAGAAGATTAATTCTACAACTAGTATAAAATTACCTTATACAACTAGTGTAGATAGACTGATATTAGAAGCATAGCACTCTGACCTCTAGTGGTTAGACTCAGTATTAGACCAAAGCCAAAAGCAGGTTAAATGTATTTCACATCGTGGTTTCATATGATCTTTTGTTTTTTCAGTTTAATTAAGAACATCAACGCCCTTCCGTTTTATCCTCTACATTGCAGCATTCATTAATTTTAGGAAATTTTTCTTTCAACATAGTTCTTGTATTCCTTCTTTTTCCTGTAGCTCTTACTGCTGCCATCGTTCTTCTTGGGTTTGTGTTTAGACTACTGTGAGAGTATCCTTGCTTATTTCCTTATCTTTAGTCTTTTATGAAACCAACACTTAAAAAAATCTTACTAGGAAACTGCATTAGTTGTTTGCTGTCCTTCTGGGGGAACTATGACGCTTAATTTTTCAGATCCAATCAAAATTCCTTGGTCTAGCATTAATTTTTAAGGACCCCACCCAATTCTTTATGCATAAGAAATTAGTTTTCATTCACAGGCAATGGGAAGCTCACATGAATAATACAGTCACATATTACATGTTGAACTGCTGAATTTTAAAAATTGAAGAAATATTACTTAAACTTTTATCTCTTATATAAGAAAAAGATTAATCCATCCTAAATTTCATTCTACAAAACAGAAAATTTCACGTACACTTTATCATTTTCAAGAGTCAATTAATCACATTATTCCATTCTCATAAAACGATACTGAATGATGCAAATTTATAAGGGCACTGCTGTTCAGATCAAAAGCTAAATCTAAAAGATACATTCCTAAATTTTTATAATTTTCATATTCTAGTCTCTCTTGGTTAGTGGCTGAGATAGTTAGAATTATCTAACTTCATTATTGATCACATTTTCTCTTCAGTTCTCACTGTAAAGACTATAGAAAAAATTGAGTCAATTACTCTGAAGGCTTTGTGGTTTTATTCCACATTTCTTTTATCATTCATTCTTTTCTTCCAGTGTTTTTCTCTATTTTTCTTTTGCATTTATGAAGAAAGTATATAGTTTCTTATGAAGTAATTATATAGAGTTGTTAAAAAGAAACTGACCATATTGCCTAAGCTGCAGTCTTCTCTGTAAAAACAGAATGACAAGAGGATATGAATAGTACTCTTATAGGGTTATTTACAGTGTTATTGTGATTAATAAATTTGATAGGTCACAGAGAGGGCTTAATGTGGTTACTGACACACATTTACAAGTTCTCAAAAACATTTCCATTTGCTGTTATTTTATATTCATTTGGCATTTATAGTTTGTATTATATATACCAATAGTTTTGTCTACCATTGAACATTTATAAAGCATTTAAATTTATATTGTGAGTTGAAAATTAAAAAAAATATATTGAGCGTCTCTACAAAGTTTGCAATCCAATTTGAGAAACAAAGCATAAGGATTTAAGATTTATAAATGAAATATACATAATGGAATATTAGGCCTAAAAAAGGAAGGACATTCTAACATATACTACAACATAGATTGATTTGGAAGATATTTTACTAAGCTAAATAAGTCAGTCACAAAAGGACACTGTAGGGTAAAGGTTGATCAGGTATATCCACCCTCCCACCACTAATGATGGACACCTGTGGTGCTGCGAGCATTCCAGGGTGGGCATGCGCAAGTGGGCGCACCTGTGTTGGACTCGGGCATAAATGGGCAGCGTCATGAGGACGCCAGAACTGTGAGGACCAAGAGACAGAACTGCGAGGACCGGACCGACCAACAGAACCGACAGAATGAGCAGTAGCAGCAGCAGCAGAGAAAGAAGAAGCAGCCGAGAGGGTGAGACGTGCTGGGGGTTGGGAGGGCTGCCAGCCTCCCAGCCCCCCAGCACCCCTGCCTGCCACGTACCTGGCCACCTCTACTAAATAAAGTATGAAAAGCCACCGAGGGCTCAGAGACTCTCCTTCCCTGACCCGTCTGCCCAGAACCATCCTGAACCTGCCTCCTGTGACACCCGTTTCCTGACGCTACAGACACATACGTGATTCTACTTATATGACTACTCATAGTAGTCAGTTTTCTAAAGACAGGAAATATTAGGATGGTTGCCAGGGCATAGGAGACAGGTAATGGAGAGTTGTTTTTATCGGTTCGGAGTTATAACTTGAGAATGTGAAAAATTTCTGAAGATGGATGGTGGTGGTGATTTCACAAGACTGAATGTATTCAGTTGTACACTGAAAAATGGTTAAAATGGTAAATCTTAACCACAGTAAAAAAGCTTTAGCATTTATATATTCATATAAGGGACAATTAGAATGAAACACTATAATGTAACAGATAAACCAGCAAAGTATAATTTATCCAATGTCATTTTAATTTTTAAGTGATATTTAAACTTTATTTTTTTTTAAAGATTTATTTATTTATGCATACAAGCACTGGGGTACAGGCCAGAGGTGTGGGGGGTGAGAGGATTCACCACAGACAGAGCAGGG
>JAGFMF010011624.1:1197358-1215762 GCA_019455555.1 Galemys pyrenaicus
TCCCCTCCCCGGCCGGCAGCAGGGATCGAACTCGTGCTGCAGTGGTTGCGGTTTGCTTCATAGTGCGTTGCTTAACCCACTGCGCCACCAGGGAGGCCCGATATTTAAACTTTAAATGTATTGCAATTTAATAAATTGTACCCATTTATTTTTTGCATAATATAAAAATAAAAGGCACAAAGTGGTATACAGAGAAAAGTAAACCTTCCTCTGCCCTTCTCTGTTTCTTTTCCCTGAGATAATGCAATTAGTAATTATTATATATTTTATCAGTGATAATATTGATATATTAAATATGTATTATATATTGTACAACTTATCTTTTAGTATACTCAT
This sequence comes from Galemys pyrenaicus, assembly GCA_019455555.1. Lineage (NCBI taxonomy): Eukaryota > Metazoa > Chordata > Mammalia > Eulipotyphla > Talpidae > Galemys > Galemys pyrenaicus. Next base: position 1,197,695 of record JAGFMF010011624.1, read on the forward strand.
ACAAAATACATTATTTCCATGGCATGTACTGTTTACTACTACATGGCATATAAATAACATATAATTAAATAACATAGCTAATATACTATTCCAGTATTTCAAACACTATACTTATTTTTGTATTCCAATCAATTTATTCATACACTGTATACGATATGTTGCAACTTTATTCTTCCATTTAAGAATGTGTCGTATAGCTCACTGAGATACCATAGCACATGGAGATACCATAAATCTGTATCACCTGTCACTTACTGAAAGCAAGAGCGTTTCCAGTCTTTTGCTATTATAAGCACTGTTTCAGAGAATAATCTGGTACATATGTAATGAAAACAGCGGGTTCTCTGGGAGTCAAGCAGAATTGGAAAAAACATAGAGGGCTGTCAGTAGAAGTAGAGCTCGTGCTTGGGCATGTACTTAAACTGTTTCCTCTTCTGTAAAATAATAAAAAAATAAACGGATACGTAAGTTGAGAAAGAAAGTTTATGTAAAATGCGTGTGTGCCTGAGTCATAATGAGATACCCAGAAATTAGTATTAATCAAGTCTAATAAGCGGAAATCTTGGGGATATTTCCGCTCTTGTAACCAAAACAATTGTTAGTAGAATTATTGCTAAATTAAATCAAAGCAGAACGCGCTCTTGCAGCTCATGCAATTTGACCTCTCCGGGCCACCGTCGCCGAGCATGCGTAAACAAACGTGGCGGGACGTCTGTGTCATGGCGATCTCCATCTGAAGTCTGTGCAGCTTACGGAGAGTGCTGTGTGGATTCTCTGCTTCGGACAGGTTTGTTATTTCCCAACTACTGGCTGAAGGTGGCGGATGGATCAGTGTGGGGCCAAGTATGGCCAGAGATCCTTTTATGGCGGAGGCTTGTTTTTCCACTTTCACTCTTTCTTGAATTGAAACCAGTTTGCTGGTTTGTTTGCCATTTAGACACTTGCCAGCTGGGGTGGCGGAATGAGATGCTAGTAGCGTTGCCAGAAGTGAGAACGGGGGTCACTGGCTTCTGGTTCTGCAGGGTCGTGAGAAGCATTTCAGGGACCCGGTTCCTTATTGTCAAATTTGGCTTCGTTCGTTCTCTCACTTTCTGCGTTAGTGTTTTGTGAACTGGACAAGGCGTTTGTAGTATCCACCTGTCATAGAAATGTATCTTAATATATGTATTTTTTATTTTTAAAGCATCCTTGTTCATTTTTTGACAATTTAGGCTTTCTCTCCTCAAATGCGATCACCATAATTTTCCCGTTATTAAAATGCCCACAGATCCTCCCCCTCCATTCTCTACTCTCTCTCCTTCCCCACCTCCCTGTTGAATTTAAACTAAGTTGACCAAAGGAACATGTATCTTGGATTTGCTCTCCTTTAGTCATAAAACCCCATTATCGGGCGTCACGTGTTTTTAGGTTGAAAGGTGATCAGGATGCCTACCTCACATATCGTTCCTGTTTTGTAGTTCATATTCACACAGGCTTGTTGGTAGTGCTGCATGATTTTTGTTACTATGACCACAAGCTAGATTACTGTCAAGGGAAATATGGCAGATGTGCTAACACACCTGTCTAAATCAATCAGAAGTTGGAAGTAATAAGGAGCACCCATTAGCCTTGCTGTATAAAGTCTGGTACCTTTTAGGTAGAGTTAAAAAGATTCCTTTCATTGTCTTTTTTTAATTATTATTAAAGATTTTTATTTATGCGTACAGGAGCTGGGGTACAGGCCAGAGGTGTGGGGTGAGAGGATTCACCAGAAACAGAATGGGGAACAGAACAGGCAGATCGACTGAAATACACTGCTGAGGGGAGCAGCTGGTGAGGCAGGAGAGGTCTGCTGTGCCACGTGGGTCTATTCCCTGGCAGGCAGCAGCGGAAGCCCGACTGTGGTGCTCAAGCCACCAGGCAGGCCTCCTTTCATTGAACCTTTTAACAGCTTGGTTTTTCTAATTAGTTTTTGTTTTATAGACTCTTCTTTCAAGAAGATTTGAGATAATCAAGAGATACTGCAGATAATCAAGGTACTCATTTTAAACTTATGTTTGAGAACCAGTTTACACATTAGAAGGTACAGCAAGGTAGCCTACTTTCTTAGTAATTTTGCCACCATCATATGGTCTCTATTTCAAGGTCACCCAAAGACCTTGTTTGAGATTGCTAGTCTTTACTCATAATATCTGAGTTAGTAGGTCTGGAGTAGGACCTAAGGATTTTCATTTTTAAGAAGTTTGCTGGTGATGCTAATTGTATTGGGAAGACAACAAAGAATACTGGCATAGGATTCATAACTATAGCTATGAACATGAGAAGTACAGGAAAGTTAAAATGAAAATTGATGCCAGGCTCTGCTCCCAGAGATTCATCCAGCTGACTTGGGGTTCAGTTGTTTAGGGGCAAAGCCTTCTCTGGTGAATACGGTGAATACTCTAGCTAGTGAACCTCTGCTGTAGGAGAATAGTGAGTCTCAGTCAGGGCTGTTTAGTGGAATTTCCTGCTCAGGGCTTTACGTTTCCATCCCTAACTTCCACTCTTGGAGATTTTAATTCAGAATGAGACCTGAGTATTTGGTATTATGAGCCCTCTCCCAGTAAATCATGTATGTAAGTAATCACTATTCTAGGATATTGCATTCTCTTTTCATCATTTTCTCCCTTTGCACTGTTTTTATTCCTTTTAACTCACTTAGCTGAAAGTTAGCTTTCCTCTACTTTGGGGAAAAAAAACTTTGTATAATCCTGTTGCTCTAAGTAACTACTGTCTTGCTTTCCATTTATTTGGAAAACCATTGAAAGATACTGAGTAAAGAAGGAGGAGACTTAAGATTGAACGATGCAGATTCCATATCCATATTCTTTCCAACCTCCACCAATGACCCTTGTGCCAGAAAGTTGTTTTCTTTGGTAATTCGTATTTTAGGGTCCTGAAGAAGAGATCTTTTCCCATAAGCCATCTTCATTTTTTTTTTTTTTTGTAGTGTAGAGCTTTATTTCCAGGAAATAGTATGTTATTTGGGATGGGTATTTTCTTTTTGAAAAACATCAGGGTAGATCTAATATGTATTACAAACTTGGGTGGCTCAACAGGAGGTGAAGTGAAAGGTTTCTACTATTTGCTTATTATCTCGCTGCACCCAGAAGTCCACGTGTGGAGATGGCATCCAGGAACACGGTCCTTTACAAAGTGGTTTGCCTTTGCATTGTAAATGCTAACCATGGGTCTGCCTGGGAGAGCGCATGCAATCCGCAGCTCCTCCTTGGGGCCTCGGTCTTGGAAGGAGGCTCTAAATCTCCGTGCTTCTAATGTTGACAGCAGTACCATGAATGAGCAAAAAAACGGTTTTCATTTTTGTTCCCGGTCATTTAATTTTGTCACACGCAGTGTCACTAAGTGAATGTCATCTTCTTGTCTCTCAAATTGATTAAGAAGTTGATGAGTTTTTGTGACAACTACCTCTTATCACTGAAACCTCCCATGAGGTACTTCCATCCTGCCAGTTACACTGAGTGTGACTGGAAATGAGTTTTATGGAGTTCATGATCAAGGGTGCCTCAGCTTTGGTTTTGATTCTATCACAGTGTGTCAAGCAGTAGCCCTATTACCTGTGCGCTTCAGGACCACGATGTGACAAGTAGTGAAACCGGAGTCCTGTACACAGCACAAGACTGGCTCTTTTCTGCTGCTGCCTATGTGACAGGAGCCTTTGGAAAAGCAGTGGCAGTTATCTGCTTGGCCCAGAGCACTGTTTGTGGGTGGTGCAAGTGGCAGTGGGTGACTGGCATTTTACTTCCTGCCACCAGTGGCCCCACTGGGGCTCAGGCTGCAGGCAGAGGTGGGCAGTGATGGCTAATGGCAGTGGTTCCTCTACCATGCTGTCCCGGGGCATGTAGCCCCTGGTTCAGGGTTGCAGGGAGGAACATTGGGTCCACTGGCAGCTCTAACCCTTTAGTTCCCTCCAGCTGTAGGTGGTAGAGAGGCCTTGGATTTGGTGCTTGGATTGTAGAAAGGACTGATCGGGTGTGATCTGTGAGCTAATGGGTAAATGATCCAATCAGCGATAGGATGGAAAATGGTCCTAGGCCATCTCTGCCGCTTTCCTATTATTCTTTAACTTTTATTTCCTTAGTACACATTTAATATTTTCTGAAGGCTTAACAGTTCTTACTACCAGTTTGTTAGAAACAAAAACTTTATTAATACTTGTAGCGGCAGGAAGGGTGGCACTGGGCAGGTTTGGGATGCTTCTAGGCAGATGGGTCAAGGAAGGAGTCTTGGAGTCCTCGGTGGCTTTTATGCTTTTTATTGTCAGAGGTGACCAGGTACATGGCAGGCATGTGTGCCAGCCTCCCAGCCCCCGGCACATCTCACCCTCTTGGCTGCTTTGCTACTGCTGCTGGTTGATCTTGCTGTTCACGTTGGTACTCTCGCTGCTTGTTAGCCCTGCTGCCGCTCGCGTTGGTTGGTACTGGCATCCTCATGACGCTGCCCATATAAGCCCATGTCCAAATTCAGGTGTGCCCACTTGCGCATGCCCACCCAGGCATGCGTGCAGCACCGCAGGTGTCCATCATTATTATACCAGTGGCGGGAGGGTGGAAAGACCTGTTAGTTCTCTGACCCTACAATACTGATGCGTGAGATTGATCACGTACTTATGCTGTGCAGTCATGCATGGGAAACTTGGCATTATATATATTTAAAGATTTATTTATGCAAACAAGAGCTGGGGTGCAGGCCAGAGGTATGGCGGTATGAAGATTTGCCAAAGACAGAGTGGGAAACAGGTCAGACTGAAATACATTGCTGAAGGGAGCAGTGGGTGAGACAGGAGAAGTCTGCTGCGCCATGTGGGTCAGATGTGGATTGAACTTGTGCTGCAGCGGCTGCGGATAGCTTCATAGTGCTGCGACTTAACCCCTTATGCCACCAGGGGGGCCCCCTATATTTGTTTTCTACTGCTTTCCTAGAATGAATTTCTAGAAATGGAATTGCTGGGTCAAAGGATATATATTTTTTAAAGTTTGTTATGGTAGGGTAAATGAAGTCAGGCTTTTATGCCTTCCTGCCTGTAGCCTCTACAGCTGCCACCTGCAGCCTTGACCGTGTTAATGCAGAAAGCGCTTTGGGAGGTGCAGGTCTGGCTCCCCTTTGATTATGGACATGTGGGCCCAGAGAGCAGGGGGCACACGCTTGTGTAAATGTGGGCACCTGTGCTGAGAGTGAGGCTTAAAAGGGTGGAGGAGGGCAGTGGCTTGACTACAGGAGGCAAGGTGGTGTGAGGGGGATTGAGAGAGATTCTTTGGGGCTGGGAGGCAGGTTGCCTGGCCTCCCTGCCTGCCTCCTTGCATGCCAGGCTCGCTGCCTGGTGTGCCTGATTCAGTATTAAAAGACCCGTAAAGTCTGTTGAGGCCTTGTGGGGTCAGAAAAAGGTGATCCGGCTTTTCCGCCCTCCTGCTATTGGTGTCGATGCTGGACACCTGCGGTCCTGCACACCTGCACGCGTGCCTGATGGCAGGCACCTCAAGTGGGGTGTGGGCATGCGCAGGTGGGCGCACCTGGGCTGAGACGCAGGGCATATAAGGGCGGCGTCACGAGGGTGCCAGCAGAAGAGAGAGCCTCCCTGACCCCGCTGATTCCGTGTACCTGGTCACTAACGATGTAAAGAGTAATACAAGCCTGAAAAGTCACTGAGGACTCCAGGACTCCTCCCTTACCCTGGAATCATGGAGAACCTGCACCGCACCTCTCTGGTGCTTCAGGCCTCTAGGACTCTGACTCAGCAGTGAGCCTGCTGTGTGTGCTTCCAGGAGAGATCTGTATTTCCAGCTTGCTGTCCGGGTAGGTACATCAGTTTTACCATGCTTTCCGCTCAATGGGGTTTTCATCACTTTTTTTTTTTTTTAATCAGGGTAGCTGAAAATTGTATAAATGCTTAGTATTAGTGTGTTTGAGTATTCTTTCCTGTGTGAATTTTCATTTTTTTTTTTAGCTGAGTTGCCTGTTTTTCCTGTGCCCTGCTTTTTTTTTTTTTTTTTTAACGGACTGTGCTTTTTAGGGTCACCTCATTGTGTTGTTTGTACTTTGCTAGTGAGGGTGCGTCATAGTGGGAGTTTGGTGTTGAGAAGACAATTCTAGTGTACAAAACTTTATCTCTGTGAACTTCAGTTCTGTAAAATGAAGCTTAGAGTTTCCTGCTTCCCTAACTCTGTACCCCAGAGGACCCCCTCCTTTTTAATTTTCCGTTCTATTTCCCTTCAGTGGATCTGCACACAATTGTGTGGAAAATGAAATCATTTTGGTTATGGGGTCACAGGCCTGGAAAACACCCACCTTCATGTTTTTCCAGCACGGAGCCTTATCGTGGGGTGTTTATTCCTGTTCCTAACAGTTCCTTAAGTTTGAGTTTAGGGAAGTGTGGAGGCAGGAGGGACAGAACAGGTTCTCTCTGAGCAGACGGGTAAAGGAGGAGTCCTGGAGCCCTTGGTCGCTTTTTCAGGCTTTTATTCATCTTTCTGCAGCAGGGGTGACCAGGTACACGTCCAGCAGGTAGGCCAGAAGGCTGGCAGGCTTCTACTTCTGCTCGTGGCGTCCCCGTGATTCCGACCTACGTGCCCAGTGTGTCAGCCCAGGTGTGCCCACCTGCACATGTTCACGCTCTACCTCAGGTGCTGCCATCAGGCCTGCGTGCAGGACGCGGGTGTTGTTCATTGACACTAATGGCGGGAGGGTGGGAAAGACTTGATAATTTTCATTTGCCCTAGAGCAAGTGTTCCTTTGTTGTTTTGGTTTTAACCCTGCCGTGGTAGGTGCTTTTAATAGCCCATCCTTGGCTTTGACTTGAGTAGTAGCCTCTCTGTGAGGAGACAGATTTGACCCTTTTCTTCCTAGGACTTGGGCTCTGATTTTTTTTTTTTCCTTCTCCTCTAAAGATCTACCTCATTTAAGCATACAAGAGCTGGGGGCGTAAGCCAGAGGTGAGAGCATTCACCAGAGACAGAGGGGGGAGCAGAACAGGTGGAGTGACTGAAACACACTGCTGAGGGGAGATTAGGCAGACAGGAGAGGTCTGTGCCATGTGGGTCAGCTCTCTGGCCAGGATCAAACCTGTGCTTCAGTGACTGTGGATGCTTCATAATGCTGGGCCCTAACCCCCTGTGCCCCCAGGGAGGCCCTGATTGTTCTTTATTGAATGCCTCAAGCTCAAACCAGTAGTTCTCACTCGGCACCCTCTGCCCTGCAGCTCTCCAGCGGGGCATCCTCTGTCCTGGGCATCGAATCTCTGTGCCGGCTTATCCATGGCAGTGCCAGGTCTCAAGGGTTCTCCATGTTGGTGTGTGCCCGTGGCAGCAGTGGTGGGGGTCTGCGCAGTAGCTGTCCCTCCCTCTGTGGGGTGTACTGTGCTGGCGTCACTGTAGACACAACTTCTCCTAGTTGTTTCTGACTGTTGCTTCTAGTACATGCTGTCAGGGGTTGTTGGCTTTGCTGCAGCCTACTTGTGTGTCTGGAAGAGTCAAGCCCAGCATCTTCACTCTACTGCCATTTTGCTGGACTCCCCTATAAAATTGTTGAATTAAAAAAGGATGACTTTCAATAGTCTATCACTTAATTCATAATCTGCCCATAGTTCTTTGTTGGCATGGAAAGGAACTACCTGATTTAGCTTTTCTTACTTGCCTTGATTATAGAATAATTAAAGAAGCCCTCAGTTAGGTTTTTATTTCCACTTCCTACCCAGAGTGAGTTTTCCTCCTTGTAGGGTAAAATTATCCGTCGTTTTCTGCACTCCCGACGTTAGCATCTATGACTGGCACCTGTGGTCTTGCACGTGCACCTGTAATTATGGACACCTGGGCCCAGGAAGCATGGGGCATGCGCATGTGTAAATGGGACACCTGTGCTGAGGGGCTGGGCTGTAAGGGCGGCCTCACTCTGAGGGAAGGACACGAGAGAGGAGACAGCCAGAGAAATATTGAGAGAGAAAGCGGGTCTGTCCCCTGATTCAGCTTTAAGGGCCTGTACAAGTCTACTGAAGGCTCCAAAGTTAGCTTTTCGTTTGTGATAACTGACAATGTACCTCCTCAGCTTGGGATGGTTGCACAATACTATGTAATAGACTGGGTAAGTTCAGTTGAAACATGCATTTCATTCATTCAGTCGACAAATATGGTGCACCTGCTGTGTACTTGGCATCGATATAGGTCCAGTGAATTTCGGGGTGAGAAAGCGATGATACTTTTGTCCTTAGGAAGCTTGAACTGGAATGAGAAACACTGATGCAATATGGTGTCAGGTAGGTAAATGTACCGAAGTGAAGCATACAGCAGGATTTAGAGGAATAAGAGAATGTGGAGATGTTTGATCAGTGTGGGGTTATTTTAGATACTGTGGTTAGGAAGGCCTGTCTGAGGAGAGGATCTGAGTAGAGAATGGGGCAGAAAGCCATCCAGATGCCTGAGAATGATATTCCAGCAGAGATGAGGCCCTTGAGTCAGACTGGTTTGGCATGCTTGGCAGGGGTGTGGGGGGGTGAGGGTGGAGTGGGGTGGGTGGGGTGGTGCTAAGGGTTAGAGCAGGAAAGGCAGTGGGGATTGGTAGGGGCTGGATTTTGTTAGACTGAGTGGTCTACACTAAGAAATAATTGAGACTTTGCAAGGCATTCGATGCATTTTAAAGTAGCATCTGGGATAAAGCAGTGAACAAAGCACACAAAAGCCTTTACTGTTATGGAGCGTATATTCTGGTAGAAAGAGCTAGACAGTAAAAGATAATGAAAACATCTCAGCAGGTGGTGAAGTGCTGTGGTAGGAAAACTAGGCAGATGAAGCATGTGCACAAATTGAGGTGTGAAGTTGTATTCCCTAAATTATGTAATCATGTAAACGAAAGACAAATCAGTAAAAACTAGTTTAAAAAAAAGGCCTCCCTGGTGGCGCGAGGGGTTAAGCACTGCACTGTGAAGCATCCACAGTTACTTCTACACAGGAGTTCGATTCCCAGCCGACCAGGGAGGGGACCCATGTGGCACAGCAGATCTCGCTCCTGTCTCACCTACTGCTCCCCTCAGCAGTGTATTTCAGTCGATTTGCTTGTTCTGCATCTTGCTCTGTCTCTGGTGACTTCTTTCACCTCCCATGGGGAGGTGGGTTAGGAAGTGTCTGTATGTATACGTATGTGGTCAAGATGGAATTGCTTGTGAGGCCTCCTTGGTCAGGTAGGAGCAGTGTCCCAAAGGGCTGGTGGGGCATTCCATGCAAGAAGAACAAGACCCTGAGTTGGGTGTGTACCTGGTGGGGATAAACTCGCAAGGAAGCCCTGTAGCTGCCCGGAGTGAACCGGGACAGTGGTCGGGAAATAGGACCAGAGAGGTGGCAAGAGGCGGATGGCTTGGGTCTTTACAGGTCTTTGCAGTGGTTTTGTTTTAAAAGATTTATTTATTTATGCACACAAGAGCTGGGGAACAGGCCAGAGTCCAGGGCGGTGAGAGGATTCACCAGAGACAGAGTGGAGAACAGGCAGACTGAAACACACTGCTGAGGGGAGCAGTGGGTGAGTGAGGCAGGAGAGGTCTGCTACACCATGTGGGTCCCCTCCCTGGCTGGCGGCAGGGATCGAACTTGTGCTGCAGTGGCTGTGGTTTACTTCATAGTGTGTTGCTTAACCCCCTGCGCCACCAGGGAGGCCCCTTTGCAGTGGTTTTGACTTCTTTTTTCTTTTTAAAGATTTATTTATGCATACAAGAATTGGAGTACAGGTCAGAGGTGCAGGGCATGAGAGGATTCACCAGAGTGGGGAGCAGAGCAGGCGGATTGACTGAAATACACTGCTGAGGGAAGCAGTGAGCAAGTTAGGAGAGGTCTGCTGCGCCATGTGGGTCCCCTCCCTGGCCAGGGATCGCTTCATAGTGCTGTGAATTAACTCCTTGTGCCACCAGGGCGTCCCTAACTTTTTATTCTTAGATGAAATGTCATTGGAAGAGTCTGATTAGGCATTTGAGATGAATCTGGCTTTTAAAGAGATTCTTGACATATCCTTGATATCTGAAATTATCCTTTGGGAAGTAAGGGTATGGTGGGGAAACTTTTAACATAATCCAGGAAAGAGTTGCCAGTTTGGATCAAAATATAACAGTGGCTATAGTCAGAAAAGGTCATATTCTGAATATATTTTGCAGTTAGAGCCAACATAATTTTGTTGATTAGATTTAGTAAAGAAAACGGAGGGATGGTTATAGAATTTTTTCCTGAGCAGGTAGAAACTTGGCGTGGCTTTTAAATGAATTGGGGAAAGTGTGGGAGGAACTTATGTGTGGGTGGTTAAGGGGGCAGAGGAGAGGATCAGGAGTTCTATTTTTGACTCTCTAAGTTGGAATAACTATTAGACATTCAAGCAGGGGTGGTGAATAGGTGATTGGACATCTGAGTCTGAAGTTAAGGGGAGGACTGGTGCTGGTTATATAAGTGTACAGTTAATATTTCAAGCCCATGGTCTGGATCAGAGCAACCAGGGAGTGCCTGTAACTAGAGAAGGGAAGTCCTGTAACAGATCCACGGGGGCGTTCCAACGTGGAGATGTTGGAGAGGTGGAGGGACAAGCAAAGGAGATGTAGTGTGGCGACTGTGGTGGGAGGAGGACTGAGTGGTGCCCCAGAAACTAGTGAAGAAAATATCTTAAGGCAGTGGTTAGAAATGCTGCAGACTGGGGGATAGGAAATGCCACAGGTTGATCATAGTATATGTTGTTGCAAGTCGTTGGAATCAGGAAGGCAGGTCTGGTGGAACAGTGGGGGTAGAAGTGAGAGGGCTGTGTTGACAGCTCTTCTAAGGGAGAGAAGTATGATAGAGATGGTCAGTAGAGGAAGTGGAGTCAAAATAATTTCTGTCCTTTAAGTGGCAGAAATATGGTGTTTATATCCAGACAGTAGTGGTTCAGTAGAGAGATAATTTGTGGTGATGTCAGAAGAGGGAACTTTACTGAATTCTGTGCTGAGGAGGTTAGAGTGAGACTGTTCAGAGGGAGGCGGACAGTTCATTCATAGTAACAGATGGGTAGGCTAAGTGCATGGGCAAAGAACCATTTCTATCTGATAAAAGAAGGTAGTCCTCTGTCTGTGCAGGATGGGGAAGGGGCCTGAAGGTCTGCTTCATTCAGACCTTCTGTTTTCACTATCTTTCACATCACTAATAGGAGAGCTGTGATAAGTTAATTTTCAGAAAGTTAATGAGTTTCTTTGCTGCTGTAAATTCTTCAGTCTTTGCTCCTACTAGTGCATACTGGGAATTTACAAAGGTGGAATTTTCTAAATTTATTTCACCACAGAATTATTATTTTTAAAATTGAGGTAACATTGGTTTATAGTATTACATATGGTTTAGAGGTACAGGATCACCGTCCACAGAACCACTTTTTCACTGGTAATATTTTTAAAAACTAGAGCCAGTTTGAGAAAGATGAATGTACTTGGTTTTGTCTAGTAGTTGAGTTGGCCAGGCCTTGTTTGTATGAATAGAAAACCCAGTTCAAACTGACTTAAGTCTTGGAGGCTGCTTCTGGCTTTAGGCATTGGTTGGATCCACTTGCTCAAATTTCAGTATGGCTTGTTCTCGCCAGTTATTACTGGACTTCATTCTTTGGATAGTCTTTTGCCCTGTGAAGGGCATGATGTAAGGATAGCCTTGCAACTTAGGTACTTCAGTGAAAAGAGAGAAGTCCTTCCTGCTGCTGTTCTGGTGTTGAAGTCCTTGGGATATTCTCTTAGTTGGGCTTGTCATGATCCTCCTGGATCAATCACTGTGGCCAGGAGGACGGGTTGCTCTGTTATTTGCCCTATCCCTGTGTCTAGGAGAGGAGGCCTATGGCCTCCACTGTGAGGGGCCACTGTGACCACGTGGTATGTGTTAACTGTAATTAACCAGCTGTGATTGATTGCTGATTGGGTTATTTCTAAGTTTGGCTCTCACTAACAATGTAAAGCTCACTGATACTTGAACTCTGGTTTGTCTGATTTAAAGGTTCTAATCTGTCATAGTTGTAATGAGTGCATTACAGGAGCCTGGTTGGAAGCCACTGTCTTAATTGAAGGTCGTTAATGGAATAATGGGAAACAAATGAAAAGAAAGAAATTTAATCGGGAAGACTTCAGACTGGTGATGAGAATGGGAACCTTTTCCTGGTTCAAGTGATCCAGATGAGGGGGAGTGGTTACTCTGTATACATACCTTAAGCAGGCAAGAGTACTCACAGCATGGGGCTCTGGCTTCCCTGTTGTGAGATCCTTGTTTTTCTTTGGGTGAGTTGGCATCTGTTTCAGGTGGTTCTTTCTTTCAAGTGAGAATAGCATCAGTTCCCTCCTAGAGTTGTGGCTGGCTCATGAGAGGACTCGTGAGGCACTTCCTTTCAGACTGCACGTACTATGTAAGTGAACGCGAGTACAGTGTCTTTTTATCCCTCCAGGAGCTTTTTCCTTAAATATTTTAACATAATTGTAGTCACTTGCAGTTATGAAAATCATGTGGAGATGCTGTACATTTACTTGAGTTTTCCCCAATGGTAACATCTTAAGGAACTGTAATACCCTATCACAGCAGGACACTGACATCTGTATAGTCAAGATACAGAGTGTTTGCACCACCGAAAGGCTTGCTCATGTCACCTAGTCTGTTACTTTTCGCCTATCAGGCCCGCTCTTTAGTCTGTGGCAACCAATTATCCTCCCTTTTCTCTCAGATTCAGGATTGCTATATAAATGTAATTATGGAGAATATAACCCTTAATGGGAATGATTGTTCACTGTGGTTCTTCCATGGATCAGGAGTATATTTCCTTTTTTTTTTTTTTAATTTAAAAATCTTAAACATGTACAAGAACTGGGGTACAGGCCAGAGGTGTCGGGGGGGGGTGAGAGGATTCACCAGAGAAAGAGTGGGGAACAGAACAGGTGGACAGACTGAAATATACTGCTGAGGGGAGCAGTGGGTGGAGACAGGAGAGGTCTACTGTGCCATGTGGGGCAGCTCGTTGGCTAGGGATCAAACTCATTTACGGTGGCTGCCGATAACTTGATAGTGTTGCAACTTAATCCTTTGTGCCACCAGGGAGGCCCCTATTTTCTTTTTCCTGCTGAGTAGTATTCCATGGTATTAATGTAACCTGTTGAAGGCCATTGAGTGGTTTCTGGGTTTTAGATATTAAAAAGACAGCTCCTATAAAGATTTTTGTTTAGGTTTTTGTGGGACTATGTCTTTATTTCTTATGGGTAACCCTCCCCAGAGGTAGTTTCTGGGTTGCTTTGTAGTTGTGTGATTACTTTTATAAGATAATGCCAAGCTTTTCCAGAGTGGCTGGACAGTCTTATATTCCTACAAGTCTGTATGAATGATCCAGTTTCTTTGCATTCTTACCAGCGTAGGCTGTTGTCGTCACCTTTTATTTTAGCTCTTCTCATTGGTGTAGTGATGTGGCACTACTGTTTGAATTGGTATTTCTCTAATGGTTAGCCATGTTGAATCACTGTTCATGTGCTTATTTGTTCTTCGTATGTTCTCTTAGGTGAAATGTCTCATTTCTTTTGTCCTTTCTCAAATTGTTTTTAGTGTGTTTGTGTTCTAGATACTAATTCTTTGTTAGTTACGTAGTTTGCAAATACCAAGTTACAGAGAGGGAGAAGATATTTGCAAACTACCTAATTGACAAAGAATTTATTGCAGAGCAGGTTTTAATTTTGATGTCAGATTTGTTTTTATGATCATGCATTTACTTATCCTAAACTTTTTACCTAGCTTTAATTTCAGAGAATGTTTTCTTAATGAGTTTGTCTAAAAGTTTAGTCTTAGTATTACACTTAAATCCATGATCCATTTTGAGTTAATTTTTGTGTAAGAGAGATGAGGTTCATTTTTTGTCTATACTTGTCTGGTTGTTGAAAGGGCTGTCATTGAATTATGTTTCCACTTCTGTGACAAGTCAGTTGTGTATAAGTGTGGGTCTGTTTTTGGGTTCTCTTTTCTATTGCTGTTTCTATTCCCCTACCATATCGTCTTGCTTGTTATAACTGTGTAATAAGTCTTGAAATTGGATAGTCCACTCTTCCCACTTTTTTCCCCCCAAAGTTGTTTTAGATATTTTAAGTTCCTATGTAAATTTTAAAACAGTTGTTTTTCCTGTGTTTATGAAAAACCTAGCTGGAACTTTGATGGGAATTATTTTTTTCTTACAATGTTTGTTTTCTTTTCTCGGTGTATTTCCCATAGAATTTCTATCACCACTTCACCTGTGCACCATTACCTAGTCTCTTGCTCTTCCAGTCCTTGCTTTGAGCCCAATCCCTTCCTCTTTCTTGCAGAATGTCTCTGATTTGTAGTCATCTGTTTGTTTTTGTTTTGTTAGGTTTTTTTTTTTTGGTTATTGATATTACTAATTTTTTCCCTTGATCCCCTATAGTCCTCCTGTAAGTGGTTTTTTTTATTTCTGGTATTTTTTTTTTCCCTCCTGACTTATTTCACTGAGCATAATTCCATCCATCAAGCTTCATCCATGTTTCTGTGAATGGCATTAGTTTATCTTTTTTGACTGGTGAATAGTATTCTATTGTGATAATATACTACATCTTCTTGATCCAGTCATCTACTTTTGGCCATTTGGGTTGATTCTAAGTTTCACCTATTATAAATAGTGCTGCCATAAACATAGGGGTGCATGTATTCTTTTCAGTTAATGTTTCTGTGTCGTTTGGGTAAATCCCTAGAAGTGGGATTGCTGGGTCACATGGGAGCTCCATTTTCAGTACACTGAGCAACTTACATACTGCTTTCCATAGAGGTTGGACTAGTTTGCATTCCCACTAGCAATGTAGGAGAGTTGATAAGAATCATTTTAAACTTGTTTATCAGTTTGGTCATCACTTGCATTATGGGGTCACAGTGGTGTTTCATTATTGGTTGGTCGACTGGTTTGGAAGTTCAGTATCCTTTTTGGTTTTTTTTTCTGATTTTTCTGTAATGGGTTGTCTTGGGATACCTCATTACAGCCAGGGGTGGAAGTCAAGGCTCTCCCCTGGGCCTTTAAGTTTTGTGGTGGTTTATATGGTTTTTATATTTTTGAATAAAATGGTTATTGTCTAAGAGTTTTCTGGCTTGCTGAATTGACTCTTTTCTGGTTCCATATAAGGGATCAGGTGTTGGGTGGGTTTTTGTTTTTTTTTTTTTTTTTTTTTCATTTTTATTGGCACTTTGGGGTTTCTGGACTTTTCAACTCCAAGTCTTGAATAGAGGAGGCAAAAGAAAATCCAAGGAACATACCGTGAACATCGTTCCTTGGGTCCCATTGTCCCTTGCCAGTCTTTTCTCTTTAGTCTTTTTATGTTTATTTTACAAGTAATATCCAGCATTTTAGTTGTACTTAGTTGGGGGCATAAGAAAAGTAGATCTGCTCCATCTTCCTGGAAGCTGTGTCCACGTGTTCTTAATTATGAAAACCTTAAACAGTTGGGAAGTGGGATAGGGCAATAACATCAACATATCTATTTCCTAGATTTAAAAGTTGTAAATGTTTTCCCATACATTTTAATCTATTTTATATTGTTTCAAAGTAAATTATAAGCATAATGACATTTCACCTTCAAATATTCAGTATGTCTCAGAAAAATAAAAATTTCAAACATAAGGGCAGTACTTTATATCTCATGATTTATAGTGATATCCTCATGTTATCTGGTGTGTGGTTCAGACTCTGATTTCCTTAGTTCCTAAAATGTCTTACAGCTGGTTGAACAAAGTAAATCTAATCAAGAACATGAATTCCATTTAGATGTTATGCTTTTAAGACTCCTTTAATCTTCTTTCGTTCCTCTCCTGCTTTTTTTCCTCCATGATACAGATTTGCTGCTGAAATGGTTCCAGTGGAACTTTGGAATGTTCCACAGACCAGTAGGATTTGTTCGATTGTTTGTTTTTTTCCCCCCTTCTACTGCATTTTCTGAAAATTTGAGGTTAAGGGTCCTCCCCAGTGGTGTGAAGTAAAGTCTCAGCACTATCAAACTTTCACCACCCACTACAGCATGAGTTCGATCCCCTGCCAGGGAGCTAATGCGCATGGTGCAGCAAACCTCTCCTGTCTTGTCTGCTGATCCCTCAGCAGTGTATTTCAGTCAATCCACCTGTTTGGCTTCCCACTCGGTCTCTGGTTAATTCTCTCACCCCCAAACCCCCACACCTCTGGCTTGTACCCCAGTTATTATATGCATAAATAAATTTTAAAAAATCTTTAAAAAATAAATTTGAAGTTTAAAGGCTTTATTAGATTCAAGTTAGGCAGGGATATTCCATAGGTAATGCTGCGTGAAGCAAATTTTCTGAGAGACTCTAAAAAGGTGGTATCAATTATAATTTTTTTTAATGTGTTAGGGAAGATGCCTTCTGCGTCCTGTGATACACTGCTGGATGACATAGAAGATATTGTGTCACAGGAAGATTCAAAGCCTCAAGATAGGCATTTTGCAAGAAAGCAAGTTGTTCCAAAGGTGCGGAGACGAAATACCCAAAAATACTTAGAAGAGGAAAACAGTCCATCAAGTGACAGGTAACCTTTTGAGTTGTTTAATTTCATATTGGGGATACTGTCACTGCCCATCTGTGTGATATACATAATGTTTGTTTTAAAAAATCTTGAAACTTTGTGGCAATGTGCATGTGTGTGTATATATTAATGGTTTGAAATGGAGTAAAGTGATTGGTTAAATAGGAAAAGATGGTATATTTCATCTACTACTACTACCCTACCTATTTCCATCCCCCCCACCGCCACACACACATATTTTCAAGGATTTCTTTGATATCACTGTAGTGATGTTTTGGGCATTTGATTTTTCTTAGCAAATTTACCAGTACTTTGATCAGCTAAAGTCACTGGGTATGAATAAATTATTGTGCTTTTCACACTGGTGCATTCTGCTGCAACCTCGCCCTAAAGGATTATGCATTGTGATTGTGTGATTTCAGCATGCCGTTACCTGGTAAACTGCCGAAAGTTTTAATACACTTCATGGTTTGAACATTTAGATTTTAAAATCTATGCATTATATTTTAATGACTGAAAATGATCAGATTTGTCTTAACTATGTCTTCAATGTAATTTCTATGTAATTATAAATTATTAGGGCAATACAAGTTAAAAGTTCTTTTCCTAAAAATACTTTTTTTAGAACTCTATATGTATTATTTTTAATAATGCCATTGGGTGGCAGTTTTTCATTTTGATTCATTTACTTATAATAAAATCGAGAACTAGGAATAGAAGTCCTTAATAAGCAGATATATGCACTCAGTTTTTCTTTATTTGCTTTTGCTATAGAACCATTTTCTTTGCTATTGTTTTTTGTATATACTTTTTTAGGAGTTCAACTTAGAGTTTATTAATAGTACTGAATTTCAAATACAATTCAGAGAAAAAGTTTTTTTTTTTTTGGTAGAAAGTCTTTAAATTTTTGTGTGATCTGTCTGAGAAGAAACCAGATTCTTTATAAGTTGTTAGAATTCTGTGGTTATTAGACTTTTTAGACTTTTGGTGGATTTAACGAATAGCTTGCAAATGGATTGTAGTGAGTGTGTTTTTGTGTAATAAGCCTAGTACTTTTTATTTTAAATATCTGAATATCCACTAATGAGATTTTTAAAAATTTTTTAATAGCACTATTCCAGGCATACAGAAAATTTGGATACGAACATGGGGTTGTTCTCATAACAATTCAGATGGAGAATATATGGCTGGACAACTAGCTGCTTATGGATATAAAATTACAGGTAACGAAATCTGTAATGTATTTTATTGATCAAATTTTTCAGAGCTAGATTTTTAGAGCTGTGTGTTCTAACTTTAGTAGTTAAAGCATATTTTAGAATTTAATGATTTTTTTGAGGCAAAAAAAGATCACTTTTATACATTCTTTGCCTAGGTAACTCTGGATATCATATTTTATTTTATTTTTTATTATTATTTTTTTTAAAGATTTATTTATTTATGCATACAAGCACTGGGGTACAGGCCAGAGGTGTAGGGGGGTGAGAGGATTCACCACAGAGAGCGGG
>JAGFMF010011624.1:1215812-1243059 GCA_019455555.1 Galemys pyrenaicus
CCTGGCCGGCAGCAGGGATCGAACTCGTGCTGCAGTGGCTGCGATTTGCTTCGTAGTGCGTTGCTTAACCCACTGCGCCACCAGGGGAGGCCCTGGATATCATATTTTAAACTTTTAAAACTATTTTGGAATAAGATTTGACTTCCAGAAAATTAGTAAAATTAAGATTTCTCATATGTTCTAAACCCAGTACCCCATAATATTTCAGATATTTCATTATTATAGTCAATAAATTAGGAAATTAACATTAGTATAGTACTGTTTTCTGAAATATAGCTCTTCCTTGAATTTTGTCAGTTTTCCTATTCATGTCATTTTTCTGTTAAAGAATCCAGTCTAGATCTCATCTTACATTTATTTGTAATGTCTCCTTAGTGTCCTTCAATCTCTGACAGTTCCTCAGATTTTTTGGTGTGTGTTTTATCACCCTGACACCTGTGGAAAAACCCAGTTATTTTGCAGAATACCCTTCAAATTGGGTTTGTTTGTATCTTCTCATGACTAGAATAATGTCATGAACACATTTTAAAAAGATTTTATTTTCATTTATGCATACAAGAACTGGGGTATCGGCCAGGGGTGCTGGGAAGAGGGGGATGGTGGTGAGAGGATCCACCAGAGACAGAGTGGGGAATAGAACAGGTGGATCCACTGAAATACACTGCTGAGGGGAGTAGTGGGTGAGACAGGAGAGGTCCGCTGTGCCATGTGGGTCAGCTCCCTGGATCAAACTCACGCTGCAGTGACTGACTATAGCTTGATAACTTCTGCACCGCTAGGGAGGCTTCATGCCTTTTTGGTAAGAACACAGATGTGTTAACTTTATCCTTCTCCATGCATCATACAAGGGGCTTCATGTTATCAGTGTCTTTTTGCTAGTGCATTAAGCCTTGGTGACCAGCTATCTGTGTGGTAAAGTTACTGTTTTTCTTACTGTTGCTACAGATACTTTTTCTCCAAAATGTTTTGCTTACTGATTTTAGTATTCTTCAATGGACTTTGTCTGCATCAGTTACTGCTATAGTGTTTGCTTAATGGTGATTTTTCTGCTTTTTTTGTACCTCCCACATGTACTGCTGTGATTCTTAACCAAAGAAGAGCTGTCTCTTCTCCTTACTTGTATTGGTGTGGTTTCATGGACATTTACTATATAAGTCATAGTCCAGTACTATCATTATTTTGCTGTTCCCATTGTTCCAACCTTTGTTTTAAGACTTAATTCAGGCTGCCTCCTAGGGCTTCTCAGCATGCTCCCATTCTTTGTGGTCCTTATTTTCTGGGACCACAAGATGTCTCATATCTTCTGTTCCCCAGCCTTAGAAGCAGCCATTTTCCCGCGGAGTCCTGATTAGTAGGATGGTATTCAGAACTAAACGGTGTTTAGACCATACACATGGGCACTGGATATGCTCCCATGAAGTGAAAGTGCTGCTAGGTCCTCTCAGTGGGCAGAACGAGGAGGTGTGTATGGAGACTGGTGCATACCCACATCTGTATGTTTTGTGTCTATCTGCATGTGTATTGCTTGGGACCAGAATTTCAATGTTTTGTAATAGGTACCTGCCTAGTATGCAATATAGGTTGCCTTGCTTATACCTTGTGATCTGCTCCTATTCTACCATCCCAATCTACAGGTGAGGAGGGAGACCTTGTGTTTAGCTTAAGTCACATAGGCAGTAAAGTCTGTTCTAAAACACTACACTTTACCAGTATTCAGTTGCTTTTGCATGTGTAATTGGCGAGTCCTAGCTTCAAGATAGCATGTGAAGATCAGAGAGAAATGAGAATGTATTCCTTTTATAGCACTATTTCCTTCAGTAAATACATGATTGTATGTCACCTCTGTGCTTTTAACTCTCTTTAGCAGCAGAATCCATCTTATGCTTTCAGAATTACTTCTCTGTATTAGCAATTTTTACTGTAATTTTGCCATCATACATTCTGGCAGTGCAGTTTGAATATTAGGAAAATAGCCTTCAAAATAGTTTCCTAAAACATTAACAGAAACAAAGCTTGACTTTTTCTAGGTGACATTAAATATCTAACACATTTCAATTTTCGCCCATTAGCAGTATGTCTTTGATCTTGTAACAGTACTTTTCTATGTAACATAATAGTCCTGATGTGTTTATATAAGTATATTTAGCTTTGTTATATAAGCCTAATTTAGCCTTCTTTGGGAACAGTAACAAGAATTAAGGAAGCAACCACTTGAATATTTTATATTGGGGATTACTTGTATTTTTCCATATTTGTACTGATTTTACAGGTTTTTCATTGCTCTTCATTATCCCCACTTTAGACATTTATAGTCAGATTTTAATTCTAGTTTCGCTTTCATATTGACTGTAGAACCACTTTCCTCACTTGTCTAGGTTCTGTCAAACTAGGAAATCTGAACTGTTAGTTTTTGTAAAGCCTCTAAGAAGGAACTCTCTACAGATTTTTTATCTAGATTAGATGTATGAATGATCTGTGATTACCTTCGTCTCTTTAATTATTTTGGCATGGTGGTGTTAACACAATTATTACTGCTTAATAATTTACAGTGTTTTAGTAATAAAGATCTGAAACATTTTCATGTAACTAATTGATTGCAATAGGTGTAAAGTGATATGAAATAGGTCTAAAATGTAAATTATGTATAATCTTCAGAGCTATTACTGAAAACAGTATACACAGAAGTTCAAAATTGACTCGATTACCAGTTGCAGATATTTTTACTATTTGGGTTAGAAAGAGAGATTAGGTTGGTATATACTGGAAATTGATGCTTTTAACTTTGTGAATCTGGGACTATAATTATTCCCTAGTAACACCTTACAGGGGCTTACTTAGAGCAGTTTGCTCTTGTTCATTGCCTCTTTCAAACCTTTTTTATTTTAAGGAAAAAGGTGTCTCATAACTTTTATAAAACAGTGCCTGCTTGCTTATTTCAAATAATGGAACCCACTGAGGAGAAATGGTGTCATTCCCTAAGACTCACCTGTATCATGGGTAATCATATGCATGATACAGTTAGTATCATGGACAGCAGTTGAACTTCCCTGATACATAACAACATGGTGTGTGAAAGAAATGTGATCCAAACATGCGTTTATGAATATGTGGTTCAAGTCAGCAACTTTTGCAGACTATTCTTCTTTTCCAATAATGCCTTTGGTTATTATTTATGGATGTTGGTAAATTGTTTTCAGTGTCCTTATTGGTGACAAATCTTCAATCTTGAGGTACATTCAATGTTAGGATGATCACTTTGTTCTTCTTAGGCCAAATCTGATGAACGAAGTATGTGATATGTTGAGCATTCAAGGCATTTTTTTGTTTATCTTAATTGATTCTGAAAGCAGTTTTAAAAGAGCTCAAAAACAGTTGATAGTAGTGATTCTTGTACTTTTTGTAGCTCTTCAGAACCTCACAACTCTTACATAATTTAACAAAGAACTGCTAAATACTGCCTAATCCAACAGTGGAATAAAGGTTTTGTCTCTCAAGGTGACCACTTAGGGACAGTTGATGTTTATATGTAGATTATGAGATGTTACAGAGAGAGAGGTTTAGTTTGTACTAATATCTGCTGTGAATGAGTATAGCGTGTGCCTTTTGATTAATGGGAAAAAGTTAATTACAATGCCATTGACTAAAGTTTTGGTTCATAGTCACTTGAGAATAATGTGAGTTATTTTGTGAAATATTTGTGTAAGCGTACCTGAGGGAGAATAGAATGTCTAGCTTGGGCGCCCACAGTTTCAGAGAAGTCATTGAAAATTTGTTGGGCTGTTACAGTTCTTGATAGTTTCTTTCTATATTTGTATATAGTTTATTTATACAGCAAGTGTTCTCTAAACATGAAACCTGTTATGGGGAATAGAGCTAGGAGGTGTGAAGACAAGAAAATCAACTAAACATGGATTCCAGCAAACAAACATATTTTTTGGCAAAGGAAAAACCTTCCTATTGTTTGTAAAATCTTAAGTTTATTAAATATTTAAGCTCTTTTTTTAAAAAAATGATTTATTTATGTATACAAGAACTGGGGTACAGGCCAGAGGTGCAGGGGATGAGAAGATTCACCAGAGACAGAGTGGGAAGCAGAACAGGCCAATAGATTGAAATACACTGCTGAGGGAAGCAGCAGGCTTGCAGGAGAGGTTTGCTGTATCATGTGGGTCAGCTCCCTGACCAGGGATTGAACTTGTGCGCCAGTGGCTATGGCTAGCTCACAGTGCTGTGACTCAACCCCTTGTACCAGCGGGGAGGCCCTAAATGTTTAAGTTCTTAATTTTTTTTTTTTTGTAAATACAAGGTAAGCAGAACCTGTTTTACTCACAGGGATTTTATAATTTATATTGTAGACATGTTTGCGATAATGCTAGGTCAAAATATAACATGTTTGAGTTAAGAATTAATAATGCTTTGTAGAAAGTCATTGATTTAATATAAGAGATAGTATTATAATTGTATGACAAATGCATGGGCATCTTTCCTGGACCTGGCCATTTAAAGTAGATTTAAAATTTTAATCAGAGACCAATGACTATATTAGATTGGTAAATGGAAAGGTTTGTGTATGGAATATATTTAATGACCATGTATGTGGTTAGTAGAATTTTAAGGATATTAAAGCTATACTATGTGTTTGGACTTGCAGTTTCAGAAGTCATATTTGTATATAATTAAACAAAAACCCTTACCTTTTCCTGGTTATTTTTGTTTAAGAATTGGTGAGCATACTATCTCACATAAAAAATAAGCAGTAGACCCATTTTTTCAAATCACAGTTAAATGAAAAAAATGTACATTACACTTCTAAGTGACACAATTATTTTGTACTGGCTAGTTCTAAGTGAAATTGGATTTTTTGGAGCATATTTTTCAGAGAAGGGAGCTGAAATGACTAAACATTGATTAAAAACCTACTGTAAGGTTATTGCAAGGATCCATTGAAATAACTTTGGCGTCAGATGACTGCATCTTTTAAAGATGCATAGGTTGAGACTGGGAGAAGACCTGTGAGCTAATACAACTTTACCTAATATTTGTTGGAGCTCACATTGAGTTACATATGGTTGTCTAGCAAATACAGCTTATGCTTTTTGCATTTTGCTGTGTTGTCACTTTTAAAGTCTTGTTCAGTCATCTATTTTTGGGCATTTGGGTTGTTTCCATAGCTTGTCTATTGTGAAAAGTATCATGATAAACATAGGTGTGCAGGTGTCCTTTTGAATTAGTGTTCTCTGTCCTTTGGGTAAATTCCTAGGGGTGGGATTGCTGGGTCATATGAGAGCTCCATTTTTAATAGTGAGGAACCTCTCTACACAGCTTTCCATAGTGGTTGGACCGGTTTGCATTCCCACCACCAGTGTAGAAAGGTTTCTTTTTTCTCCACATCCTTGCCAAAAATAGATGACTGGATCAAGAAGATGTGACATATACAATGGAATATTATACAGCAATCATAAAAGATAAACTCATGCAATTCATAGCAACATAGATGGAGCTAGAAGGGATTATGCTCAGTGAAATAAGCCAGAAAGAAAAGAAAAAATACTGGATGGTTTCACTTACAGGAGGAATGTAGAGGAAGCAAATAAAGATCTAAGGAAAAAATAATTAATAAATCAAAAATCAAAATCAACAGACAACTATAAATCTGAGATTCCCTAGGGGAGGAGGGAGAAGGAACAAAATGGGTGGGAAGAGCACAAGGGACTATGGTGATGGTGTACAGGGGAATTGGTGATGGGAATTTCATGGGGACAATAAATATACACTGTACAAAAATGAAAATATAAAATATATATAAAATAAATACTTTAAAAATAAAGGCTGTTTAGGATGGAAATTTAATAATGGCTTTTATTAGAGTAATTTATTGTTTATCATTTTGAAATTTCTTAAGTCTTATATGTGATCCTTAGTAGAAGTCTTTTTTTTTTTTTTTTTAAAAGAGTAAGCTCTTTCTTTAACTGTAGGTGGTAGTATCAAGGGAGAGCTACTTGGATCCTTTCCACCTTCTTAATTATAAATGTGAAGTCCTTTCCCAGTAGAACTTTAAATATAACAGCCATCTGCATTATGGTGTTCTTTTTAGATGTCTAGTGGAATTCAGTGTAAGAATTATCAGTTGTTTTAGTGCAGTGCCCTTGCCTTCCATATCACTTCTCCAGTCTATCCTTTTTAGTCTTTTACCATCACAATAATAATAGTGTCCATAGTGAAGGAAGAGATAAACAGCTGGGACTACATCAAACTTAAAAGCTTCTGTACAGCAAAAGACACACTAACCAAAACAAAGCGACACCCCACTGACTGGGAGAAAATCTTTGCATGAAACACTATTGACAAGGGACTTATCACAGAGATTCACAAAGAGCTGACCAGACTACACAAAAACAAAGTAAACAATCCAGTCCAAAAAAAAAAAAAATGGGCAGAAGAGCTAAAAAGACATTTCTCCAAAGAGGAAATACAAATGGCCAACAGGCATATGAAAAAATGCTCAACTTCTCTTGTCATCAGAGAAATGCAAATCAAAACCACTATGAGATACCACCTCACACCAGTTGAGAATGCCACACATAAAAAAATTAGCAACAACAAATGTCGGCGAGGATGTGGAGAACAAGGAACTCTCTTACACTGCTGATGGGAATGCAAGCTGGTCCAACCACTATGGAAAGCAGTGTGATGGTTCCTCAAACTACTAAAAATGGATCTCCCATATGATCCAGCAATCCCACTTCTAGGAATATATACAAAAGGCAAAAACACTGATTTAAAAGAATACCTGCAACCCTATATTTATAGCAGTACTATTTACAATAAGACTTGAAAACAACCTACATGCCCCCAAACGGATGATTGGATCAAGAAGATGTGGTTCATATACACAATGGAATACTATTAGCAATCAGAAAAGATAAACTAGTCATTCATAAAAACATGGATGGAGCTGGAAGGGATTATGCTCAGAGAAATAAGTCAGAAGGCAAAAGAAAAATAACAGGTGGTTTCACTCCTAGGAAGAATATAAGGGAACCAAATAAGTGACCAAGGAAAAGAATAAAAACACAACAAAAACAAAAAGACAAGGACAAATCAGGGACACATTGGGGGAGGGAGGAGGGAATGGGGTTGAGGGCAGAAAGAGCACAAGGGACTGAGGTGATGGTGCACTGGTGAAATGGTGGTGGGAACTCCATGGGGACCACAATTAATGTCAATTATATATAAATAAAGAAAAAATAAGTGTCTTTCAGTTTGTAAAGCATGTTTATATTTATTGCTAATTTTATGTACCTAAAGATAAAACCTTTGTTAACCTGGGCTTTTATTTTTGCATGTAGAAAAGTGGGGTGTAGGCCAGAGGTGGGGGGTTTCACCAGAGACAGAGTGGGGAGCAGAACAGGTGGATCTACTGAACTGCACTAAAATAAAGGGAGCAGCAGGTCAGACAGGAGAGGTCTGCTGTGCCATGTGGGTCAGCTCCTTGGCTGGGAATTGAACTCAGGCTGTAGTAGCGCTGAGACTTAATCCCTAGCCTACCAGGGAGGCCTCACCTGGGCTTTTAAAAGTTAAAATATCCTAATATTTAGGCTTGTGATTTAAATTATGTGTATTAGTAGTACGTATTTACAGTATAATGTTTAGTTTTATGTTGAATAGAATGTTTTCATTAAGGTAACACAGTTGCTCACAGAAATTCTTCATTCCATAGTCAAAGGCATTGCCTTCTATTTGAATGTTCTGAGGATGACCTGGAATTGTAGCAAAAGAAAAAAAAATTTTCATTTGTAGAGAGTCTGAATGCAAGTGGTGACTCTCAGCTTATTGATAAAGTTCAATGTTAGCACTGTTCTAAAATTCAGAAGTTAAACATAGAAAATTATATAAAGAGAAACAATCTTTAATATACATTAAAATGGGAACTATATATGTTAAAATGTAAAAATGTCCTTATGTAGGCATTTCAGACTAATTTTATAAGCTTTTGCATTATATATACCCTGTGTGCTGGAAAACTGTGTTCTTAAGATAATTAGTTAAAAGTACTCCCTTCAGGCCTCCCTGGTGGTGCAGAGGGTTAAGCAGCGCACTATGAAGCAAACTGTAGCCACTGCAGTGCAAGTTCAATCCCTGCTGCCTGCCAGGGAGGGGACCCACATGGCGGGGCAGACCTCTTCTGCCTCGCCCACTGCTCCCCTCAGCAGTGTATTTCAGTTAATCCGCCTATTCTGCTCCCCACTCTGTCTCTGGTGGCTCCTCTCACCCCCCACCCCACCCGCCCCACACTCTGGCCTGTACCCCAGTTCTTCTATGCATAAATAAATCTTTAAAAAAAAAAAAGTACTCCCCTTCACTTGCCAGTAAGTCACTTTTACCTTCCCTCTTTGGTTACTATGGAAATATTCTTATATTGGACTATTTACCCTGAACTGATCTTTCTTCATAACTTTATAGTTGTTTTTGCCACTTTATATACAAAGTTGAGAATTTTATTAAAATTTGGCTTGTGTAAAGATCCAGTGGCAATGGAATGTTACAGGGCAACCCTAATATAAAATGGGTTTCCCTGACTGGGTCCTCACCTGCGTGCTCAGAAGACTTTTATAATAAGTCCAACTTCAGGCACACGTGACAAAAGTTATTGAAGGTTTTATTTTACAAAAGAAGGGGAATAAAATAGAAATGACACAAGGAGAAGAGAGGTATACAGATCCGTAAATATCCTATCAGCTCTTCCAATCTGGAATGCAACGGCGCATTGAGAGCTGGCTCTGAGTCAAGTGAGAAGGCTCCAAAGGAAGAGAGAGCCCAAGGCTCACCTCTCTGGTTTCATAGCCAGCTGGGCTGCTTAACTCCACCCTCAGGTCCCAGTGATCCACTCTTCGATAATTATCTTATTGGATTTGTGGTTCTGGAACACTGGTGGTCTGGAGTAGGGAGTTGGAGTCCATAAACCTATCTGTGTAATCCACTCAGGACTATCTTTCCCCCTGACAGGAGAACTAGAAGTAGACATTTTTCTGAATATATAACTTCCAACAAAATAAAAGTGATGTACCAATTGTGTGACAGGGTGACAATGTTATTGGATCACTGAGCTGTATTCTTTCAATCAAGTTTCCAAATCTTAGAGGGATTTGGTAACTTCCCTACCTTTTATCTGCCCAGACAACAGAAACAAAACAACTGACAAGGATAGGATTTGGGGAGAGAAAATAACTTGGAGATAACTGAATGTTAAATGAGACCTCTGGGCATGCTGCATTGCAGGATTTAAAGATTTATTTTTATTTATGTATACAGGAACTTGGGTGCAGGCCAGAGGTATGGGTTGTGTATGTGAGGGTGATATTTTCGAGTGTGGGCTCTTGGGTTCCCTCTGGGAAAGGTTTCACCAGAGCCCCTTGTTCAGCAGCACGTGGTGAGTTCCCAGGCGAGTTTCTCCACGAGGCAGAGACGTAGGTATTTTTAAGAGCAGGTTTATTAGGGAAAGGAACAGAAGAGTAAAGGACACTTGAATAGACACAAGCAGCAGAAAGAGCTGCCCCGAGAGGGACAGGTTTGCTGAGAGAGGCCTGCATGGTTGCAGGTGGGGTGGGGGTCCTTGAGGAGAGCTGCCTTCACTGAGGGAGGTCAGTGGAGAGAAGCCCCAGCGTGGTGCCAGTCACAGGCAGGCAGGAGGCTGCTGCCCTGCAGAGAAGATACCTGGTGGAGAGAAGCACCTGCATAGTCACAGGTGGCCAGAAGGATGGCTGCCCCATGGTGGGGGCAACATTAGGTTTTTATCATCTTTTGGAAGGGAGGGGCTCATCTCTGGGTGGATGGTTTATTCCTTTACCTTTGTTTTTGTGCTCCTGACACTCCCTATAGCAGTCTGATCTCTTTCTGGTACATCTTAATCTGTGTGTTGACCCCTAAGGGTCTTGGTTAATGTTTTTATGCTAATCCCTTCTACCCCTAACCTTGTGGTGTCTCCTCCATTCTTTATCCTCCACCAGAGGATTCACCAGAGATGGAGTGGAGAGCAGAACAGTCAGATCCACTGAAATATGTTGGTGAGTGGAGCAGCAGACGAGACAGGAGGGGTCTGCTGCGCCATGTGGGTCAGCTCCCTGGTTGGGGATCAAACTCAGGCTGCAGTGGCTGTGGATAGTGTCATGGAGCTGAGACTTAACCCCTTGTGCCACCAGGGAGGCCTTGCATTGCAAGATTTATATTAGAGTAAATGCATGAATTAGATACTCTCTTTTTGACCGAACCTTGCATTATAGCTGGATGAATATTTGGAATATTAGAGTTACATCATGGCTGGCCTGAGCTGGGAAAATATCCTTGTGTGCTTTCAAAAGGAAGTGAGTAAGCTCATTACTCTGTTGTTGAGGACAGTAGATTTGGGAATAGAGATAAACTGAGAGATGCATCATTGAAGTTGTGGAAGATGAGCAGCAGTTTAAGGGGCTCAAATTATTTAAGGTGGAATGAAAGGACTTAATTTCCTCAAGCCAAAGACTGAAATCAAAATCAGTGTAAGAGATTGAAGGGGTTTGTGTGTGTATGTGTGAATGAGATGCCATCATTTGGATGTGGACAAATGTAATAAACTGTTTCTATAATTGGATCTTAAAAATCCTTCGGTTTGGAAGGCCACAGATACATTAATTAACTGCCATATGTTATGCGTAGCTTTCTAGAAAACTCAGTATTGCCTTATGGCCTCAGGGATATAATAGTACGTTTACAAAAATTTATACAAATAGTACATGAAGTGTTACTGCTTACATGCTACAGGGAATTAAGTGAATCAGCTGCTCTGGAGTATAAACTGTGGTAATGTTACAGGGCAACCCTAATATAAAATGGGTTCCCCCCACTGGGCCCTCCATCCGCGCGCTCAGAAGACTTCTAAAAAGTCCCAACTCCAGGTACACGTGACAAAAGTTACCAACAGGTTTTATTTTACGAAAGAAGGGGAACAAAATAGTAATGATACCAAGGGAAAAAGAGAGGGATACAAATCCACAAATACCCTACCAGATCTAAGGAATGGCACCTTGAGAGCTGACTCCGAGTCGAATGAGATGGCTCTGAAGGAAGAGAGATGTCTTCCGAAGGAAGGGGTCTGGCTCCTCAGTAAGAGAGAGTGAGCCCAAGGCTCACCTCTGGTTTTCTAGCTGGCCTGGCTGCTTAACCTCCACCCTCAGGTCCCAGTGATCCACTCTTCGATAATCATCTTATCGGATTTGTGGTTCTGGAACACTGATGGTCTGGAGTGGGGGGTTGGAGTCCACACACCCAAAATCCATTCAGGACTACCTTTTCCCCCAACAGTAAGATATTCTTAAAAATTGCTGGTGTTCTAGTATTGAACAACTTAAAAATATTTTCTTTTAGTACCTAAGAATTTTTATGAGGCTAACAGACCCACAGATTTTCAGTCTTGGTATAAGTTAAATTGTTTAGGGATTGAAATTACCTGTTGAATTTTATAAAACCCATTTTGGATGGTACATTTAGAAAGAGCTTGTATTTAAATTTTACTTTCCTTTTTTAAAGAAAATGGGCAGATGATAAATTACATTGTGAATTTTATTTGAATATAGATTCTTTTGAAGTGTCTTCTTTGCTGGTGGGTAAAAACCTTTTTATTTTTTTATTAAAATATTTTAAAACTTACATATACTTGCCATCAATTGTAATCCCCATGTATCACCATCTCACCAGTGCACCATCACCTCAGTCCCTCGTGCTCCCATCTTCCCTCAACCCTCCCCCTCCCCTCCCCACCAAGGACAGACCAGTCTGTCCTTGTCTTCTCATTTTTGGTAAACTTTTTGAGGCATTGACATGTGAATGTGTCACATAGTGGTGGCTCTTTTTGACCTTCGACCTTTAGTGGGTTTGGATTAAACACATGATGTAGTTTTTGCTCCTTGACAATAGATGGCAGTATTATATTACATGATTATTGCAGCTACACTATAATACTAATATATAGGAAAAGTGAATTTTCTGTTATAAATGGTCTAATAAAATTTCTAGAAGTTATTAAATTATTCTGATTTATTGCTTTTTTAAGCTTTTTAATAGCATTTTTATATGAATTGGACAAATTGACCTTTTCAGAGGCAACATAAGCCTGTACAGGTATCAGCCCAAAATATGTATGCTAGAGACCAGGTGTGAACCTGTTCATTCATTGGTTTACTGCTTGGCACACATCTTCATTACGCTGGTGCTCTGACTATCCTTGTCCTAGATGTGGTCATGGTCTGCTTGCCCAGAGAGTACGCTAGTTTGGGGTTTCTGCTAGACCTTTGTTGTTTTTACAGTTACATTGCTTTCACACTGAAAACTGTTGCATAAGATATACGTAGAGTAACTCATTAATCTGTGAATCTGTTGATATATATTAAGGTTAGAGGAGTTCAATGTGAAGTGACAGTGGTATAAATGACAGAACTTGAAAATGTCCCACCTTCCCACCTCACCAATGTGCACTTAATACCTGATTTAAGGAGAAATGATTTGACTGTTCAGGTGTTTGTAGAGACTTCCCTTTTGATCCCTCCTTCATTGCAGTTTGGTGATTCAAAAATTTAAGAATTTCTAAGCCTTTCTGTACAGCATTAAATTATATACAGGTTCATGTTTGCCACATACACGGGGGATATAAGTGCTTTTTTTTGGGCAATAATTGCAGCTCTCCGGTAGTCTCCTAACCTGTTCATTTTAGACCCAAACTCCTTGTATGAGCTGCAACTCTACTTGCACTGCTGCTTTCCAGTTTGTTTCCTTTGCTGTAGACACATGGAGAGTGATACCTCAGCTAGTTCCTCTCGTAAGGTAAATTATCTGTAAATTCTCTGACGTGTGACTTTCTTCTGTCTTAGTCATCCTTACCTTTGATAGCTGAGAGAAGCAGACTAGCAGCTCTTAGTGTTAAGCCAGACAGCAGAGCTACCACCACTGTCATGTATGAGCTATGTGACTTTGGACAAGTGACACTGACAATGTCTTTGAGCTTGGGTGCTTACTTAGTGAAGATGACAGTAGTAGTCCTTTTAAAATAGACTAAATGTCAGTAATATATAAGTGTTTATTTTAATGTTTAATATGTGTTTGGAATTACTGTCCTTAAATGGGAATTCAGGTATTTTTGTATGCATTAGTGAACAAGTAAAAACAGTTTTTTGAATGTAATGTCTTGAAGTATCTTAATCTTTTATGGAAGAATAAAAATTAAAGTATATTTTAAAGGTTAAATAAATGTGTTATGTGTGCATGGGATTCTCTTGACTTTTTCAGTTGGATCCTATTTAGGTGGCTGTCAAGTCCAGTCTGCATATTCTTGACATATCTTGAATAAGATCCTCATACTATCACTTTTCCTGACATGGGCAGTACAGATTATATTGAATCAGAAATCTAATTTAATCCATTCTTACTAAACAGGGAGACAGTAATTGCTTTCAATTTAATGAGGTTGAATTCAGTATTAGAAATTTTGGTGTTCCTTCAAACTTAAGAAAGATTGGTTTTCTATATTTCCATGCATTTGTGTGTGTGTGTGCACATGCAGAGAGAGAGAGAGAGAGAGAGAAGTGTGGGGGGGTGTCTTATAATTGTGTTCAAACACTGTTCTTTGCAATGATTGGTAAGGAGCCCAGTACATAGGCGGCAAGGAGAGTGGCACTTTCTCATTCACTTTTCCCTGTCTTCCCAGGAAATTAAAGACCTTCAAAATGGGATTTTTATTTATTCAGAATAGGGGAAGAAAATTAAGAGTTTCTAGAGAAGATCTGGAATGAGAGTCAGCATTCCAGTCTTTCTAATGAGAAAAATGCTGTGGGGTACAATGAAATAAATCCTTCAAAATGTATCCTGTTATTTCAGTCCATCCCACTAATGATTTTTGAAATAGCTAACTTTATAATTTTCATGCTTTATACTGTGTTTTTTTTTTGAATATGTTGTAAGAGGTCAGGCTATTTAGTGAACTAAATATGTTTCTAGTTAATATCTAATTATTGCCTTCGATCATATGATTCTGTTCCACAGAAACTATACTTATGGTCCATTTTACTTGCTTTTTGCTTTCACTCAGTAACTATTTTAGCTTCCATTTAGTTCTTATGTTCTTTCCTGCTTTCTTTTTAATTGAGTTGCTATATAATATGGAATGATTATGTATTAACTTTGATTTTGAAATCTCTATAAAGAACTGCTGAATGACTACAATTTGAGTCATAGTAACAAGTGAATCAAACATACAGATGAATCATTTGAGAACATTTTCTGCTTTCTGTGTGAACGCTGAATTGTTATTTAGCTTTCAAGAATAAGGGAACAGAGGAGATGTTCTAGAATAAGTGTTAAGGTCTAATAAAACTTCAGAAAATTATTGGAAGATATCAAAGTAGAAGATATTGAAAATGGTATAGAGACCTCTAATAGAAGATTGAATTAAAGCAAAATAGCATTAGTATTTGAAGCGAATATTTGAAGTTTATTATTCCCAACTTACTAGTAGCAGCTCTTTATCTTGTGACTGAGGTAAGGTACAAATCATGTGCAATTCTAAACAAGGACTTTTATACCTGGAAACAAAAGAGAATGTTTTGTAGTTTTTTTTGCATAGTGCAGGTTTTTTCATTAGCATAGATGTATTGGATTAATAATTTTTGAATTTATGAAATAGAAACAGGTTTTTGAATGTGTTCAGTGTTCATTCTTCATGTGATAATATAAGCATAAATGTCTTCCTTGTCAAATGTATATAAGAATTTTGTAAAAACAATAAAATTATTTTGCAGGATCTTAAAGCAGTGCAGACATATGTATTAGTTTTACTAGTTACATGGCTTGACTCACTGTATCATGTTTAAGGGATTAATGTTGGAATTTAAGAAGTAGTAATTTTGAACCAGTGATGGCTCAGATATTCTTAGTTGTAGGAGACATATTTGGATCAATTGTTAAAGATTTCTTTGAATTGAAATGATGCTTTATACCCCCCTCATGTAACAGAACATGAAAACATAAGTGAGGTAATATTTTAGTTTTTGAAAATATTTGTTTACAAATTATTTAGTGACTTTATAAATTGATGGTTTTTGAATTCCTTGTTTATCCTTACAACGTAGATGCTCAGTCCTAAATGTACCTAAAGGTGGCACTGTTTACCTAGGTTTAATATTTTAATTTACTTTTGATGAAAAAACATGTTGGATGTTTTATCTGCAGATTATTAAATTGAAGTTATATTTTTTATATTTAATTTTCTGCTTTGTAAATGGATCTTTAATTCATGTAAAGTTTTAGGACCAGGTTTCATTTTTATTTTGAAGTGGTTTGGAAATTTAGACATTTAACAATCATTTTGTAGACATAAACTCTTCTGTAATCCAGTATAATTAATGATAAAACCTTGTATTAATGTGACAGCAGTTCATGGGAAACATAGTTGCTTTTGTGTAGCAAAAACCATTAATTTTTTTTTAAGCCTCTAAAAACAATCCTGTGATTAAAACAAAACAGCCATAAATAAATGATTTGTGTGGCTTTTAGGTCACACCATGTGGGCTTATCCATTCTGGTTTTATTTTATGTTAAAATTACCTTTGAAAACTTAGAAAATTTTTCTTTGCTTGAATTCCTACTAGCAGTGGTGTGATAAAAGGAGAACCTTCAGTCTGTGAATAGCTTCTCCAGGTGAGATATGCAAAAATTGGATATGAATTTGGCTTCAAGTAAAGATTAGATAGAGTGGGATATGTAAATATACTTCAGCAGTTAGGTGAAAACCTCTTGATGGTTCAGTCACAGAACATGTTACATCCAGCATAGTATGACTTGAGCCAAATTATACATGTAGGATATTTTTATGTCCAATCAAAGCTGTCTGTAATTATCTGCAGTATAAGCAAGATTTGCCAATGATTTTTACTGGAAGTAGAAAAGCATAAACTACTTCTGTTATTAATATCATAAAATGCTTGACTCTTATTTTAGGGGTTGAGTTAAGAAATGTAAGATAATTTTTGGTATGCTTTACTGTTAGCTCTTTTTAAAATTGGAAATGTTTCCAGTCAACATAATTTTGTACATTTCATTTTTTTTCCCCCTAAATATCACTTTTTAAGGTACTCATCTTTTGAAGTAGCGTTTACCTCATTTTTCCTTAAGCTTACCCTTGTATCTCTGAGGTTACCAAATGTATGTAATTTGGGGACAGTGAAGACACACTTGGCAGTTGGAGGTTGATGCTCATGAGAGTGAATGTGCTTATATTTAAGTACTCTTACTGCTGCCTCTGCTGATGTGAGTAATATGAAACGTATGTGATTTGTCTGACTTGTTTAAAAATGCATAATTAAAAGAGAATTTGATTATTCAGCAAGTATTTCAGTAGCCAAAAACTATCATTTAGACATTTTCTTCCAGTGTTTGACAATGGCACCATGATCACAGAAAAGTATGGCAACAGAAGGAATGTATCATGACACTCTCATGCTTCAGAGCCCACACTCTTAAACTGTTCTTACTGCAGAGATTTAAACAGTGTTTTAATTATTTAGCGAGAAACTGATCTACTGGTTCACCAAGTCTTAGTATAGGTATACGATTCATTGGATTTAGTAAATAACAAAGGTTTATTTACCTAACTGACTTTGTATTTTTGGATTTTGGAAAGAATGAGGAAACAGTAAAAAGGCACTGTGACTTTAAAAAAACATTGTTTCTAGACACAAAATGGAGAATGATAGCTAAGTATCCCAAAAGTGCTTTCAACCTCTTTCCCTCCTCCACCCAATACAAACACACACTCTCTCAAAAACTTGTGAAAAGAAAGCCAATCAAACAGTATTATATATCTGTTATGAAAAAAGATTTATCCTGCAGATTTTGTCTGGCTCCTAGAGATGCCTTATAATCATGTGCTAATTTATGCTGATGATCTTACCTCATGACCCTTCTGTGTGGCCTAGATATGTTAATATGTTATAGCTTTTTAATTTCAGTTGTTTTGGTTGAATATGCTTGTTAGTCCATAGTTCCATTTACCAGTCTATGTCAGGGACTGGAAAAGAACAAGACAAATGTATCTCAGAATCAATTTCTCTAAACATGCTTTAGTAATGGAGAAAATTATAAAATAGACATAACATTAATAAGACTGTTACATCTGAAAATTCACTGAATATAGTAAGTACTCCAAATACTGTCAGCTTTTAATTAGGAGAGAGAGGTGGGTCATTGGTTTTATTAAGCAAAGCTTATTAAGATCTTTTGATTGAAACAGTTTTTTTTTTTTCAAATGTCAATGAGAAAAAAATCACAAGAATGAGAAATAGATATTGTGGCTATTTTTAAAGACTTGAACCATTTTGTCACAACCTTTTTTCTACTGTAAACTTTGAGTGTTGTGTCTCTGAAATCTCCATAGTAGGAAAATACTGTATGTGGTTGAGAATTTCAAGATCTTTTGGTGGAAATAGGGTGAGGGTAAAAGGCCTAAAACATGTGGGAGAACTAAAATGTTTGAAGAAAAATTTTTAATCAGAATTTTATATAAGGGAAAAAATTTATGTGACCAATATAATCATTCATTTATTATACTTCATGGACAGGAACTTCTTAAAAATTATTTTTATTCTTTATTTAGAATGTATTTGTACTAGGAGTTTCTCCTTAATTTAGCCCTTTGCCTGAAGAATAATGCCCATTTAACTTTTGTCTTGAAATTGTTGATTCGAAAGACACCGATCAGCTTAAATGACTGAAATATTGGAGAAAGGTGTATGGTGATTTTAAATCAGCATAATTGAATAAACCTCTCTGAACTTGTGATTTTTTGCCTCTCAAATGGGTCACAGGGTTGTTGTGAAAATACATGATAAATGTTAGCTGCTATTTTATTAATTGTTAATAAAGAAAATTCACCATTATATATAAACGTTTTAAATTTTGAGTCTCTGAACTGGTAACTTAATGAAATTTAAACATCTGATTAATCTGTTTTAATCTGTTTAAATGTCTCTTAGCCTCACGTATTTCTCTCTTGCACATCTTTTCCTGATGGTGAGTGTTAATTAGGAAATGAGGTAAAATTGGATAGTGAAGGAACATATACTAGGTGGTTTCTTTGCAGAACCAGTGAGGCAGAATGGAGTGATTTCATAGAAGGAATAAAGAATTAGGTGTGGGAAGGTTTTTGAGGTTTTTCTTCAAAGATGACATTGATTAGTAGTGAACTTAACTTTTTCCAACTTTTTAATTCTCATCTATAAAATAACCCATTTTTGATTTTTCCAGAAGTCTGAGGGATAGATCATGTAATCACATACATGTCGGTCTTGGAAAGAGGTAAAGCACTATATGAAGATATGTTCAGCGTGAACACTTTTAACTCCATCTCTTCCTACACCATTCTCTTCCCCCATATACACCAAATGGACTCTTCCTTAACAGTACTATATCTTACATTCTTTGTATTTCTGCTGGTAGCACTTATTAGATTGTTTTGCAATTATTTGCTTAAATCTGTCTCCTATAAATAAGATTGAACATGAGTTCAGAGTCAATCCTTATTTTTCCCCATCTATTCACATATTTACTACCATATTTGGCCTCTAACAAATATTTGGCCTCTAGTGTTTGTTGAATGAATTAATGTTGATACTCAAATCTTTTATGAGAAATAAATAAAATTTACTGAATGATTATATCAAGTATGGAGGCGACGTCTCATTTATGGTGCCCTTTTTATTTAGTATAAATCACTGATGATTACTTAATACCTGAAATAATTCAGTTTAGTATTTTTCTAGTTCATTTAGTTCTTTTGTAAAGTTTTGAGACATTTATATGAGCCTGACCATTGTAAATTACCTTCTTTGGTGCTTTACAAAATGTTGTGGTTCATAGATACTACAAGTATAGATTCCATGCTTTAAAGTGATTGAATAAAATGGGCACATTGTTCTTAGTTTCCTCAATTGGTTCTTTTAATTTTCCTGTATTTACTGGTGAGATACCTTAAGGCATCTGGCCAGTGCTGAGTATTTTTCCTGACTCATCATTCCTTCTGCCACCTGCCAAAGAAAAGATTTTACTTTGGTCAAGAACACTTGGAGGAGTTAGATTTCATTATTGATATAGGTTATGGGCTTCCTGATTAGTCTAAACATGTCATACTAATTAGCATTGACTATCAGCCACTAGAATCCTTAATTCTGAGCTATGCTATTTTAACCCTAAACATGCTGGGTAGGATGTGAAAATCCTTTATTTGATTGTAAAGGCTAGTTGCCAAATTTGGAGATCTTTCCCCCCCCTCCCAATACAATTTCCCTTTGTGGGAAGTTCCAGTAGAGTATACTAAAGTTACTTTTACACAGTCATTAGGATTTTTTCCTGATATATTTAAGTCAACCTTTCTTAAGATAGTTTAGAAAAGAGGAAATTGAGGGTTGAGAGTTAAAAAGAAAAATGTTTAATTGGTCATATGTAGAAGTTTAAACCTATCAGCCTGGAAGGAGAGACTTCTGGGCCCTGATGCTTATCTGTTTTGAGTCAGAAGAAATTTACTCACATTTGAATGAAAGTGTAGAAGGGAAATCCTGAATTTTCTAGAAGGCAAGGGATGGCTAGAGAACCTTAAAAGTGTCATGAACTGCAATAGTAAAATGTTACTTGTCAATTTTTCAGTGTGATGTCTTTAGGTTTTAATTTGATGCCTTTTAAAAAATGCTGGTAGGTTCTTTTCTGGATTCTTTTTCCACTTGTGTTTTCTCTGTCCTACCTTCCCATTAGATCTTAAGTTTCCCCAAACATATTCGCCTGCTATCAGAATTTTTAGAAAATCGGGAGTGACTACTATTCCATCTATATTTCTAGAAGGGGAAACGTGTAAATCTTTAAAAAGAAAGTTGTCTTGAGCTTAAAGAATGAGTTCTAAATGTGGGAGGAAGAATTGAGAAAAAAACTCGCTTTTAAAGTAGTATTTGTTGAGCTAGTTCCTATGCAAGGCTACCTAACTTGCCTTGTGTTCTTAACCAAGCCACTTAATCTTTCTGAGCATCAGTTCCCTCATATAGAAAGGGAGTATTCTCTGGTTCTTTATAAATGCATTTATTCATTAGCTATCCTGTGTCTGTGTTGCATGTATTCGCAGTGAACAAGTCAGATACCGTCTCCTTGTAAGAAGACTTCTACTTCTGCTATCTCTGTTGATCTGCCCATTTCCCTGTTCTTGCCTTATCTAGTAATTGGGTGGGTAATGAAGAAATGAAGCACTGTGAAATTATTTATTATAATCTTGGTACCCTGTCTCCTTTTATTTACAGAGTGGATCAGCATTTTTTTTTTTGGGGGGGGGGTGGTTTAGGGGGNAGCACTGTGAAATTATTTATTATAATCTTGGTACCCTGTCTCCTTTTATTTACAGAGTGGATCAGCATTTTTTTTTTTGGGGGGGGGGTGGTTTAGGGAGAACCAACTAAAGAACATAGTGTATGTTAAAATTTCATTATAATTGGATGGGTCAGGAGTGAGAGAAGTAAAAGATTGAGCTAGTAAATCTTGTGGGTGTTCCAGGTATAAATGAAGTTTATCCTTGATGTTGAAAAGAAATAAAAAAAACCACAAAACTTTGAGGCTAGTTAATCATGCTGTTTTTCTGTATATGCTGAAGGTCAGTCTTATTTTTTATTTTTTGCTTGTGGGAGAAAGCTCTCTCTGGTATGAGTCAGTGCTAATATCTTGAACTTTATGCCTTTTCGTGTGTAGATTTGAAATTTATTATCTCACAAAAGGGGAAAACAATTTGAATAGAGGTAATAAAATTGAAGAGTAAAATTTTTCTTAATGAAGAATACAGTGAGTGAGGCATCCAAAATGCAGAAAAATTCTGTACTTGGCTTTAAGATATAAAATGCTCTGCGTAGGGTGATTCAAGAGCACCTATCTCTGTTGCAGGCAGCCAGCTTAGCAGCATAGAATAGAAAACTCAGTTCTCTCATGATACTGATGAAAACAAGTAAAGTTATTGGTTATTAGGTAGTGAAGGCAAGTTCAATTTTCTCTAGACTTGTGACAATTAGAGGTTGGTTCTAACATATCTAGTGCTTAAGTTTCAAGGCTACCTCTATTTTGAGAGCTGTTTTGGGGAGATAACCTTGTAACACATACATTTTAATGAGTACATTACTTTTACCACCTGCTGAAGTAGACTTGGAGTGACTACTGACCTGAAGTGAATGCCTGTGTTCAATATTAATACGGCATGTCTGGATCCAGACAGCAATCTCTCATTTTGACATGCACATAGTCAAAGTAAATTAATGTTTAAAACCCGAACACTAAGTTCAGCCAGTGTGTGCATTCCATAATAATCCTTCAGAAGCAGTTTACATAGAAATGCTGAGTGCTTTCTTATACTTTATTTATCATATGTATGGGACCACATTGCAATATTTGTAACAAGATTTATCCCCTGCTACTTTTCTGACTCACTTGTCTAGTGGTGAGTCTAAAGAAATTAATTACTTTAGGATTTAGTCTGCATTTTTAAAATAAAATTACACTGTTTTTATATATTGATGCCTGGTAAGATGGAGCCAAATTTGAGTTATTTTTAGATATTTTTAAAATTAAGCTAATTCCTTGTTTTTGTTCAAATCACACAATTTTGAAAGTATAATAGTGATTTTTAATCAACTAGGCCTGGGAATAATGTGCATTTGTGATTATCTAGCAAGGGTATTGCTAGAAGATTTTTCTTACATACCATTTCTAAACTCGATTTTATTGGTTAAAATAACGTTCATGGCAGATGTAGTACTGGGGAAATTATATTAACATTTAAGTATTAAATTAGCTGGTAGCCAGAGTCTCCTACTAATATGATGACATTTAGTGAGTTTAAGATTTTAAGAACCACGTTTGCACAACTCATTGTTAGACATTTCCTGTTTGCCTTTTTAACAATAAAAACTGTGCTAGATATGCCTTTGGAGATAGAAAATTTCCATTGTGGATTTCAACATTGTTAACGATTTACCTTGCTTGTCAGTGTTTGTTATTTATATATTAAGACTCTGTATAGTGACCATAATGAGAATAGTATGTGATTGGCACCTTATGCAAACAAGACAGTTTTCATAACACTTTTACAGTTTAATTTCAAAGACAAATCTCAAGTTATATTTATTAGCAAACATATTTCGACAAGGGAGTTTTCATTCTTCAAAAAAGATGGCAGATGGAAGTGAACCTAATATGTGTTTGAAGAAAATATGCTGCATTTATTTTACATGATATCTCTGACAT
Source organism: Galemys pyrenaicus (assembly GCA_019455555.1). Taxonomy (NCBI): domain Eukaryota; kingdom Metazoa; phylum Chordata; class Mammalia; order Eulipotyphla; family Talpidae; genus Galemys; species Galemys pyrenaicus. The sequence continues at coordinate 1,238,154 of JAGFMF010011624.1, forward strand.
CAGAATGATGCTTTATCTTTGAGTTATAATGCCTCACTTAGCTATGAAAAGTCAAAATTAGATTTCTTCTAGGCCTGACAGAATTTTCTGTCAGAAGTAAATATAATATTTGGTTTAGGGTCTAGGGCATCAAATAGCAATGGTTAGATTACACTTAATGTATTTATAGGGTTCTGAGTCTTGGATATCCCTAACAGAAAAATATGTGCTTTCCCATGGTACAGTGGATTTAGATTGGATTTGGAAACACTGTGCAGAGAACACCTATTGTTTCCTCTGAATGATGTATGCCCTACAGAGATGGACTTTTTGACCCACCGCTCTTTCCATAGTAATGGATTTGCAACTGACTCGAACATAGGCTCTCACTTGGTCCTGTTCTCAGTTCTTATGTGTGATGGTTGGCTGGCAAGATTAAACATCTGCTTTGTGACTGTGGAAGGCAGTGTAACTAACTGGCTCATGCTGGTTCAAATTTGCATTACTGGATTGATTAGTATTATGCTGTCACTACCTGAATTAGCTAGCAGTGGATAAGTTGTCTGTCATATCAACATATTCATTTTTGTTCTGCATGGGGAATTTTTGTCTTCTTGTAAGGTTTTACAAAAGGCTATATTAGCTTGGATTAATGGGAAAAAAATCAGCATTGTCATACCCTCTCTCCCAAGGCTCACAGATTTTGTGAGTGACTTCAACATAAAAGGGAATCCATAAGAAGTTACATGGCTGGGTTTATTTCTCTGCTCTGATTTTAATTTGCTTACTTTCACAGTCTTCCTATGGGGTGGTGGGGGGAGGGTTGTAAACAACAGCCATAATATCCATTTACAAAGATTAAGGGAGTTTTTAGCTGGAATGTGAATACATGTGTGTAGTTTTCCTGGAGTCTTAGTGATCTATCCACACATACTACCAAGCATATTTTGTTGAAGTAAGACCTCTCAGTTCAAAGTGAGGTACTATGGAGACCTCAGGGGTCTTGGGTTATTTTGATGAGAGCTACTCCTTTATCCCCTTTGATAGACACAAGTCACATTTTCTTTGGTGAAAAGTAGCTCACAGTAGACTCTGATACCCACTTTTTGAGGCTTTATGGATTTACTTCAGAGGACTGGTTACTAAGAGCAAAATATGTGCATGATTACATATAATCAAGGTTAATTTTTGTCAAGGGTCACCATGTTTTTGCTATGGTCTGACAATCATGACCTACATTAAAAGAGCCCTGTGGGTCTGTCTGGTGTATTTTTGCTTGATGTCTGGGTAGTTTACTTCACATGCTTGTCAGTTTCATTGTATATTATTATTTGGGGCTCTTTCTTGGTTTTCAGGTATATATATATAAAAAAAAAAAACAACCAGTGCTTTTTGCAGTTCCATTGTCATGAGAGAGCTTCAATTTTATGGTGCATAAATACTCTTTAATCTTGAAAGATGAATAATTGGGGGGGGGTATTTTCCATTTGGTTTTCTGTTATTTTCAATTGGTAGATTATTTTGAAGTGGAATTAACTTTAACTCTACAACCAAGATTCCAGATTTGGTTCAGTTACTTCATTCTTTAGTGAGTTCTTCTTGAGGAAAATATTTTGGAGTTTTCAATTCAAATAAATGCATTTTCCTTGCTTAAGAAAAATCTAGATGAGTAGTTTATTTCACAATGTAGCCACTAAGGAGAATTAATAAGACTGAAATTAATATTTTCCTCCTTTACTGGTACAAAGGGAATGGTGGGTGGTGTTTTTTTTTTTTTTTTAATGTGATTTAGGACATTTTGGTAACTCAAAGACAAAACTTAATACTGTTAAAATTGGGTATTTGGTTTTGTAGTTTTGAAATCGTATTTTATTTTGGCCATATCTGTCTTAGTAGTTTAAAGGATCAACAGTTCAAACAGTAAGAAAAAAAGCAGTTTGTGTTTTGTCAGTTTTCAACTTTAGATATCAGTAAATCATTGCTGTAGCCTTCTTTATCTTTTGTTTGCACAAAAAACCTGTTAGAATTATGTCTGGGGGACCATCTGCTGTGGTTCCCAGTCTTGTCAGTGTGATAAGGGATAAGCTGTATAAACAGGGGTACCAAAAAAAAAAAAAAAAAAAAAAAGCCGGAGAAGGAAAAAAAGCAAGCTATTTTTAGGAAAGTATGATATGGATTTTATAATTTTATAATGCAGATACAAAAAGTCATGGGATTTTGCTCATGGTCTCAGGATTGAGGCTGTATTGTATGAATGTATTTATTTAGTAAACCATTTCATGTTACTTGAATAGTTTATCTTCACATTAATATTTTATCTTCCTTTTTTTGATTATAAGAATATAAGACTCCTATTTTGGAGGTCAAACTTTTGAAAGTTCTTTGGAAATATTTCATTATAGCCCTTGACATTGCAATATTTTCTGGATTATCTATTTAGTTTTGGACTTTTTTTCTCTTGCTATTAATTTTTCCTCTGAGTTGAATACTCAGAAATCATCCTTTTCCTTTTTCATTTGCAATGAGGTCATGGTGCTTCATAAGGAACAAGCCAGTCATTTCCATGGCAACACACTCTATCAAAACATCACAAATCTGTCTTGCCCTGTACCTTTAAATTTTCAAGTACAGGAAGAAGAAGGTGTAGAAGCAGTGGTATTGTTCTTCTGGCATATTGAATTACAAGAGGATTAGAGAAAGGAGAAGAAAGTCAATTAAAATTAATTTTAAAAGTAACTTAAGTTCACTTAGTGGTATGTGTGGATGATATACTAAACAGGTCCTTTTTTTTAAAGGATGGAAATGAAGAGTCCAAGACTGATTTATTTTCTCTTGCTATTAATTTTTCCTCTGAGTTGAATGCTCAGAAATCATCCTTTTCCATCCATCCATAGTGTCTATGAAAATACTAAAGGAATGCTATGTCACTGAGTTATAGATATGAATATCTAGTTGCTCTAGTCATGAAAAAAAATCTACCTTTGTTTAATGTCTCTAGCATATTTCCACCAGTCATTTGACTTAAGGTAGTATTATTTCATCAGGAAGTGGCACCTTGAACTTTTAAATGAGTTCAAAATTTTTGTTGGTTTTATTCCTAGAAAGAGGCGGGGGTACTAGTGAGATGGTGTGATTGCTTGCTGATGGACTAGGCGACAGTCTGTGTTTAATCATTACTGAAAATTTCATCATGCCCTTTGTTATCAAGTATCATGGGTTATAAAAAATTTAAGCGATTTTGAGGGTTTTTTTTTGTAGATTAGCTATTTTACTAACTTCAGTATTTTCAGCATTTCTATTGGTTATTTCTCCTACAGTACTATAGTAATATGTTTATAGGTGTGACCTGTGGAGATGATAAATGTCACAGGTTTAGTGCTTGCTGTTTCACCATAGTCCCTGTGGCATCTCTTGGGAGACATTTGTGCCAGTGCTTTTGGAGAGCCTGCCCATTGTGCTCTAGAGGTCGGTCCACTTAATGGCCTGGCTTCTCCCCTTTGACTGCACACACACTGGAGGCAGGAGCTTTCTTTTCTTTGTATTTATGCAGCATGGAGCAAGGGTTTTTAAAGAATTTTTGCGAAAACAGAGTTTTTCCTGTGGCAAAATAAATATCCTATTTTTTTTTCTGTGTATATATAAAATGAAATTGCAATAGGTTTTTACAACTGATATGTATATTTTGTAGTATGTACAAGGTCCACCCCCTGGTACTTCAGGTCATGAACAACCATCATGGGAGAACTCCTAAGCCTGTCTCTGTTACCCTCTGCACTTTCATTTCTGATGAACCAACCCTCACATGCTGTCTTTTGTGGGATAAGTAGCTGCTGATGAAGTTTTTCAAGGTCTACAGACACTGCTTGGTGGACTGCATTAACATTTTTTGTTATGGAACATTCAACAGAAACAAGGGCTAAAAAGGATAAGATAAGAAATGACTATCCCCTACCCAGATTTAGAAATAAAAGCTGAAGCTCCCTTAGTATGGAGTGGGAAATAGGTGGGAGTACACTTTTCATTCTCCTTTTCTGCCTTTCTACCCTAGAAAAGCCTCAGCCTTCAAAGGGTATCTTCCCCTCCTCTCCTTTACATAGTGCTTCCCCAGGCCTATGTGTATTATTGAACCTGCCAATGTATTATAACCATCTGTTCAGATGTCTGTCACCTCTGCAGACTGTGTTCCCAGTACTCTGCACAATGGCTGGGATGGAATAGGTGCTCAGTAAGTGCTTGTGGCATGAATGAGTGAATGGATGAATAGGTACAATTCTTTTCTAACAAACCCCATTTTAATGCAGGGTTCTGTTTAGCAAAACTGTTTCCTTGTCTAGCCCACAGTTATAGGGCCTTGCTGCTCTGATTTGGACAAATTGAATTAAACATAAAACCCCGTACAACAGATGCACTTACAAGTCTCTGCTCACACAGCTGCTGGTCTATTTAATAAAAACATTGCTGTTTTGATTGAGTATTCATAGTCTTTCTTTTTGTTAACTCTATTAGTATCCTGGTGTAAGCAGAGACTAGAGACTCTTAGATCAGTGGAAGAATGAGCCAATGATCAGAACTAATGATGACAGTAGGAAATGGATGAGCTAGATGTCGAAATAGGATGAACAGGGAGAAGATTTTATTCTTGGGTGCAGTTTTATTTATTTTCATTATCATTATTTTTTAATTAAGGTAACATTGGTTTACAGCATGGTATATGGTTTAAGACTTGAGGTTCATACCTTTGAGATGTACGTCACTGTACCACCCCCACCCCCAAGGCACCCATAGTCTTCCACTGTAGTCCATTGGACCCTTTGTCCCGTGTGGTTTCTTTTTTTCTTTTTTTTTTTTTTAAAGATTTATTTATTTATGCATACAAGCACTGGGGTACAGGCCAGAGGTGTAGGGGGGTGAGAGGATTCACCACAGA
>JAGFMF010011624.1:1243159-1260080 GCA_019455555.1 Galemys pyrenaicus
TCCCTCCCCTGGCCGGCAGCAGGGATCGAACTCGTGCTGCAGTGGCTGCGATTTGCTTCGTAGTGCGTTGCTTAACCCACTGCGCCACCAGGGGAGGCCTGTCCCGTGTGGTTTCTACCCCCTTCCTTCCCTTTGGGTAGCCACAATTTTACAGTCGTATTTCTAGGATTGGGTTTGTTTTGGTTTTGTCTGTTCAGATGTAATTCCATTAAGAAATACAAATACATGTATTTCTTTTCTGGACCACAACTCACAAGTCTTTACCTCATATTTCTCAGGCAATTATTTTCATTTTCACTGCCTTAATCATCTTTGTCTAACATTTCTACTCTAAATTACAAAACATTAGGCAGGTGCATTTGGTTTTAAAACTTTAAATATTAAGATACAATTTATATCCAGTAAAAGGGACAAGTCTTTAGTGTTCAGTGAGTACCCCCGTCATTTTATACACTCATGTATTGTCATCCGAAGAATATTTTGTCAACTCAAAAACTTTGTTGGCTAAGACCTCCTTCCCCCTTTCCCAGGCAGCAGCCACTTTGTGATTCTGTTCCCACTTGTGGTGGAAGTCAAGTGATGGACCATGTAGTAGGTGCCCTTTTGTGCCTGCTTTCTTTCATTCAAACTGTTTGAGATTCATCCATGCATCTGCTTCTGACAACAGAAGTATGTATGTTAGCAATCAAATACACTTAATTTTTACCTTAAAGCTAAGAGATTTAAGGGCTTTTTAAGGAGAATTGGTAATAGAATTAATAACAGCACACACATTTGGAGTGCCAGCCACTATGCTAAGTGATTTCCTTGCCTTATCTTATTTAGTTGTGGTCTGTGTTTATCTGTTTCCTTTTATCTCTATAGCAGACATATTTGGTGAAAGGCTTGATAACCCGCGAAGCACTTGAGGTTTACCAAAAGAAGCGACATTGTGTTGTCGTTCTTTGGCAGGATTTGATGAGCTAAAATATGAACCAAGAGGAAAAGTGAGAAGGGCAGTGGAAAAGAGGCCTTGGGTAAGAGGCCTTGTTGTGTGAAGCCTTTTAAAATGCTTTTGATAATAGATGGCCTTTTTCCTGTTCAGAATGTGTGTGTAGTTGATTATGTATTTTGTTTTGCTAGCATTTACATAATACCTACTACGTGCCAGACATTGCATTGTATAGGTTATTAGTTACAACTGTGCATAGTTTGTTTTTTTTCTCTTTAATTCTTGTTTTACATATGAGGCTGCAAGGACACTAAGAAAATCACTGGACTAAAGTCAACAGTCCTAGTACGGATGGAGCTGGGATTCTCACCCAGGCAATCTGGGTGCAGAGCCCATGCCTTTGACTATTGTGTTGTCTCCCACATATCCTCAGACCCAACATAATGCTTGCTTTTTCTTGATCCTGGTGATGATAATGGGTGAATACTGGGATAGTGTGTAAGGATTTACAGTATCCAACAACATTATGATTGCAATGTTTATGCCTCATAGAATTCACAAAATAGGGCTTGAAATTGCATAGATTTCATGTGTGTGTATTGAGGGTTGGGGGGGTGGCATGAGGGAAAGAAGATTCTTAAGAAGTAACTGTTTACAAGTTGGTATCTGGAGCCATAGCAGTGAGACTCAACAGATTGAATCATGTTATGTGTAGTGATTCAATATTCTTGGGGTCTGTGGATCCTGGGGTGAGAAACTCACCAGATTTATTGCAGGGAAGGTCTCCAAATATATGTATATGTTTTCTTAGTCATTGGCTCTGAAAATGCTGTGTCATCATGTGAGGTCCTTGTATTGTGAAAGCTTGCCTACCCCTGCAGTAAGTCCTTGACATTTGTGAATGTAGCTTTGGGGTTTCAGTGATTTTCAAGTAACCAGAAAGTCCATGACATTTAGTGCTTGAATGATACCAGTATCTTAGAATTGTGGGGTTATAAGAATTAAAAATAATGTAAGTGGGAATTAGCTGTTAGAAGGCTGGAGTACAAATGCTTGTTTGGTGAGTGAGTCACCCTAGCAGAGGCTTCCACATACCCACTTCACTTCTGGTGTGGGTGAATTTGGAAGGGTCTCAGGATGCATCTGTTATCTGTTAAGAGTCCTCTGTTGCTCCCACCGCTGCAGGCTTGCACATCTTTTTACCCTAGGCTCCAGTCCTAAGTGTGACTTCTGCCCCCTTTGTCCTTTATGGAGCAGTTACTTCTGTTTGGTTTTTAAAGATGAAGTGCTTTTATTATATAGCTCCCCTTTTAAGGCTCTAACATAAGCTGTTTGTGCTGTAACCTTTCTTAGCTATGGGTTAAAGCATTTGGGCATTTTTTTTTTTTATTTCTGTGTGATAATTCTCATGTCTTTTTTCAACTTGATTTTATTGGCACTTTTGCTACTTGTTTCTTTTTTCAACTTAAAATACATTATTAATTTTTTCAAGACAGCCCAGATGTTTTAGCATCTCAGCCTCTAGAGCCTTAGTCATTGCTTGATGCAGTAGATAATTTTGATTCCTGCTGGCTTGGAACTCTGGACATTGTGAAAACATTGAAGGTACTGAACTGATGCTGTGGGAGATACAGAGATAGAACCCTGATCTTTCTTATGAAGTATCCATCCTTTTAAGATTCTTGAAGGGTGTTAAACTAATGTCTTGGGAAAACCAAATGTTATTCCATTTGTTAGAGTTTAGCTAAATATTTGAAGAAAAATTCTATATACTACATTAAACTCCTAATTTACTGCAAGTTTCATTAGCCTTCATTTTTAATGCTGTTATTTATGAATGTAGATATTAAAGAGATCCAAGTAGTGTGACAGAGTCAGTAATGATGGCTTCTTTAGCAGCCTTCAGAATTGAGCAGTGGAAGATTTACAGCCAGTATGAAGTGCCCATAGTCATCGTTAAGCTACGATCTCCAGTTTTGGTATTATTAACATATCTGTGACTTATAATAAATATCTTGAAATTGCAGGTTTCTCCTTTTGCAATAAAGTACAAGCCAGTAAATAATGTCATAGCCTTTACCATCCTAGATTTTGGTTTAGCAATTCATGGTAAATAGCTAAAACAACTTAGATTTTACTGTGTGCTTGGTGTTATTCTGAATACAGTGTATATGTAAATTATGTTAAGGAGTAAGCATGATTTTTCAAGAGTGAATACTAAATCATTTTGGAAAAATATATAGCAAAGCTGTTTGGTGGACCCTGGGTTTGGGATATCCACCCCTTCGTTTTAAACATGGGCATACAGTTATATAGATAAAGTGTTTTCAGAAATATATGTAGAGCAAATTAAAAATGGTTTTCTTGGGGTAAAAGTATGTTTTCATATATCTTCTCTGGTTTATCTTTCAAAAGTCATTTTTATAGATAATTTTTCATTTAAATGATGCAAATTTTAGCACTTGCTTAGTTTCAGCCTATCTAGGAGATACAATACTAGATACTGAGGGAAATAATTTAAAAAATGGGAAGACTTGATCCTCATCTTTACTTTTTCAATTATTTAAAGTGGCAAATATGGATGATGCTCATGATCCCAGTACAAGATGATACTGTTTCCCAGGAGAAGATGACAAAGTTCTGATTAGCCTCAATATGTAAATTTTAGGAATGAAGCTAAAATTGTCAATTGTCCTTATATTTAAAGTGTACATATATATTTAAAATTGGATTATGTGAATACATATTTTAAAAATATAACACCTTTCTATATTTTAATGAAGTAATTTTATTTATTTAAATTCTTCAAGGGCATTTTCAACATAGGTTCCTCTCCCCCCCCAAAAAAAAAACTATTTTGTGAGTTTTCTGATGTAATTTTATGTACTTCCATTTGATTTGCTTGAAATTTTTTGACTCTACCCTATGGATTGGTTTCTGGAAATTTTCTTTCAGGAACCTGTTCTCATAATTAAAAAAGCAGTAGGTTTTTGTCTTTCCTCTGGTAAAGGCATCTATGTTCATTCTACAGTATAGCTCCATATTACAGTGTTTTTATTTCATTATTTATTTATTTTTACTTTTGCATAGAAGAACTGGGGTATAGGTCAGAGGTACAGGGCTTGAGAGGAATTTCCAGAGACAGAGTGGGGAGCAGAACAGGCGTATTGACTGAAACACACTGCTGAGGGGAGCAGCGGGCCAGGCAGGAGAGGTCTGCTGTGCCATGTAGGTTAGATCCCTGCCCAGGGATCCTGCTCAGCCTGTAGTAGGTAGTAGCAGTGATGGTGCTGAGACTTAACTCCTAGGCCACCAGAGAGGCCTTATGGTGCTTTTTAAAAATTAACCCTTGACAAGCTTGTTGACGATGGAATCCAATCCAGTGTGAGGTTGTATCCCTGGTAGTTAAATGTCATTTGAGCTTCTTTTCCCGATCTGGTGACTTCTCTTGTCTTCCAGAAATCCTATTGCCCATGGTATTGTTTTCTTCAAGTGATACTGTTACTCAAAATACAGGAATGGAGACATTAGGAGTGCTTGGTAATAAGAAAGATTTTTATGAGAAATAAAAAACATTCCACTCTTTTCTGAAGGATCATTTTTTGAAGTCAAATAAATTTGCCTTCCATTTGGGCATTTGTTCAGTAGTTAACTAATACCTTCTAGAGATTTTGGATAGATACTTTGATCCCAGTTTTTCTTACTTACCTGGTTTTCCTTGCCATGAATTTAGCTCTTTTTACCTGTTTCTTTTTCACATTTCTCCATTTCATATGTGTTGGATGACCCCAACCCTTTAGTTAACATGAACATTTATTGCTGTTGGTATCTTTAGTATCAAAACTACCTTGTGTGAGAACAATGGCTACGATTCTTCCAAATTGGCTTCCAGTATGTATTGATGTATTTCTGGGGTGAGTGTTTCTGTGACGGTTGCTTACAGATTAAAACTTGAAATTTAATTTGAAATCAGACCTGTGCAATGTGGAAAGACAAAACACACTCTTAAAATATTTGCATGATAATCTAAAGAACAAAAACATTTAGTGGGAGTGGTGGTAGAATGTTTCCAGGATCAACACTTGAATGCTATGGGAGAACAATTTCTTTTTTTAATGGATGGCAGGTGGCAGAGTTGAAAAACAGGTTTTTATAATGGAAATGCTAAGAGTCTTAGCTATAGTGGTATGAATGGTATTATTACAATAGATATAATAGATGTATTGCATTATCTTATCTAATCAGACACTTTTGTTAGTAAAAGCTCTCCCTCCAATTAGTTTCATCATGTTTGTTGCAGAGAATGATTTCTCACAGCCATTTTTGCTATTCACAAAATTTTGGCAAGACTGAGCATATAATCTGTCAAGTTTTAATAGACTTAATAAGTCTACTTTTAGTTAAGTAAAAATATTAAAGCTAGAAAGTAAGTATAGGAAACAACCCAGATGCATCTCAGATTAGAGGCTATGACTTTGCCCTTTAACGAAGGCCAGTGATGTTCTGCTGGTTTCTCTTTTCTCCTTAATGCAACTACTCACATTTCACATTTGATGTGTTTTTAAGGTCCTTACTCTTAGAAAACTCTTAGAACTCAGGAAATAGAATTGCATTTTATGTTTAGTCCCTACTGTTATTCTTGTCAGATCAGCTCAGACTCGGGAGGGCAATGGAGTGTGCCCCAAGTTAGAGGGACTCAGTTGTGACAGTTACTTAAGTTATTTAAGAAAGCAGAAGGCCAGTTTGAGTGAATAGACCTGTGTCTTTGGTGGGAAGTTGAGATAAAAGTGGATCGTCACTATTTGGGGCAGGAAGAATTTTATGTATATTCAGGCAGGAAGTGCACCTGTCTCCCGACCCCCTTACTTCACTACCTTAGAGCCTCAGTACCAGGTAGAGTGTTGGGAAGGATGGGTGGTGGTTGGTAAAAGCTGAGACCCCTTCTGTATTGTGTTGTGTTACCTATACAGAGCTGATGGCAAGTCCTGCCCGAGTCAAGTCTAAAGCTGAGGTCCTTGGGAGTCAGGTAGTTCTAAGAACATATTTGTTCAATAGAACTCTTGAATAATTTAATGTGTGCCAGCTTGCTAGTGCTAGGAATACAAAGATGACTAAAGCACAGCCCTTTTCTCTGAAAAGCTGTCAACTGGTGAGGCACGTAGCTGTTTAGAACCACCAGAAGGGAATAGCCACGTATTCCCCCATGCCACGTCTCCCTGCTCTGTTCTCTGCTCCCTCCTCTGCGTACCACCAGTCTAAGGCTCGCTCCTTGCTATGCACCGATCCCCCTTCACCTGCTCCAGCACCTGTTCATACCATTATCTCCTTTTTCTGTTGGATGATTTTCCTTCTTCGCTGTGTCATCCCTGTCATCAAACATGCTGTGCTGAATCCTATCTTAAAATAATCTCTTTCCTTGACACTGCATACCTCTCAAGCTGCTCCATTTCCTTCTTCCTTTTTGTAGCAGTTGTATGTAATGCCTTGTAAGCAGTTGTTTATACCTCTGGTGTCCCCTTCTATCTCCTGTTTAGTCAGGCGCCTTTACTAAAAGTGCTCTTGGTCAGGTTCACCAGTGACCTCTGTATGCAACTGTCACTTCTTAGTCTTTTTCTGTTATCATTTGATGTAACTGTTCACACTTTAATTTTTGAAGCGCTTTCTCTGCACGTCTGGGCACCGATCCCTCTTGGTTATTCTCTTCCTCTTTCACTGGCTGTGCCTTCAGTCATTGCTGCTTCCTCCTCATTATTAGGAACCCAAATGTTGGCGTGCTCCCAAGGCACTTGGATACTTTGTTTTATCTAAAATTTGAAATTTTAGAGAACTCTGCAGTTTTAAAGTACACCCTGTGCTGACACTTTCCGAATACATATTTCCAAATTGAATTTCTTGAACCCTGGACTCGCTTCTTACATATCATCTGAATTTGTATCTTTTATAGATATGTCTATTCAATATGTCTAAAACTCTTAAATCTTCCCCACAAATCTGCTGCTGCTTTGTCTTTCCACCTCAATAAAAGGAATCTGCATCAGTTGCTTGGGTCCCACATTTTGGAATCAAGGATGATTACTCCTGTGTTTACATCCCACACTGAATCTACCAGCCCATCTGCCGACTCTGCCTGTAAGACAGATTGAGACGCCTGCCATTTTCTGTCACCTCTGCTTCGGCCACCACTCTGCTCTAACTCAGTGACATACTCATGCCTAGATTCTAATAGTTGTCTGACTTCTCTCTTTGCTTTCTAGCCTACGGTCTCTTTTCCACACATCTGTCAGAGATTCTCCGAATACCTAAGTCAGATTATGTCACTCTTAAATTTCACAGTATTCTCTGATACATTCTTTGCAGTGATGGAAATGTTTAAGTACTTGAAGTGTGTTTATTGTGAGTGAGGAGCTAAGTCTTAAATTTTATTTAATTTTAATGTATTTAAATGTAAGTGGTCACATGAAGGTAAGCCACTGTTTTCATCGTGATCTGTGAGGAGTTAGGATGGCTGCAGCCCTCTGACTTACTACTGTCACCCTGATTTCCTTGCTGTTCTTTGAATGTACCAAGCATATGCTCACACTTGCTGTTTCTTCCACATGGAATATTCTTTCCACAAGTATCCACTTGTGTTCCCTCATTTTAGGTCTTTGCTTAAATGGGTGCATTATTTGTTGTCAGAGGTTCTCTGACGCTCCTGTATAAAGTAGCATTCTTCCCTGACTGTCTCTAACCAAATTGGGTATAACCACCTGGTATACTATGCACTTATTTTTTTCACGATCTGTTTTTTTTCCCACTAGAATGTAAGTTTTTTTTTTCCCTTCATAAAATAAGAACTCTCTAAAAGACTGAGGCAATAAAACTCATCCATTGTCTACAAACTTTCACCTGCGGATGCTGTGAAGCTCTTACACCAGTACCTAGAATAGGTTCTTGCCTGTCCAGTAAATGACTGGACAGAGTAAAGTAGTGAAAAGTTCAAGTTCAGCTTGATTTATATGTAGTATTTTAAATGGCACATTTAACTATTTGAGAATTTGAAATTAATATATAAAAAATATATTAAGAGAATTGTATCTATTTGATTCTATAAGCATCTATATGACCATCCTCTTAGTTGGATTCTGTCAAGCTGTTGTTGACAGGACTAAAAATGTTTTTTTCCACCTCCTTCCTCTTTTTCTGATTATAAGGTGGGAGTTCTATAGAAAATTGAGATACTAACTAACTTTCTAACTTTCAAAAAACTACAAATCTAAATTGAGGTTTTTATTTTCAAAGAGAAACACTTGGTGTTTAAGATAATCTTAGAATATGGTAGCATAGATACTGTGTGAAAACTTGACAAATTAATCCTTGTTAAAATTAGGTAGAAATAACTTTTGTGCCTCAGTTCCCTTTTAATACATGTTGCTGTGGTTCTGGGTGATGAATGAGCCTTTCAGAAATACTCTTCCTTTCCTACAACCCAACGGATATGTTTTTCAAAGCCATCTTCTACGTCCTCCCCTCACCCAAGAAAATTCATCTTTCTTTCTTTGTTACTCTGATTTCTTTGAGCCCACCTTTGAATTTAGGGCTTGTAAAATTATAAACATTTATAAATGTTTGATCTCTATGTGTATAGAGCAGCTTTAAAAATCTTCTTTAATCTCTGAGGTGAGGCAGTCAAGAATAAGGCATCTTCGATTACAGAATCTCTTTGAAGTTTTCTTTCTATTTCAGTTTTTTCCTCTAGCATTCCTACTTTCAGTGGCTCTGAGGTGGGTTTTTATTAAAAAAACTTCCCCCTTTTGCTTAGTCTCTTTGGCAGCCTTTCAAAAGTTCAGAGGCAAAATTAGGAAAATTATACTTTGAACTTTGTTTGTTGTTTTCAAACTCTGGCTCTTTACTAAGATAGTTGCTTGGGTTAAAAAGAGATCTTTTAAAGTATTTTGATGTGTTTTACGTTTTATTGCTGCTTCTGTTTTAGATAGCAGAGTCTTAAGAATGAGCTATTACTTTCCTTGACTAGGAAGCTTGAATTAAGATGTCTTGAATCTCATTTAGCCACTCCCCATTTTTGTTTCATAGAATTATATACTTAAGTTTTATTTCATGAAGTGAAAAATTTAAAGTATTATGAGATTTTTCCTTTGTGGTTTTAACATGGGTTAGGTCCTTGGACCAGGCATTAATATCAAAACTGTCATTACAAAAAGGTGTCGTTACTTTTTTCATTCAGGTAACCCTGTGTGAAATTTTTGGTGGTCTTTTAGTTTCCATGAATATCTACTGTGCTACGTTGAGAAATTTGCTTTGCTTTTTTTTGTCAGATATATATACTGTGAATGTTTAGGCTAGATAGCATTAATCAGCCATTAATTTACATGTATCATAATACCTTGCATATTTATTGGACTTCAGTGTCTTCAGTAATGGGTTTTCTTTTATATTTTCCTTGATGCTTAATGTTACACAGAACATACACATTGTATGTAGAAATAGTTTCATAGTGCTTGCTATTTGACTTCACATGTAATTGATACTTTTAAAGACAATGATATTGGAAGGTTTCACTTCATAAGCAGAGTTTTTATTCCTTTAACCCTCTGATTAATAATTACTGTCCCAAATTTCCCTTGGTGGGTAGTCTCCTGGAACACTTCAGGATCCTCTGTTACTCTTGTTTGATTAGAAAATTGTTCATTACTTGCCTTTGTTTTTTAGGAGTGTGGAGAGCCTTCTCATTCACATCAGTGAGATCGAATATTACAAAAAAGAATATACCATGAAAAATACTTAAATTGTTTCACTCTTAGATAAAATATTAAGAATGAAGCCCAAATTTGTTTTAAAGTTATTTTCTGACTGTAGAATTGCATTGTTTTAATTTTGGCTTTAGGTAGGAAGGAAAGAGGTCAGAATGTGGGTGAGGACACTAGGCTGCTGAAGTCCTGATGCCACTTCTTCGCTTCCTTGCTTTTGTCTGTATAAGCTGGTTAGCCACTCTTTTCCTGGTTTTCTTATTTGGAAAAATAGGATAATTGTGCCTGCTTCGTAAGATTATTATGAATTATATGTGAATTTAAATGAAAATATTTAAGCCACTTAGAAATGCATTGAGAAGAAGAAACAGTACAATATTAGTAGGCAGCTGCTACTACTGTTTTTGTTGTCCTTACTGACAGATGGGACTGTGTTGAATTCTTACTTTCTCATTTACTGCATTTGTGATGTTCCCAGTTTGGTTTTTCTTCGAGTCTGAGTTTTTCATCTTTAAAACAAAGATTATATTACCTCATCCCATCATGAGGATTAAACATGGGATATATAAATAACATACTGTGGGCAGAATAGGGGCGTCATAATTTTTTTTGATAAGTTGTAGTTGCTGAAAATAAACTTTATATTATTTCTAATAAAACTTTCTAATTTTCTTTCTGAAAACCCTGCCCGATAATACATTTTCCTTATCTGTTTTAATATTTGGTGCTCTCCTGATAAATGGATATCTAGAATTTACAAAAGGAGGAACTCTAGGCATTCAGGGTTTTAGACCCAGATTAAAATAAATGTATCATAAGTGTATGCTGTGAGAGAACCATGGGGGCGCTGTTTAGGTTTTACCACTGAGTGTTAAAGGGAGGTGAGTGCTGGGCCAACATTTTCTGCCTCCTATATCTCCTATCCATTATCCCCCCCCCCCCCATTACCCACCCCGTAACTCAGTGCTATTAATATCTGTGGGAGGTGGTCATGGCGGCTGGTATCACAATGCAGATCGCAGTGCCTGCCATCTTGATCTCAGTCCTTTTATTTTAGAGAGATGGTCGTCTGGGGGCCACAAAAAGCTAGAAAGGCATTAAAGGATTAAGAGTTTCAGAGGCACTGTTAGAAAGATGAAGTTCTGTTTCCTTAAATTCCTGTATTTACAATGACTTTAAGTTACAGAAAGCATTGAAATAATTTGGAATCTAGAGAAAGCTGTAGTGTGGGCTGGTTTTGTATTGCCATTTGCTTTTGCTAATGTCACATACTGATTTTCTTTTCCCCAGAAGGCAAAATTGTTTCTAAACTGAAACAGCTTACTGAGCTTAATATTGATTTTGAGGGCTGTATAGTGATGACTGAAAAATAGGTTACAGCCATACTTGAAGAGAGAATACATGTGAACTTTTCCATTAAGTCTGGCATGTGCGGTGTGTCTGACACGTCTTGCTCAAGCAAGTCATTAGTGACGTGACCTTCTGTCACGAGCACAGACACATGTTTTAAATTCATAAATGGTGGCCCACTGAGAAATGCCTCTTGTGTTCATTAAAATACACATATGCAACTAGAATCAAATTAAACATTTCAAATAGCTAATTTTATCAACTCTTAATAATTAATTAGTTTTTAGCACTGAGAATAAAGGTAATTAAAATAGATTTACTACATGCTGTAAGAGTTCTGCCTCAGGAAGATGAAAGGGGACATTTATTTTTTATGCACTTAAACATTGGCATTTCTACTTTTATTCTCTGGGGATTTTGTATACAACAAAAGGACCTATTGAGTTGTTTTTATTATAAAACTATAATTATAAAATATCTTTCATGCCTTTTAGTCTACCCGAATTTAATTGCACTCTGTTGGAATGTTAAATTTTCATCTTTAACAGTGGAAATTTCTGCTGCTGTGGTGCCGTCACATCATTATAGTCACATTTTTATTTAATCTTTAGAATGGGTTATATTTTCAATGATTAGAAGTCAAGCTAGTTTTGTTTTATCTGAATTCTTTATCTGCTCAGTTCCTATATCCTCTCCAGTTAGAAATATTTATCAGTGTCCTGTATATCCTTCTATAGTTTGTAAAAGTGCACGCAAATACAAATACATATCTTCGTTTTTCTCCCCTTTATCACATTCAAAAAGGTAGAAGTCCAGACATAAAAGGTAATAGATAATAAATGTTAGGGGCTAGATAATACCTAGAAAGGAGTAAAATCTCAGTATTTTTATACTTGGAAATCTCTTCATTCAATTATGTGAATCCCCATTCCCTCATTCCCCTATTTATTTCACATTGAATGTACATGTTTGCTTCATCTTCAGAACAGAAAGTTCCTGGAGAAGACCTACCTTTATTGGCATTGTTTCTGTCTGACCCATCCTATGCAAACTTATTCACTCATGCAAACACTGGGCGCTTTATACAAATATTACCACCAGTATTTTGTATTTGTGTTTCTCAAAGTAGTTTTTGGTAAAATTTGCATAATGACTTGGCTCATTTAGCTTTGTGTATTGTTAAGAGTTCAAATGCTGTGGATAGGAAAGATTATAGTGTGTACCAAATAAAAAGGTACTGTGACAGGCAGTGTTCTCATGATAACTCAGTTTTAGGTATTTAAATAAAATTTGCATATTGAATCTAGACCTATGATTATTAATCCAGCTCTATTTACACTTGACGAAAATTTGCATAAAATTGGTCTTGATAGCTTAAGGTATAGTGAGCAAAATGTTAACTCCTTGTGTAGCATGTATGACTCTGACTGTCAAGATGAGAAACTAAGCACATCTGGTATACTGAAAATCTTTTCTAGAAATTAGCTGTGATATGGTGTCAGAATGTCAGAAACAGGTCTGACAGCTTGTCTTTTCATACTGGAAATGGTGGATAGCATGCTTCAAATCCTAGGAGCCGTGCTCTCTCAGATCCTCTCTGTGAATCTCCCTCTTGGTGGATCATTCAGGAGAGCTTATGACTTGTTTCACACTTTTTGAAGGAAGTGACACTAATTTTATTCATTATATGTTGGCTCCTGCTAATTTATATCTGGCATCAATTGGTAACTTCCCAAACATTTGGTCTTTTCCAAAGATTTTGTTGTTTGGAGAAAATGATTCTCTTCATTAAATATTATGTGGATGTATGTATGTATAATGGTTTATAGAGGGCAGTGATGTGATAGAAATTTACTTTCAGACGAAGTTACTGATTATTTGCAAAGCTTGATTGCTTCTTAGAACAGTGATTGCCTCAGCTTTACAGAGATAGAAGAAAATCACACCTTTCTCCATCTGTGGTTAAACCTACTGTAAATACATTGGTGAAAGTGTTAGGCCATTGAAGAGGCCTCTCTATTTGAACAGTTTGATTCTGTCAATTTCATTGAAATCATCATTCTTTAGACCTCAGGATAATAACTAGTTTTGCGGTAGTGATTAAATAGGCACCAGTTCTTAAATAATACAATTTCTATTAATTTATTTCTCCTTTTAAGTCGTTTCTATGCCTTTAAAAATAATTTCTTAATAAGATTGTAATTGAATAGATACAAGATAACTTACTTTTATAAGGCCTTGGTTGTCCTGAGCAAATCTGATGTCCAAAAAAACCTGCACGGACATATGTAAATTATTTTGTAACAGTATTTTCAAGTTTTTTTCTGGCTAGCAAGCACGCTTTGTATATTTAAGGTATTAGGTTTATAAAATTCACTTTATGTACACTATTTAATTAGGATGTTGTTATATAAAGTATGGCACACCTCTATGAAACCTGGCATGTTTTTTTCTTCACAAAATCTTTGGTGTGCTTAGTGATAACCAGTTAGGTTCTTACATTGATCCCAGATCTCCTGAGGGAACTGGCAGTTTTCCTTGGATGGCTGTTGCTAAATCTTCAGTTTTCTTCCTATGACCCATATGTAGGTCAGATTACTGAGAAAATCAGTGTTATTGATGAATGTTTTGTACATGATTATAAAAGTTCAGTACCTCTAAAAATAGGCAAAACACATAATTAAATGCAAATGGTGGCACTTGTTTAATTTTAAGTTAATGTAGGTTAATGCAGTGTCCTTGCTCACTTGGGGCCAGCACTACTGGGAGTCCATCTAATACAGGTCAAAATGACTCCTGTTTTATTCTTTTAGATACATTTTTGGTTTCTTGGGGATAGCAAGTTTTTACTATTTAACGAAAGTTTAGTAGGGAAAGTGATGATTAAAATTTTTACTTGAATGGATGAGAGGAAAAAAATTGAGAATTTGCTTATAAAACTTAGATTTGCCCTTGGAGAAGTGGGTTTAGTATTCCTAGAGCTTCTTCTCTTTCAGTTAACTAATAGTTGATGTGGGTGAAAAGAATGATGATAGAAGCAAAAATCTAAGAAGAGTAACCAGTGGGGAGTAACCAAGCTTGGGTATAGTGGTAATATAGACCTTAAAAATTTAGTATGTATTTAAGGCATTGTATAATTGTAATGGAGGAAGGAACTCTCACAACATCTAACGCAAATGTATCTTAGAGCTGAGAAAAATAGGGCTATAGATAGGGGGAGATTTTTGCAACTTTTTACAACAGTGGCACCCTGAACTTTGCTGTTATTCAGCCAACAACTTTTTCAGTGCTCTTCTCCTTCAGTGTTTATTGGTTATACAGAAGTTTATTAGGATACTAGATAGTTGGGTAGGATTGAGGTTGGGAGACTTAATAACTAAAGCTAATTTCACAGTTCTGCTGGCCAGGGCTGCTGATAGTTAGTAGTAACTAATGTTAACATTGGGGGCAAGAGGCACTGCAGAGGGCTTTATATGGATTTACACACAATCTTCAAAGGAGGTCTAGGAGGTAGATAGCATTATCACACTTTGGTTTATATAAAGGTTGAATCTTAGAGATGAAGTAATTTGCTAAAGATTCATAGTGTGGGAATGCAGATTTGAACTCCTTCCATTTCCCATTTGCTGCCAGTCTTATGTTTTTCAGCATTTAAAGGAAGGCCCTTGGACAAATACAAAGCCCTTTTCAGCCTTAACATCCAGCAACCACTGAATTTTAAACTTTTTTTTATTTAAAAATTTTTTCTTTGCAATTATAATATGACAATTAGCTAATTGCTTTTCATTCTAGCTTCTAAGTCAGGCAGACTCCTTCATGTGGTAGAGTTCATTCAGGAAGTTCTACTAACCCTTAGGAAGGGATGAGGTTAGCCTGCCTGACTTGGTCCTCAGGATTTTAGACTTTTCCCCACTGGTTAGTGATTTCTTTCAGAAGTGGTTTTAAATTACCTTTAAAATGGTATAATTATAGTCTTTTGAGGATTGATGGCAAATGGACTAGTTACCCAATTTACCTTAGTTTGGAAAAATAGAATACTTGTCTACCTCTTCTCTTTCCATATTTTCTTCTCTGTGGTTCCTTGGAGGTTATTGATAGAGTTTTTGAACCTGTTCATTATCTTATCACACAGTTCTCTGGGCTGGATTTAGAGAAGTGAGCCATTTTATTCTTGGCTATCTTGACCTCTAATTTCTTTTAACTATATTTATTAATTTCTAGTCTGAAGAAAATGGTCACATTCCACATTCTCAAGGCACAAAGAAAATCTCATTGGTAATACTTTATGTCCCCTTTATTGATTGGAACTATAGTCTTGTCATACTGATTAACTCCAAGAGGTGTAGAATTTGGAAGTGGCATATACTAGGGAAGGAGAGTGTGGATAGACCAAGAATATGCCAAGATTTTGTCCTTTGTAAAAGCCCACCAGAGGGTATCTACTAAAAAAGATATTTTACTACTGAATTAGACAAATTGATGTGCTGTGTGCATGTTAGCTTCTTTCTCTAGCCACCCTAGAGCTTGTTCAATAGGTCCATGAAAAGGTGGCCATGTTAGGACTGGAAGTTTCATGGCTTAAAAATAAGGGTGTTCACAGGTTCAACAATATGGACTTTCTCTTAACATGGTGGACCTGGCTAGTGCTACTGCTGAGTGCCTAATTTGCCAATAAAGAGTGCAACCTTGAGTCCCTGATACGGCAACGTGCTCTAAGGGAACACCAGCCAGCCATCTGCTGCTGGTGGTTGATTACGTTTGAACTTTTCCATCATGGAGAGGTTAAAGGTTTATCCTCATTGGAGTAGTCACATACTCTGCATATTAATTTGCTTTTTCTGCCTGTAATGACTTTGTTAGCATATGGCATCTGTGGATTCACAGGATTCTTTTTACTCTGTCATAGCATTCTCTATTGCATTGCTTCTGACTGGGGACTTTATTCCATTGCAACAAAGGTATGGCAGTAGGCTCACGGCCTTGGAATTAAGTGGTCTTGTCAAGTACCTGAAAGTGGCTGACCTAGTTAAAAAGTGGATGGTTTTTTGAATATTCTATTATAGAACCAGTTGAGAGTATACCATGGAAGGGTGGGGTAATGTTTTATGGGATGCAGTATATACTTCAAATTACATGGTGTTATCTCCTCTAGTCAGAATTCATGGCTCTGGGAATGGGACTGCAAGTGAGAGTTACTATGGTAATTACCATTTTCAGAATGTTTGCTTCCTTTTCTGGGATTAGAGTTCTGCTGGTTTGAACATCTTACTCTCTAAAGGTAGAAAGTAGGGAACACAACTTTGGCTCCGTTGAGTTGAAAGATGAGACTGCCACTTGGCAATGTAGGGGTCTTTATGTCACTGAAAAATAGGCAAAAAAAAGTGGACTGATTTCCTTGCTGAATGATAGGAGATGAAATTTAAAATTCATGGGCTTATCTGTGTTACCACTTTGTATTTCCATTCTCAGTATTAAAGGTTTATGGAAAACCCCATCTGCCCAAAGGCAGAGTGATCAACGAGATCTTTCAAGGATGAATGTTTGGGTTTTTCTGCCTGATGAAGAATCTGGAGCAGATGGGTTTAATCTCTGCTGCTTGTTTGTGACTTTTTTTTTTTATTTAAATCTTTAAGTCTATGAATAATTATTTTGAACATGTGTAATACAATAATTTTTAAATGTTTGTGTACTAATTCTAACTTGTTAATATTTTTGCATGCCTGATAATTTTTTTTCATTAATTTTTTTTTATTATTAGTTATATTTGACATCATTTGTAGTCCCCAGGGGGTATCCACCATTTCACCCGTGCACCATCACCTCAGTCCCTTGTGCACCCTCTGGCCTCTTCCCCGTCTTTGCCCTCCCGCCTTCCCCTCCCCTCCCCCATGGT
>JAGFMF010011624.1:1280231-1293527 GCA_019455555.1 Galemys pyrenaicus
CCCCCTGGCCGGCAGCAGGGATCGAACTCGTGCTGCAGTGGCTGCGATTTGCTTCGTAGTGCGTTGCTTAACCCACTGCGCCACCAGGGGAGGCCCCGCTTTTCATGTTAATGCTCTCTATCTCACCACTGCAAACTCCACAAACTCACATGAAAGTGGGCTGTGATTCTCATATTAGATATGAGAACTAGTATTAATTTAAAAACATTAATTTCTACAAATGAAGGGAAGAGGGGAAATAAACAAGATATAAAAATTTAAGCATCTCAAATAAGATAAATTCAAACTGAAATTTCTTACATTTGTTTCTGCCTTGTATCTTGACAGTGTATAAGGTCAATTTCTTGAGTTTTTTTTCTCCTAGATCCTGGGATTGTGATTTATAAAATATTTTCACCTCTTTTTTTGTTCTGTGAATAGCAAGATAAGTTCACAGAATACTCAAATACGTAATTCCAATGTACAGTATTTGTCTTTGTTCTTGTTGTAATAAAATGAAACTTGGGAAGCATTCTGGATAAAAGATACTCCAGATAATTAATTCCTAGGAAATATTTCCATTCTACTTCTATTGGAGAAGATGAAGCATTTTGTAAGAGTAAACCATAGATAAGACTGGTATCTGGTTTGGTAACTGTAATGTAGAAATAGTTACATACTTGAACCACTTGAGCACATTTCTTTTGAATATATTGTAAAATTCTCAGAATTAAACTGGGTTCTCTTATCTCAAATATTAGAGTTTTCTAGAGAAAAAAATATTGGCAAATTAAGTTGAAGTGTTCAGTCAATTTACACCTGTTTTACCTTTTCTGTTCAAATCATTTATTTGAACAAGAATTTCAGGGGTGTGTGACTAGTATGTTTCCTGCAGTTCTCATTGGGGAAATGTGAAAATAAATTCATTGAAGATTTTTGAATGTCTGTAACTTCTGACAAATTCCTAAAAACCAGAGCTTTCTAATGACTCAAGTGATATAAGTAGTGTGAAAAGGTCAATGTACTGCTAGAAGGTTCTGTTTAATAAGCCTTTAGACATATTTGACGTTTTGTATATTTTAGTCCTCTTAAGTGATTTGTAATATTTAGACTTATTTTTCCTTGGGCTTAGATAAGAAGTAAGACATTTACAGTCAATGAATTGCTTCTGGGTAGAGTGTAACATAAACAGATTTTGCTGTAGTAGAGATTATAAAATATTAGAAGAAAATAAAATACCATTACATTAAAACTATTAAGTCTGGGTCTGTAACATTTTTACTGAGATGCTCCATGCCTCTTTGACCCTTGTTAACTTACTGACCTTTCTTTCTGGCTTAGATGAGAACAATAACCCTGTCTCTAAGACTTGCTTTTATTGTTTCCCCTTTCCACAGCCATCTTAGGACCTATGTTTTCTTGTCTATAATTATTGTGGGCAGATTGGGGCTTAAGGATGTGGACTGAATAACCTTTTATTAATTATTTAGCATTAACCTCACTTTTTTCCCCCCCTCTTGTAGACTTTAGTGTGAGTTTTCTCATTCCCTTTTTTTTTTTTACTGTTTTTATTCTGGTGCCTTTTTATATACTGAACCTACCACCACATATTCTTCATTTCCCATCTCATTTTGTAAATAAGCTTCCTGCTAGACAGTAAGCAGGGTGGAAGCAGGTGCCTTGACTAAATCTTTTTGCCTAGCACCTAGAAGAGTGCTTAGCACATAGTGAGCACTTCCAAATGTGTGGTGAGTGAGAGAAAGGAAATGAGGTCCAGGGAGGCTAAGTGTAATAATTGTGGGAATCTGTTAGAACATATGCTATCAGATGAATATTTGTTATGAAAGCACTCTGAGACTAGAAAGATTAGTTATTTGTTGTTAGTATTAATACAATAGTAAATCATTATTCATGTTTTAAAGTCATATATTATTAGGAAACATACCCGTACTTAGTTAGGGAAGCTTTTTACTATATGTAACAGAAATGTAATGAAAAGTGCTTTAACGAAGTTTTATTTTTCTTAAATAATTTGGAGTTGGGTATCTGTTGACATTGATTTAATAATTCAACCGTGTCAGGTTTATTCTGAAATTTTCTTGACTGTCCTTTCTTGGTTGCAAAATGGTTGCTCCTGGGGCGGGGGGGTGGGGACTGGTATAGCTCAGAGACAGGGCATTTGACTGCAAAATGGTTGCTCCTGTTCTAGACAACACCTTTCTGTGTGACGTCCCTAAGGGGCATGGGTTGACTGCAGTATCTCTCCTTTATTTACCACAAAACCAAAAGCCTTTGTGGCCCATCTCCGTTTTGCCAGGAAAGCAAGAGCTTTCCTTGAAGTCTTGCAGCACAGTGGACTTCCCCTGACGTGATCAGACTAAAACTGTTTCACATGGCTGGCCTTAACTGGAAGAAAGGCTGTGAAAGTGGGATTTAGATTTTTCAATGTCTGGTGCAGATGCAGGAAGGGAAGAAGGTTAGAAATAAAGTGTTGGACTTGGTCACTAACAGTATCTGCAAAATCTATAAGTTTGGCTGCTCCAAGCCCAGATATGTTTTCTTTTTATGAATGCATTTTCAGGGAATACAGTCATCTTCTGTGAGGGAGCTGATTCTTGTTATCCAGACTCCATGTGCTCTGTCTGGGGTCCGGGATGTCTAGTTTTCTCTATGAGGTCTGTAGCTTTCTGTTTTCTGCTGACCTAAGCTAAAAAAGAAAAATCTTTGTTCCCAGTATATGCAATGTATTACACTGGATAAAGGAACATAACCCACTCATTGAGAAGAGGGGGAGAATATGTTTTTTGGTGCACATGAGCACAAATTTTTTAAAAAAAATAGTTTTTCTTCTTCTTTTCTTTTTCTTTATATATATTTGACATAAATTGTGGTCCCCATGGATTTCCCACCACCATTTCACCAGTGCACCATCACCTTAGTCCCTCGTGCTCCGTGTATAAGAATTTATTTTAGGATATGTACCTGAAAGTTGAATTATTGGATCACAGGTGTGTGTATATTTAAATTGTAGTAGATGACGCCAAACTTTTCTCCCAAGTGGATATACAGCATTTCCTGCCACCAGTAATGGATGCACATGGTTTTCTGTACTTGCCAACACTGATATAGTCAGACTTATATTTTTCTCTTCTGACCTGCTCCCCTCAGAGCTTTCCTATATGTTACTGATGTTACTTTTTGTTATTTGCCTTCTAGTTTGGAGACCTTCTAATTCTTTGCTCAGTCATTTCCTATACCTAGTCAGTTACTGAGTCCTTCTGTTTATGTAAAATTTGCTTTCCTACTAGAGCCTTCATTTCCCCATAATTACTTACCTCTGTCTGGCTCCTAGTACCAAATCTTTGAACTCTTGAAAGAATCTTCTTTAAGGCCAGTGTCAGAATCTCAGCTTTGCAGGTCCAAGCCCTGGGCCTCTGTTGAGTAAGTGGATGAAGAAGACTTTTGGGGCCTAAGCCAGATGAGAGCCAGTTGTTCAGTTGAGCTGGTCAGATGATAAAGCCCATGTCTCCAGAGATCTATAAGGGCCTGTGGATAGTAGGGATGGGGCTTGGAGAAGATCTCTCTTGTTAGGCTCATACTCATCTTTGAAAGCCTCTAGAGTCTAGGAAGACTGGGTCTCTAGAACGTGAGTTCCATGATCGAAATCTTGCTACTGTTAACATTTGGTAATTTTCCTCCTAATATATTCTTAGACACAGGATTTTTATTTTTCTATTATAGCTATTATGTATAAAGTGCATAATGTGTGTTAAGTAAAACAATATTTTTCTACATAATATTTTTATAGAGACAGTTTTTATTGGTACATAGTATTTCATAGAATGAAAGGTCGCTGTTGCATTTGTTCTACTTGATGAAGGTGATCCTGGGCAAGAAATACCAGATTCTGTGTCAGAGCTTGACCCCAGCTTCTACTGGAAGTATTTTTCCAGTGTTAACCTTTGATTGCTACAGGAGTAGTTTGTTTTCCTCCTAGTTTAGTCTTGATGCCTACTCATTAACATGCCTTCATGTTGCCTTGCTCTCTGCTTGTTTGGTCACTCAGGTGTTCATTTGTTTACCTCCCTCCCTGTATTCCTCCTCACCTCTTTCCTCCCTTCCTTCCACAATAAGAACATGTTCTCTGTTTCTTCTTGACCTTGAGTCTGGGAAGATAAAGAGGAAGAATCCATTGAAGGTCTGTACTAAGGGGAAGCTATATTTATGAGTCTTTATCAGTATGTACCATAGGCTCATCTCTGGGCCCACGGGAAGCAGTACCTTAATTTTTCTGAAGAGAGGAGAAAGGACTTCAACGGGCAGGTGACATGTAACTGAGCTGTGAAAGATGAGTAGGAGTTTGCTAGAGCAGGTGAATAGGAGAGACGTTGATGCAGCAGATATAGAGGTGGAAGCAGTGGTGAAAATGTGGCTACACTTGTACCTAGTCGATTTTTAATTTTTTAAAGCTGTTTTATTGAGACAATTCCAATGCCTTATACCATTTAACGTGTGCTATTCAGTAGCTGTTAGTATGTAAATAGTTGTACATTCACCACCACAGTCAATTTAAAACATTTTCAAGGTATCTGTCCTGCCTGCCTGTGACTATGCAGGCGTCTCTTTTCATAAATCCTTTCCCTTTGCAAAGCAGCTGCAGCTCTCCTGCCCACCTGTGTCTGTGGAGGTGCATTCCTTTTTCTTTCTAATAAACTTGTCCTTTTAAAATGTACAAAAATTAAAAAATAAACAATTTCATCATCCCAAATAGAAATTCCATATGCTTTAGCTCATGTTCTGCAGGCCTAGTCTTGC
Source organism: Galemys pyrenaicus (assembly GCA_019455555.1). Lineage (NCBI taxonomy): Eukaryota > Metazoa > Chordata > Mammalia > Eulipotyphla > Talpidae > Galemys > Galemys pyrenaicus. Next base: position 1,285,026 of record JAGFMF010011624.1, read on the forward strand.
CAGCCCTAGGCAGTCACCAACCCTTCTGTCACTATAGGTTTGATTTTGGATGTCGGTTAGGTGGAATCATAGAGTACTTGTTTGTTTGTGACTGACCTCCTCTACTTAGTGTAATGTTTTCAAGGTCCATCCATGTTATACCATGTATTAACACTTCTGCCTATTAATATTCCACTGTATGGATATACCACATTTTATTTATCCACTCATTAGGTGACATCTATTTAGGTTTTCCACGTCTTAGCTATTAGGAGTAACGCTGCTATGAACATTGACATACACATTTTTGTATGAATCCATATTTTCATTTTTATAGGATTTATACCCAGGAGAGGACCTACTGGATTACATGTTAACAATCTGAGGCACTGCCAGACTTTTTCCATAGCAGCTATACCATTTGACATTCTTACCAGTGGTATATGGTAGTTCCAGTTTCTTCATATTCATGCTCACACTTGTTATTACCCTTATTATTTTTATTGTAGCTATCCTGGTAGATGCAAGCTCATTTTATTTTTGATTTGCAGTTTCCTGATCTTGAACATCTTTCCTGGTGGTTCTTAGTTATTTGTATAACTTTGGAGAAATGTCTATCCAGATTTTTTGCCTATTTTGATTGCATTATTTTGTTATCATTGAATTATAATAGTTATTTATATTGCCTCTAGTTCTTTAAAGAAAAATTGAGACCAGAATACTTCATTTTTGACTTGGTAACTAGAAAACAAATAATGAAAGGAAAATTTGAATTACCACAGAAATGTATGTCAAAAGTAGATTTGGAGTTGGGCATATTAATATTAATTTCAAAATGTGGTAACAATACATTCCACAAGTCAAATTCTAGTTAAATGATCTTAGTCATTTTGTGAAGGTAATTCTCTCTCTACTTACGTGCTATGGTGTCAGATAATTAAGTACTCACTTCTCAGGAAATCCCTAACTGGTGATAAATGAATAAGGTTTTAATAGCTCTTTTTTCAAAGCAAATTGTTTGTTTTCTTTGTGACTACTTCTTGTCTGCCTCAAATTGGTAAATTAGATTTGTAATTTCAGAGAGCTTGATATTGTCATTTTGGGGATATTTTTTAATGACTACCTGTCACTCAGTTGAACAGTGATTATTAGGTAGACAGCTGACTCATTTTGTTTCTCTCTGAGGGTGACTTTCAGAATATCTAACATTAGTATGGCATGGTATTGATAGCACAGAGCTTTGTTTTTGACCAGGCAGTTTTTCCTGTTTTGGCAGTTTTTTATGGCTCCTTTTAATTATTAAATTGGTAATTATTTTGTCCCAGTAAGTTTGTTGGGTCAAAATTCAGAGGTAACTCTTATTTTAGAGAGAGTCAGTAGACAATCTAAAACTTCAAAGAGATATTTCTGTACTCTAGAATTGTTTATAGGAATGAACTGGTCATTCATAGAAGATGATTCAATTTATTGATTTGAGCTAAACAATTGCGAGTTACATAAAATCTGAATGGAAACCAGATGTTTTGCAAAATTGCTAGTGAATGGTTTCTTCTGGTGATTTGCTCCTTGGCTTTTAAACACAACTTGCTTTAGTATATTGTTTTTAAGATACTTGAACCAGGACAGACTCTTCCCAGGTCATGCAGGAATTTAAAGATACAACTGGATTGACTACTCTGAAAGGCTGTCTTTGCATTGTCCCTGGGTTTGGGTCACCATGACCCTTTTTGCTGCCATCTCCTCAACCTACCTTGACTCAACAGCTTTATCACCCTGAACTTAGGCTTGCATTTTAGTCCATGTCATTGGGTTGCCCATGTTAGAGATGACCACGGCACCAACTCTTGAGATCACCACCTAAGACTTAAAGTTGTGGAAAAGGTGGAGTGTGGAAGAGATGCACCTCTGCTGGCAATTACTGAGGAAAATAGGGAGCAGGAGGCCAACAGTGAGGTAGTCAAAGGAGAGAAAGAAGGTGAGGAGGGAGTGAATGAAGATGAAGATAAGGAGACAGAGGCAGCTGTAAGCAAGTGGGGAAGTTTTAGTCTTTTGTTAGTTGGCTCTGAGATTCAGCTCTCTGACTTTCTCTGTCCTGCATTCCAGTTTTCCTTACCTTTTAGCTCTTTTGGGTAGATTTGGTCAGGAGGAGCCACTGAATGAAGACTGGAGACTGAGAGTGGGATGAAAGTTGGATGTCTTCGTCCCTCTCTTTGCCCTAGGCCATATCCCACCCAAGAAGCAGCAGTTTCCTTCCTGTGGCTTCAGTTTTTAACAGTTTTTCTCTCTGTCATCCAACTTCTGATGGGCAGCTCCTGTCATAGATCCAGCCCTTGACAAATGGTTGAGAATTCTGATTCTGACAGTTTTATTCCTTCCAGTGAGTACCTCTGATCTGGTTCTGAGACAGGTAGTGATTTCTATTCTTTCTTACCTCAGTGTCTTCCCAATCTGGAGTTCAGGCTTTTCTGTTGGCCATGAAAACACATTTCTCTATTAGTAGTTCTTTATTTTAATGCCTAGAGTGATTTCTGTTTTCTAAGAAAGTAGTAGAAGTCATGTAGTGGAGTGGAAATTTGAGAGTTCAGTTATGAAAATGGTTTGGATCAAGTTTAACATTTATTTGCATTTCAGTGGAGATGTTTATTGTTAGGTGAGTTAGATAGTGAGCTCACATGAACTGGAAGTATAAATTTGGCTGCCATCTCTCAATTAAGATTTGAAACGATGGGCAGATTGGTAGTGAATAGATAGGAAGGAAAACCTAGAAGGCTCTCCAGTTTGCATGTCAGTGGGGCCTGGGTAAAATAGACCAAGGAAGATGAAAACAGTAGTGATGCAGCTGACACCTTAACAAAAGCAATGTGTAACTGCTGTGCACTACTGCCTGTCATTTGGTACCAGTTCTCTATTGAAAGCAATTTCAGGGAAACTGTGGTTGGAGATCTTCACCAAAATGATCAGGTGGAAGAGTGAATGGGAGGGAACCACGGCCACAAAGAGGGTTTTTTAGAAATACTTGGCGATGAAAGGAACTAAAGAAATGGGGAGAGAGCAGAAAGATTCAGGCAAGCTAATTTTTATAATTGCTTTTATAGTTTGAAAATAATTTTTGAATAGGTTCGAAAATAAAGATTAAGTTATACAAGGAAAAGTCTTTCTCTCAACGGTCTTCCATCTTGTTCCAAATTCCTTCTCCTTCAGCCACTGCTAGTTCTTTTATGATGTACATTCTATACATCCCAACATTGTTTCTGCACATACAAGCAAATATGAGTATGTGTTCTAAATGCCCCCTCACTCCTCAGGCCATTGTATAACCATACTGTTATACAATTGTATTTTTTAGTGTTGTAGTTTCTTTTCTGTACAGTATATACTGAAGCTCATTCTGTATTGGGACTTAGAAATTATGTTTTTTCTTTGTGAGTCTCACTTCTGAGTATACTAAAATGTCTTCCACCAGCCCCCTTCTGTTATTATAAATAATGTTGCAGTGAATGACCTTGCACTATGCAAGTGTGTTTGATGAGGCCAGATTCTTAGAAGTGGAATGTCACTGTTTAAGGCTGTGTATCTGCCATTTTGGTACTGTTGTCCACATGTTCCCATAGCTGGTGTTCTAGCTGATAGTTCTTCCTGCTGTACACAGCGTTTCCTCACCGTTAACCAGCTCAGTGTGTGTTCCAATTTTTGGGCTTTTGACGATCTAATAAGCAAAAAATGGGACAGCTATTTTTCTCCCCACAGTGCAGTTTTAATTTTCATTCATTTTATTAAGCTTGAGGTTGAGCATCTTTTTGTGTGTTCAGAAGCCACACATACTTCTTTTTGGTGAAATCTGTTCAATGTACCTTGCCTTTTTTTTTTTTTTTTTAAGATTTCTGGTTTTCTCAGGCTCAGTGGGGCAGGAAAATGGGCATGGTAAGTAGAGATCATGTCACCAGTGCCCTAGAAAGTCCATTTTACGTGTTTATTGGCTTTTAGTTTATGAAATTATTGAACATGTAGAAATAGATTTATTATTAGGGATTCTTTAGGCTCAATAACTTCTGAAGTAATTCTGTGTCAGTTTCATTTGGAATGAGGACAGGGGAATATTAGTAAAGCTCTTTTCTCCATGGTAAGTAAAAGATCTGTCTTATTCTCTGATTTTGATTTTGACCAGCTCTACTTAGCTATGTAAGTAATTTTCAATAGCTATTGGTAGTTTGGCCAGCTATTATTTCTCATTAAAAAAAAAAAACATGTTCTTTTCCCCTCATACAGTAAACAGCGGTCAAGTTGACCCTTGGTTTCTTCATCTTATTTCTGCGAATCACTCAGCAGGATGATTTTAAAGAACAAACTCATTATGCGAGTCATCTCCAGGAATAAGTGCTTTGCCCTAGGAGCGCCTGTGTTCTGCTTCACTCAGAAACAAACCAAATGATCCCAGGCTGTACAGTGGAGGGTTCGTTTTTGCGTTTTGTGTTTCAGATGTAACTGTAGCTAGCCTTTTTGGGTCTCTTTATCGCTCCTTGCCTTTTCTCTCTTCTTTCCATCATCTCTCTCTTCCAGCCCTAACTGGCTAATGGACGACTGCTTTCTCATGGATCACACTAATTGCTTCTATGAGACAATTTTTGAAAACATGCTTACTCCAGCCTGTGCAGTACGTTTTTCACAGAATGAACAATAAATGAAATATAGGAGAAAAATTAATACATTGATCAGAATTAATTTGCTTTTTGTTGGTTTTAGGAAATTCTGTAAGATGTAGGTTAATGGTGCTTTAAGTTATCTTAATAATGCATACCCTGCTCTCTGAGATTTTACTAGTCATCTAGTGATTTGTATTATACAAATAAACTCCCCAGAGACGAATAAGCAGAATGGACATTTAAACTATTTGGACTTGATTTGTCTTCCAAAGTTGTGTGGTAAAGAAACTCCCCCAAAATGCTGTTGGGTCCAAAATAAACTTTTTTTCCTTTTCATTATTTTCTGACTGAATTTTTATTTGTATCAGTTTGCTTAACTGCCATACTTAAATCTATGAATAGACTCTTCTTACTGTTTTATGCTGCTCTGTCATTGACTTTCAAATAGAACAGTTGTGTAAGATAAATGTTTTGTTCTGAGCAGTGTTGATATGAACCATGCCCGTCTCTTTTATAACGCTGCCATTATGCAGAAGCCTGCAGGGTGAAGGGAAGCTCGGTTGCTATGAGAGTCAGCCCGTGCTTTGGAATAATGACCCTGCACTCATTAATTTTCCCTTTCCTTGCATGTCTCCCACTGATTACAGAAGGCCAAGAGCTGACATGTTCAAGATCCTGGAAATTTTGGAAATAGCCAAACGTCTTTTGAAACCAGATTATTAGTTGTCTTATGAATATCATGAGGCAACCTTGAGTCCATGTGATTTTTTTATTTTGTTGTTCTATATTGCCTGCATTATTTTTGATCAAGAGGCAAAGAACCACTAATGAGGCATTCTGATTTCCTTAAATTTAGAGGCTCTGGAGTCAGTTTGTCTAGATTTTTTTTTTTTAAAGATTATTTTATTTTTATGCATACACGAGCTAGGGTACAAGTCAGAGTCATGGGAGGTGTGAGGATTCACCAGAGGCAGAGTGGGGAGCAGAACAGGAAGATCAACTGAAATAGACTGCTGAGGGGAGCAGCGGGTACAGCAGGAGAGGTCTGCCGCGCCATGTGGGTCCCCTCCCTGGCTAGGGATCGAACTTGTGCTGCTGTGCAGCTGATGCTTCACAGTGTGGCCCTCAACCTGCTGTGCCACCAGGGAGGCCCTGTCTGGATTTCTAATCCTGACCCACCCTTTCTCTGTGTGTTTTTAGGCAAGTTACTTTTCTTCTAAGTGTTCTACCCCGGCTCTGTAGCACTGGAGTATAAATGAACCCACCTCAAATTGGGAGTGTTACATGGAAAAAAAAATGACTTGCTTGGCTTATTGCTGGACAGATATACTCAATACTGTTAGCTGTTATTACTGCTCATTGAGTTTTTACTGCTTCAGATTTGCAAGTAATTTGTGTACATAAGAAATAGTTTGGAAAGCAAATGCATTTCGATTAAAACAAATAATAGTTTGTCTGGCTGGTCCTCATGTTCAGAGTGGGTGGTGTGTCAATGACCATCATTTTCTTGGTTCAGTGAATACAAAAGCTTTCAGCACTGGGGAGAAGAGTCCCTTGGAAAATGTATATCAGGTCACTGTTTCCATGATGAATCATAGCAGGAAAATAGTTTGTTATGTTCTCACTTTAAAATGAAAGAACACTATTGATTCTAAGCTCTATAGAAATGGAAACTTAAAATACAAAGATTTTGGTTAGTTTTCTTAACAAAGCAATTTGGGCTTTTAAAATTTCAAACAATACAGATATACATTAAATATTTCTGTGCCCTGTCTCAGGGTTAAACTTGATAAATGATAAAAGTAACACTCATGCAAGTTGAAGAAAAAAGTGGAGGACACTTTTGTCTTCCAAAGGCAAAACACTTCCAGCTGCTTCATATAGATGCTTCTAGAAAAATTCTTTCCTCAGAGCAGAATTTCCCCTTTTTTCCATTCTAAGAACACAGATGAAATCCATGACCCACTCTTGCATGTCTTGGTTTGTTTCAACTGATTATTTAACAAAGATTATTTTAAATTAAGCATTTACAAATGGACCTTTTTAACAGCTAAATGATGTTTTAGCTACAGCTTCATGGTGCATCTACTAAACCTCCTTATAATGGCTAATGTAGACTTTCTAGGTTTTTGCTTTGTCAGTACTGTTTCATGCATGAGACTTTTGAAGTTTCAGTGTATGTGTGTATGCATATGCATATATGTGGCACACATGTTAAGTGTGTGGTATGTGTGGTGAGTGTTCTACAAGCATGAGTAAGAAAAATTATGATGTGTAGTTAAATTTTTGATAGCTGTTCCCCTTTTGCATTCTGAGTTTCATCAGTATAGATTGCCATCAGCAGATAGGAGGTTGTCAGATCCCCTAATCCTTTGCAAGCTGTAGATAGTATCATACTTTTTAATTTTTTTCAATTTGATTTGAGAATATAGGATCTTATTTCATCGTACACTGAGCAAATGATCACTATTTACCAGGATAAATTCCTAATATATAAAATACCTAAATGTATAACCATTATGTGTATTAGAAGAAATCACGGGCAAATTCCTTAGTAATCTGGAGCAGAGAAATTTTCTACTTATGACTCAAAACCCAGAAGCAATAAGAAAACGTTGATAAATTTGATATTGAAGAAATGCTAGAAAAAAATGTGCAACAATAAATGGGGGAAAAGCATTGTAACTTCCATCATAGATGAAGAATACTCTCTGCATATTTGTGTGCATATATTACTAAATTAAAGCTTGAGATGAAAAGCTCTATTTGAAGGTAAGATCTGGAAACAACCTAAATGCCCAAAAACAGATGATTGGATCAGGAAGCTGTGGTACATATATGCAATGGAATACTACTCAGCAATCAAAAAAGATAAACTAGAGTCACTCATAGGAACATGGATGGAGCTGGAAGGGATTATGCTCAGCAGAGTAAGTCAGAAGGCAAAAGGAAAAATACAGGATGGTTCCCCCCTAGGAGGAAATAAGGGAACCAAATAAGGATCAAGGAAAAGAGTAACAACAACAGTAATAATAAAGACACAACAAAAACAAAAAGACAAGGACAAATTGGGAACACTTGGTGGGGAAGGGGGAGGGAGAGGGTTGAGGGAAGATGGGAGCACGGGGGACTGAGGTGAGGGTGCACTGGTGAAATGGTGATGGGGAATCTATGGGGATTACAATTGATGTCATATATATATAAATAAAGAGAAAAAAAATCTCTATTTGATCTGATTGAAAAACCAAAGATGTGACTAGAAAATGGAGAAAAGACCCTGCAAATGGCTATTAAACCCTGAAAAGATGCTCAATCTGTTCAGTGTAAGAGAAATTCACATTAAAACCTCACTTAATTGTCTTTCACACCAGATGGGCAAAAAAGTACAAAGGTGTGCTAGCATGCTCTGTGGGTGATGCTGTGGCTCTGCATCACTCTCCTGGGGCATGAAGTTGCACCCTCCTCAGGGAAGGAATTGGACACGTGTAATGGAATCCATGTGAATATTTCTTTGGCTTTACATTCCTACTTCTTAGACTTGAGTCCAAAGGCAGTCTGGGAAAAATACAAAATGGTTACTGTGCAGTGCTATTTATTGCATTTTTATTTGTGATAATGAAAGACTATGAAGAATCAATACTTACTGTTTCTCATGAAGCTTAGAAAAAATTTTTTTTATTAAAATATTTTAAAATTTACATATACTTGCCATTAATTATAATCCCCATCACCATCTCACCAGTGCACCATCACCTCAATCCCTCGTGCTCCCATTTTCCCTCAACCCTCCCCACCAGGTGTCCCTAGTCTGTCCTTGACTCCTCATTTTTGGTTTCTGTGTCTTTATTGCTGTTATTGTTATTATTGTTCTTATTCCTTTCCT
>JAGFMF010011624.1:1293815-1388048 GCA_019455555.1 Galemys pyrenaicus
GAAGTTCCATTCTTAGTAGATTGAGGAACCGCCATACTGCTTTCCATAATGGTTGGACCATCTTGCATTCCCACCAGCAGTGTAAGAGAGTTCCTTATTTCCACAAGTAAGCCTGCAAATCTTTTCCTTTGGCTCCTTTAAGTCCACTTTTACTGTGTTGAAGAAACAGCAAGTTCTTTCAGATTTTTCCCTAATTGGGTGGTTTCCAGGTAGGTAGTGCCTGCTCAAGGTTTTCCAGTCACTGGATCTATGACTTGTCCAACTTTGAACATGATCTCAGCAATTCATGTTTCACATGCTTTGTATGTGGAACAGGTGAAGCCTTAAGAAGCAGCTGTGTACTACTGAAGAACATTAAGATCAAAGTGGGTTTTTTTGCTTATTAAAATACTTTAATAAACAGGAATCCAGAACGAGCCTGATAGCTCTCCCTTGAGCTGTTTTTGCATTGCTGTCCCAGCTACTTTCCCTGGTATCCGTTTGGCGTGGATGGATGAGTGAACTCTGACTTTATGTGGCTTTGATCACCTTCAGGGTCCACTGTTATACATGCAGCCAAGAATCACATCTGGTAGTCTAGATTCCACCCATCTAGTCTTAAGTTGGTAGTCTCCCGAACCAGTCTTAGCTTTGGCAGTATTTGACTTATGGGTAGATGTTTTTCAGCTGTATTATGAGGGATTAATGGCCATAAGCCATATCTCAAAATAGGTAAGATTGGTTTTTGGGTCCTGTGCAAGTCTGTCCCTCCAAGCTTCTTCCTTCTTACTGCTATTCCTTTCCTCGGTCTGTTCTTGATCATCGATCTCTGGGCCTTCTTTCTTTAAGTGTTCTTTTCTAATGCTTTTCCTTCTGAGGCACTGGCAGAGCCTGATGTGTGCACAGATTGAGACCAAAAGGCATTAACCTTCTCTTAGAAGATACTCCCTCCAATAAATGTAACAACTACCAGTGGTAGTATGATAGAACGTTTATTTTGAGTCATGAGGTTCTAGAATGTAGGTATTTTGTATTTCTGGATTATTCTGGATAATCAAAGCAGACCATGCCAAAGCAGATTATGTCTTTGGTTTCAGGTGTATTTCATCCCTCTTCCCCACCCCCATGTTAATTTGGATTTGAGATGTGTTTTAAAATACATTACATGAATGTAACATTCCACCTCTCAAAATAAACTGTTAAAAATTGCTGTTTCTTATAGTTGAAGGCATCTTAGAGTTCAGAAAATACGTGCATAAGGGGCATACCTGTGGAATCTGCTTTCTTCTATTGACAAACAATCACAACATAATTTCCACCTCTCCTTTTGGAGTAAGTGTATTTTCTGTGTTAGTGGAAAAGGGCGTTTCCTGGGTGATTTGCTTATTCTGAACAAACAACTCTTTGTCAGCAGCACTAGTATTTATGTCATCCATTCCTATAAATACAGATAGCTTCCATAGTGTTTCGATTCTCTAGTTGTGCCTACAGCCTGAAAGTATTGCCAAAGCAAAACTATGGGTTCTATTATGAAATCTGCTTTCTTCCAAACCTTTCCCCTTCTCAGTAGATGGTACAACAAACAACTAATACTTGGGTCAAAACACTTTGCCTGCTGAGGTATTCTAGATTCTTGCACAACCCATATCTAATCTGTCAGTAAGTTTTCTTGATACTGTCTCCAAATTATGCCTCCATTTGCTTCTCAGTGTTGTCACTGGTAAAATCCAAGTCCAGGTTACCATGGTCTTTGACCAAAGCCTCAACTTCCAACTGTTTTTCTTGCCCTTTGCTTTTTTCCTCAGTGTGTTTACTTTTGTCCTGTCTACATTCTTCTCTACAAAGCTTCCAGACTGAGCTTTCTGAAGTAGAAATTAGTTCATGCTTGAAAACCAAAGGTGACTTCCCATTAGAATAAAATGTAGAATTCTTAGGTTGTCAACAGAGTTGGCTCCTGCCTACCTCCTTTTTCTCCCTGTTGTCCTTATGTTCAGTCATACTCTCGTCTCTTTGTTGCTAGATCATGGCAAGCTTGGTCCTGTTTCATGACCTTTGTACCTGTGATACCTTCTCGTAATGCTCTTTCTTTTAATCTTTGCTTGACAGATTCCTTCCCATCACATAAGTCTCAGCTCCTAGTTGAACTTACGGGGAATCTTGTTTTGACCAGCATCCCCCAGTTCTTCTTTTTCCATTACCTGTTTTTTTTTTTTAATCATCTGGTATTATTGACTGATACCTGAAATTACCTTCTGTATTGCTGTGTTTTGTTTTTAATCAGACTTTCTCCTCAGGACTATAAACTCTTTGAGGGTAGAGCTCTTCATAGTCATGGAGTTTGGTATGTAGTAAATCCTCACTGAATTTTGGTTCTTGAATGACTCATGTTCCTAAGGAGAGCTGTTGTTTGACAATGTTAGGTAAGCTATACCAACACAAAACTGAGTTCAGAAATAATTGAGTAAGAAACTCCTGTGTTCATTGGAGGAGGGCTATTCACTTTTGAGAGTGGTTGCTAGAAAGTTAGTTAGTTTTGATGTTGATGTATTCTCAGAAACCCTGTTGATTGCAATGACAGGGTCGCCAAACATAGTGTTGGCTATATTTTCAAAGTCAGTATCTTCCAACATTGGCACATTTCCAGACAATGTAGAATATCTTGCCTTATGTATGTATTGCTGAAAATTTCCTTGTAAGGACTTTTGTTTGCGTACAATAAGGGTTGTCTGATAACATTAAGGTGACTGAATAGAAGTGGTAGGACAAAGCACTGACACCTGGCATACTTAGGTATTTGTTTTTAGATATTTGTTTTAAATCCACAGTCTGTATATTTTTATCTTTAACAGATATATATTTTTAAAAAGGTTTTATTTACTTATGCATACAAGAGCTTGGGTATAGGCCAGAGACACCGGGTGGCGGAGGGGGGAGGGTGAGAGGATTCACCAGAGACAGAGTGGGGAGCAGAACAGGCAGATCAACCAAAATACACTGCTGAGCAGAGCAGCAGATGAGGCAGGAGAGGTCTGCTGCACCATGCGGGCCCCGCCCTGGCTGGGGATTTAACTCCTGCTGCAGTGGCTGCGGAAACATCACAGTGTGGAGCTCAACCCTTTGCACCACCAGGGAGGCCTGATATCTGTACTTTAATATGAATAATATATTACTTCTTTGTCTTTTAAAATTGAACATTCACTTAGTAAATATTTAATAAGTATCTCCCGTGTACCAGGTACTGTAATAAGTGCAGAGGATATAGCTGAAGAAGGTAATGTCTCAGCCATAAATATTTTGGAACATACTGAAGCTTATTTCAGAGGATTATCATAACCTTAGGAGCATTTGGAATGTGGTAGAAGCACCACATTTGTTATTCTGTCATCTTTTTTTTTTTTTAAAGACTTATTTATGCATACAAGAACTGGGGTACAGGCCAGAGGTGTGGGGGTGGTGTGAGGATTCACCACAGACAGAGTGGGGAGCAGAACAGGCAGATGGACTGAAATACATTGCTGAGGGGAGCAGCGGGCGCTGCAGGAGAGGTCTCTGTGCCATGTGGGTCCCTCCCTGGCCGGCAGCAGGGATCAAACTCGTGCTGCAGCAGCTGCAGCCCGCCGGCTTCATAGTGCTTCGTTTAACCCACTGTGCCACCAGGGAGGCCACTTCTGTCATCTTTTTTCTTGTACCTACTTGCACATTGTTTAGTGTTCATGGCTATTTGAATGTTGGTTATATTCCCATTACTGTGTTAGGTTCTGGACGTTAAGAAAACAGCTGATAAAAATGTTTTGGTATCTCTTACATGGTAATAATGGCAGACTGAAGACATGAATGATTTTAATACAGAATTGTACAGTGCTTGAAGAGTGTATGAACGATCTATGGAATTGGGGAGAAGAGGTTATCTAACAAACCCCAGGCTGACACTGAAGTTAACCAGGTGGCTAGTTAGGCTCAAGGTATAATTTGTTGTTTTGTAAAGAAAATTAGGTATTCTAGGCAAATGGAATAGCACAGACTTTAGGAATTCCAGCGGGTTTGGTGTAGTTGTGGAGACAGATGAGCATAGGGAGAAAAAAAATAGTGAAGACAGGGTGATGCCTTGACCCAAGTAGGCCTTGAACACTGTCTGGAAATCCCTGGAGGTGTGAAACAGTATGAGGATCAGCTGTACGTTTGTAGACTGTCTTCGAGGGAGCGTTGTGGAGAGTAGTTTTGAGAGAATTAGAGAAGTTAAGTGATTACATGTCATTTCTGAGTTTGAACAGCAAAAGGACTGTTTTTATAAAAGGTGCCTCTGATTGCTGTGTGGGGCACAGGCTTGGAGGAACGTTGGAGCTTTGGAGGAATGAATGGAAGGATGAGACAGGGTAGGAGGCATCGTAGTGTTCAGCTGCTAACTAGTAATACAGAGCTTCTCTTATCTCTTAATGGTTTCAAGAAGTTTTTGGTCTTGCTTCTCTAGAAAAATATTTTGCTATTTTATACCAAAATGTTGGGAAAAATTGTTTTTGCCAAGTTACGAGAAAGTTTGCTGCTCTCATGTAGTGCTCTCATCCAGAGCTCCTTTCCAGATAATATATGTGCACACAGCCACTCATAGGTTCTCTTAGTTCTTTAGGTTTTTTGACCTTTGTGCTCACTGAAACACGATAGAAGGTGTTGCCATTTTCTTTTTTTTTTTTTAAAGATTTATTTATTTATGCATACAAGCACTGGGGTACAGGCCAGAGGTGTGGGGGGTGAGAGGATTCACCACAGAGAGCAGGGAGCAGAACAGGCAGATCAACGGAAGTACACTGCTGAAGGGAGTAGCGGGCACAGCAGGAGAGGTCTGCCACACCGTGTGGGTCCCCTCCCTGGCCGGGGGCAGGGATCGAACTTGTGCTGCAGTGGCTGCGGTTTGCTTCATAGTGCCTTGCTTAACCCACTGCGCCATCAGGGAGGCCCCAGGTGTTGCCATTTTCAATTTGGGTTCTTTCATTGTGGTAATCCTATTTGATTGTATAAGTCTGTCAAAGCAACAAGATAGTTGCAACTTTAAACATTTGTAAGTGCATTTCAATAAACGTGATGGGTTTGAGTTGTTTTACACTGCTAGTGAATTTATTATAATATATTTTAATCAAATTGGTAAGATAAGTAAAAGACTCACTTTGAGGCAAATCATTGCTTTAAAAGAACACATATTTTTAATAACTTTCGAAGCTGAAGAATATAATGAATGTTTCTGAAAAAGTAGTAACACATTGTCCACATAAAAAAAGGAGGAACTAATTTCATAGAGCTAAGATTAGGGCAGTTTCACTTTAGTTCTTAGACATTATTAAATACTCTCAAATATGAAAATATAGGAACAAGCTATAGCCTCTTTATATTTTATATGAAGATACAGCACAGGTTCTACATTTTTATATTCCTCACATATATTTCCATATTATAACCATTGTCTGGTATATTGAGATTGCCTATGAACCTGACCTTCCCATCAGTCCCATTGCCATTTGAGTAAACCCTTGGTTATTTTTGAATGATTACATGTGATAGTAATTTTTAGGTCTTTTTTTTTTTTAAATAGAAGATGCATCAGATGCAGACTTATGGCTCCTGAATAGCTGTACTGTAAAAAATCCAGCTGAAGACCACTTTAGAAACTCAATTAAGTAAGTGGAAGTTGCTTTTTTTTTCTATTTTGTTTAAAAGCAAAGAAAGAATGAATTTCAGGAAATAAGCTTTTAGAAGATTCCTAATGTAAATATTTAATATGTATTGGAAGAATTTTGAATTAAACTTTCTAAGATTATACTGTTTTGAATCTATCTGATAAAGAATGAAACTTTTTTAAAGAAAAACTTCAATGTGAACTTTTCTAATAGTAATTAGAGTATTTATGACCTTAGCAGTAATTGGAATATTTAAGTGTTAACTATTCACTATTCTTAGGGAATCGTCTGTAATTTGTGAAGCTAACCCAAAGTAGTTCTTCCCTTTTCCTTTTTTCTTTTCCCTGCCCATTTGCTCTGTTCTAGATGCTAATGATGCCAACTCCTCAGGGGACTTACACCTAGTTGGAAGAGATAGGCCTATAAAAGTTCTTGGTTCATGCTTATAGCTTTAATTCATAAAGCTAAGAAGTACCCTTCTTCATGTGCTCTGTCTGAATCTTACCCCATCAACCTTCTTATGAAACTCATTCTATTCTTTATTCTTCTGTATTTTCAATTTCCCCGACCCTAATAGTGCCTTTTCATTGGTATTTAAGCATGCTCATTTTAATCAGCCCCATTCTACTGCTTTTGGCAGTTGTCTTACTTTTCTTTTCACCTTCTCAGCTAGATTTAAGATTCTTCAGTTACCGACTTCACTCAAGCTTTCTCTTTCCTTTGGTTCCCCCAACCCCCACTTCCTGAAATATACATGCATGAAGTACACGAAACATATACATTTTAAATGCTACTAGTAGTAATAATGAACTAACACCTATATAATACCCAACATAAGAAATATGACATTGTAAGACCATAAAGCCCCTCATGTAACCTTCCACTCATGTCCTGGGATATAATCTTTATCCTGATTTTTGTGTTATTCCCTTGATTTCATTAGAAAAGTCAAATCTCTTGAACATGTATCTAAACATTGTGTTATTTAGTTTTGCCCTGTTTTAAACTTTATTAGACTTGCACTGAAGTTTGTGTTCTGAGATTTGCTTCTTTCCCTCGGCATTATGCTTTTAGATTTTGCAAGTCGGTGGATTTGGGAAAAACTCTGGCCATTCGTAATGTTTCACTGAGTGAATGTGCCACAGCTTATCCATATTATCATTGATAAGAGATTTCAGTTTTCTCCATGTTTTGTTTCACAAACACTTCTATACGTATTTAGAGTATGTTTTCTGGTGCACATGTGCAAGGATCATTTTTGGATATGTAACTAGAAGTTGAATTATTGGATCACAGGTGTGTGTATATTCAAATTGTAGTAGATGACACCAAACTTTTCTCCCAAGTGGATATACAGCGTTTACTGTCACCAGTAATGGATGCACACAGTTATTCTCTGTACTTGCCAACACTGATATGGTCAGACTTACATATTTTTGCCGATCTGTTCGTGGAGACAGTATCTCAAAGAGGTTTTTTTTTGCATTTTCATGATTACAAATAATGTTGAATATTTTTAAATACATTTGTCAGCCAATTGGATTTTTCATATTTGTGGAATAACTGTTAAAGTTCTCTTTCCTGTTGATTTTGTTCCTTAATTATTTGTGTGAATATGATGGTATCCTACATGTTACTCCTTAGATACTTCACAAGTTGCAGATAGCACCTGCAGCATATCCTTTCATTTTCTTCAATGGTAACTTATGATCAAGAGAAATTCTTGTTTAAAATTTATCTTTCCATTTTGGTCTGTGCTCTTACTGTTTAAGAAGTGTTTCTTTACTCTGAAGTTATTAGGTTATTTTCCAGTATTTTCTTTTAATAGCTTACTGGTTTTTATGTAGAACATGTAGATTTACAGTCCACCTGAAGTAATTTTTTTTGTATATGATGATAGGCAGGAGGTCCTTCCATGTAGACACTCACTTTCTCCAATATTGCTTATTTTCTTTTGTTTTTTAAAAATATCTTTCTCTTTTTATCTGTGTATTTCCTGCTCTGACAAGTGTTCACTGCCCATAGATACTTGGATCTCTCTCAGGACACTTTGGTTCCATTGATCTTTTTATTTATTCTGGTGCTTGTCCTACGTCGTCATAATTAGTATAGATTTATGTTACCTCAATATTTGATAGTGCTAATACCTCTTTGTTCTCTTTAAAGGTGTCTTGCTTTTTTTCCCCCCTTTGTACTTAAGTATAAATTTAATGACAGTTTTTAAGTATGACAAGAAATACTGTTGATTTTTTCATTATTATTAAATTGGCTATTTACCTTTCAAAGAACTGATACATTTCTGTTTTGAGTTTTCCCAACCATGAATAAGGTATTTTGGTTTTAACTTGTAAGTATATATATATATTATATAATGTGTATATATATATATATATATATATATATATACTTCCTATAGTTCTTGTGCGTGTTGTGGCTTTTTTCCCCTAGTAGTTTTGTTACCAAATTGTTCCATAATCATTTTTAAAATGTTTTAATCATTTATAATTTTCTTTGTAGAGGTCCTTCACCTCTTTTGTTAGGTTTATTCCCAAGTATTTAACTTTTTTTTTTTTGTTTGTTTCAATTGTAAAAGGAATAGTGTTGCTTATAGGAGGAATATAGAGGAATCAAACAAGGGACTAAGGGGAAAAAATCAATTACAATAAATAAAAAATCAAAATCAATAGACAACTATAAACCAGAGACATTCCCGAGGGAAGGAGGAGGGAGAAGGAATAAAATGGGTGGGAAGAGCACAAGGGACTATGGTGATGGTGCATGGGGGAATTGGTGATGGGAATTTCACAGGGATGAGAAATACACACTGTGCAAAAATGAAAAATAATGTAAAATATATGAAAAACCAAATGTTTTATTTGTTATACTATTATAAATGGTAATTTTTTTTGTTTAATTTCTCTTTATGAAGGTAATACTGGTTTATAGCATTGTATATAATTTAAGCAATCAGTCCACACCTCTGGGATATATTTCTTTCACCCCACCACACCCACTACCAGAGCAGCCGTGGTCCTTTGCCATAGATGATTGGGCCTCTTCCTTCTTTGCTGCCACCCACACCTTCCCGTCTAACCTTGTCTGCCCTTTCGTGTCAGAAGATGAACTCTAGTAGGGGCATGAAGGAAGGGTAAGTGTAAGGAAGAGAACAGATCAACAGTCTACTTAGGACAGAGTTGCAATATTCCAGGTGCTGATGGCCTCATGTAAGGGTGGAAACATTCAGAGTTGGAAGGAAGGGTTTGACTTGAGATTGAAGAATTCTTTACATGTTCTACATTTTTGAACATGACTCCAAAATCTCTGGTTAGAATGCAATAGAAAGGGAGTTCAGTTTGTTCAAAGACATATTTTGGTTTTGAGCATGCTGTATTTGAAGTCACAGATAAATACTTCTATAAAATAGTGGTTATATTTGGTCTTCATCAAACATCTACTATACAACAAGCTCAAAATGTTTTACACTAATTATGTGTTGTATAGCTTAATTCTTTTAGCCTACCGATGATTTTTGGAACCCATTGTTTTCCTATTTTGCAGATGAAGCACCATGAGTTTTACAGATGAAGGTCTCTGAGGCTAATGGATTCATATATGTTGGAGAAAGGATTTTAACCTAGGCAGTCTGATTGAGTTACTTTTAATCATTTTGTTAACCATGCTTCCCAGATTAAGATGTTAGGTGAGCAGTTGTAGAGATCCAAGTGACCAACATGAAAAATTCAGATCTTAAAATGTTTGCATTGAAATGTAGTTGAATGTGATTGCATTGTCCAATCAGAAGTTATATACATAGCAGAGAAGAGTTCTTACCTCAGCTTTGGTGGAAGGCAGAGAAGGATGGTAGTGATGTGGAATGGAACAGGGGAGTTTGGGTCACATTTAGGAGAAGGAGGAAGAATTAAACCAAGAGGAGAGAATGATGTTTGCCAGATGCTGCACGTTTTCAAAGAATGCCTTTTTTTTTTTTTCCTTTAAATGAGAAGTCGGTCATGGTCCCAGATTATCTATTTTTTTCTCTATAGGAAAGTTAAATAAGATAGGAAGATATTTTGGTGCCACAGGTAGTCCCTAAGTACAAACACCAAATAATTTAGTTTTTGTGACTTACCACTTTTATAATGTAATTAATGGATGTACTTCTAGGCATTTCAAAAAATTTGTTTAAAAACTCAAATATAACTTGGGTCTGCAGGTTTTGTCATACATATAAAATGTTTTGTGAATGTGGTTTAGCGTAATGGTACAGTTTGAATGATTGAGTGAGGTAATCACATAAAAATAGTTACTCATTTTAACATTTCAAGCTAGTAGTAGTAAGCACAGGGTCCTTTACTGCACTGTTTTCCTTGAGTGAGGAATTTAAAACATTATAGCCGATTAAGTTTTTTTTTTAATGACTTTGAAGATGTCCTATCAGTACTAGTTTTTGTTAATATAACACTTAAGCTAACATTTGAATTTTTTCCAGAATAACCGTAACTCTAAATGGCACCATAACAACTGACCTAGAGAAAAAAAAATTCAGGTGGCATTTACATTTCAGGACATTGCGTGGCAGATTACTTACCCTTGTCAAGCATTTGCTTTATGTAGATACTTTCCTCTAACTACAAGAACAAAGAGCAAACAGGAATGGCTCATAGACTTGATTATGCTTGGCCATGCCACACGTTTGTCTTCTCCCACCTCTAGTTCTGTCCTTTCCTTTTATTCCCGCTCTTAACATATACTCCCCCACCCCATGATAGTGAGGCAGTGTTTAAATTTGAGAGTCTGATAGGTTGTCTCCTTGTTTTTTGTCCAGTTCTTTGTGTTCAGATTCAAAGATTCAAAGCTGGGAGCTATTTTTTTTCTTAACCTAGGCCCCCTCCAAATAATGGCTTCACTTTGCTACTCATTCCTGAGTGTTTGTCATCATTTCTGATTAGTTGCTTTTGCTTTTCTTCCTGTGTATTCTTGACATCTAATCGTTGTCTTTATTTAGCACCTCATATTATCTCTTTTGAGCCACTAGACATTATACCACCTTGTTTTAACAGGAATAAACAAAGATAACTCTGAGAGAGTAATAGCATCTCATTGATTAGGCTCCATGAGTTGTGAATTCTGACAACACAGCCATGAATTGATTGTTTTCTTGTATGTATTTCTCCTGGTGACAATGCTGGTCAAAGTACTAGTTTTGCAGCTTCATGGTATAAACAATATTGTGGGGAATGTCAGGCAGAATATGACTGAAGATTATTTAGAAATGTTTATTTTTGTAAACCTGTGTTGATAATAAATAACTCTGTCTTTGAGAGATTCCTGAATCTCTCTTTATGAAAATGTGTGTCTGTGTTAGCCTGTAGAGACTATTGCTCAGTAATTTATAGTGGTTTTCTATTAGTTGATTTAATTAGCTAGGTTTTCAGCATTGATGTTATTGATGTTCAGATTGATAAAAGTGTCTGAGTTTCAAAAAGCGAAAAACAGGTAAGGCTGATTTATATAGGGTGTTTTTTGAACTTAAGGCCATTGCCCTTAGATTTCTGACTATAAAGAAATCGCTAATGAGCCCCATGTTTTAGTGACAGCAGCCTTTGGATATATACTGTTTACTCTTCAGTATTTGCTGGTTACCCTGTTCTTGTTTTACCCATTATACCGATATGATTTAGACAATATGGCCTTTAACTTAAGGGATTCTTGAGTAAACAAAAAAGATCAAAAGTTTCAAAAAAAATAAATTTGCTCTTAATGAGAGTATCAAATGAGAAAACTCCTTTGGTTAATGCTTTATAGAAATGTGGGATCTTTTCCATGCCACCTAAAGGAGGTCATTCAGAGGCTGGTGAAAATAAACACATCTTGTGTGTTCAGTTTAAATGACAGAAAGAATAGCTAGCTTGCTTTGATCATGGACTGTCAACCTCTGTTTGACCTTGTGCATTATTAACCCACATGGGCACTGTGGTTTAGCCATACTGATAGTGGATAGACAAGAGACACCTTTGCCTATAGAAAAAAAAATGGTAATGATGAAGGAATGGTTTAGATATTGGAGTGAAATTATTTGAAAGAACAACTGGAGCTACAGGAGAAATGGGCAAAGAAGAAACGGGTGTATTTGGGATGGAGTACCTGTTTTGTGCAAATGTCTTCTCTCTTTAGAAAGCTCCTTCTGTAATAGTCTGTTAATCAAACATTTAAGTTATGGGATGGTCATTTCTATTACAAAATATTTATTACTACATAAATTTAACTTCGAGTTCTTTATGAAGTGGGGGGAGGGGTATCAGAACATTATTTCTACTTGAATTTGTATAAATTGTCTTAGAAATTGATTTAGTGAGGGTCCTCCCTGGTGGCGCAAGGGGTTGAGCGCTGCACTGTGGAGCTTCCTCAGCCACTGCAGCAAGAGTTTGATCTACGCCCAGGGAGGGGACCCACATGGTGCAGCAGTCCTCTCTTGCCTTGCCCGCTGCTCTCCTCGGCAGTGTACTTCAGTTGATCTCCCTGTTCTGCTCCCTACTTTGTCTCTGGTAAATCTTTCTATCCCCGTCCCCCACCCCGGTGCCTCTGGCCTTGTGTTTACCCCAGCTCATGTGCGCATAAATAAATAATTTAAAAAATTGATTTAATGAAAACAGAGAAATGTTTCCCCTTTCAGTTAGTAATTCCACAGTTCAAAATAAAAAAATTCCACTGACTCTACTGTTAACTATATTTGATAGATATCAAGTTATTCTTTTATTAAAAAATTGGGCATTGAAAGGTAAAAGTAACACATAAGATTGGCCTTTTGCAAGAATTAGGTTAGATAACACAAGTTGTTTTGCTGAAATTATTTTTTAACGTTGTGGGTTTTTCTTTAAACGTAGGTATTTTAATTTTGACATTTTCAGTTGTATAACATGGCTTTAGTTCATTGTCAGTTTTGGGTTATTGTTTAAAATGTCAGCAGCAGATACAGTAAAGTATTACATGATTTTTTGTCACAGTCTCATTGTTTCAGCTATCCTTGCTCACCACAGTTACCCTCTATCTGGAGAGTTAGTTAAAAATATTGAACTGTTTAATCTAATTTGTATTATTGACCAAATATTTTCTAATGAGATTTTTTTCCCCCTCAAAACCATGCTGTGCTTAATAAGAATTTCCATTTCTTCCCACCATTTCTCATCTACTTCCCTTGTTTAGCTATAACTGTATACTGATTGCCCTTCTATTTCTCCCTAATCTCTTCTTCCATGATACAGACTTGTATATCCAACTTGTTTCCTGGACTTTTTCCTTTCAGTGACCTGGTGACACTTTACTTCATCACGCCAGACCTTTTCATTCTCTTTCACTTTGTCCCCAGCTAATGTTTACACTCAGATCACCTGTCTTGTGTGGTGGCACAGCCAAGTAGTTTGGGAGTCATCTTTGATTCCATGTTTTCCTTCATCAAGGATTGCTTCTAGAATATCGTTTCCTTCCTCTCCCTCTCCTTGAACCACTTCTTTGTTGCCCAGTGTTATAAGTATTTTATTGCTGTTGTGGTAATAAATGTTCCTTGTGGGCCAGAATCGAACCTGTGTTCTCTTGCTTCACTGAATATACACAAAGTAGACGCATCTTCTGAATTCATTGCTTTGAGCCTTACTGCTAATATCTTATTTTGGATATTTTTCTTCATGTGGTAAAATTTTGACTTATTCTTAGCTTCCTTTCAGTCTGTGCTTTCTTCTCTATCACACCCTGTAATGATCACTTTTATATTGTAACATTGTATTTTTAAAAATCTCTTCCTTGTCTACTTATCTGCCCTCTTGTCACTCTTCCATAGATCTTTACTTTTCCCCTGAATTACAATTTTTCCTAACAACATGTCTTTACATGTATTCTTATTTGGAATATGCTCTCCCTTTCCTTCATGCATGTGTGCCTGCGCGTGTTCTCTTTATTCCCCCCAGCTCCCTCAGCAACCTGTTCATTTTTTGGTACTCAGATCAAAGTTACTATCATCTGTAAGGTCATGTCCCCTCTGCCTTCCACTTCTTTCCTCCAAGGTCCACAGAGGGTAATAACTCTTTGTTTTGGGCTGTTTCTTTATCCGTATAGACCTCTATTGTTGCACAGCACATTTTACTATTTGTTTGCATATTTAGTTCTCAACTAGATTGTGAGTCCTGAGGTCAGGCTGTTGACCTCAGAAAAATCCTTTTTTATGGAGTCTTTGACCCTGTGACTCTACCAGGTAATGATTTTCCTTTTACTGGGAAACAAATACTATGAATAGAGTAAAACTGCATGTCAGCTGTTTAAAGAATGTTCCCTAAGGTCCCTGTGAACCCTTTGTCAGAGACAAGGTGTGTTTTTATAAAAGGAGTAAAGGATATTTTAATTTCACCTACTGTATTAAAGTGTTTTATTTTTTTTTTTTTTTAAAGAATTCATGCTGCTTTGCTTTTTTATGTTTTTTTTTTTCTTTTTCTTTTTTTTATTGACTAGGCAGAAATGTGTCCTTTGTTTGAAATGAGGTAAGCAACTTGTGTTTGTCCCAATTGGTCTGTGCTTTCATCAGAGAGAAGTAGTGACCAAGGGTAAGACTTTTCTCTTTTTCAAGTAGATGTTTGGTCATACTGGCAAAAGATCAGCTATGAATGGCGGGATCTTACTCTTCTCAAACAAGGTGAAGTGGGCAAGCTTCCTGAACTTAGTCATTGAATTAATTGAAACATCCCATCTTCAGTCAGAGGGTAGGAACGGTGTAGATAAAAACCTCATAGTGTTCCACACATAATTGTAGGTACTGAATATATGTTGGGACAGTTAGGGCAGAGTAATTTTTTTGGGTAGGAAGTTGGGGATCATTCTGTTGTCAGTGCACCAGCAAGTTATTTTTAATTATTGCTTTATGATAAGAATATTTTAAGTTACATAATTATGTTACTGCATAATTAGTTAATATTGGAACTCTTGTTTTACCTTTGAGTTTCAAATTACTTTTTTTTTTAAAAGGTATATTTTATTTATGCATACAAGAGCTGGGGTATAGGCCAGAGGTATGGGGTAGGTGAGAGGATTCACTAGAGACAGAGTGGGGAGCAGAACAGGCAGATCTATTGAAATATACTGCTGAGGGGAGAAGCGGGTGAGACAGGAGAGGTCTGCTGCGCTATGTGGGTCAGTTCCCTGTCTGGGGATCGAACTTGTGTTGCAGTGACTGTGGATAACTTCATTGTGCTGAGATTTAACCCCTTGCACCACCAGGGAGGCCCCTCAAATGATCTTATTTTTAAGGATGACCAAAAACATCAGAGAGACTGCCAAAATGAGAAAAAATCAACATGATTGTTGTGGGGGAAGAAGTGCTGCAAAGTTAACTTGATGTGGAATCTTGTGAGACAACCCACTCCAGTCATGTGGATTTACCGTTATTTTGTTTAGTGAGGGGTCCTTGGTCTCCAAAACAAGGCCTGCTAAACAGTTGGCACTGAGTTTGTTAAACTGAAAGCTGATTTCAAGACCAAATTTCTCTGCATAAGAGAAATTATGCTGATCATGAGGGAAGTTTTCTTGTCTACCATATGTGAGTTTGTGCTCAAGTCTGAGGGCATGGTTCTGTTTAGTCTATTTTCTGTTGTTGCTCAGACTTTGTATTGTTTTTACAACATGAGCTAGTCTGGCATGAGTAGTGGTATTGGAGGCGCATGCTTTCTGAAATGTAAATGAAGAGCTCTCAGTGGATTCTTAAAGCAAGGAGTGAATTATCTCTGTTCCCAGCAGATTTTGACCAATTTCCTGCTAGAGGCTTTAAGTGGCTTATCCCCTAACCATGAAAAAACATGGGGATGAGAGGAGAATGCAGGGGATTATTATGTGACCTATCCCAGTGATAACTTTGATTGGACATAAGGGAGAAAGTATATTTTAAAATTGACTTCTTGGTTGACTTAAAAAAAAAAAAGAAATAGTTACATCTACAGTTGAGAGATCAGTAACTTAATTTGCAAATTAGGAACAGAAGAAAGCATTTCAGATGCAGCCAGTCATTTTAAAATGCAAAATTGAGTTTTGTAGTTATAAAATCTTACTGGAAAGTGGTATTTTGCATATTTCATGATTACTGTTATAGCAAAGTTGCTTTGTTTTTGCCATTTTGAGAAAGAGAGTAAGTGAAAGAGGTCAGTGTATTGTGTACTGGCAACAGCTGGCTGATAGCATTGAATACTTATGTAATTAAATATATGTGTTGGCTGTTGTCCTAACAACTCTGTAGGTGGAGGCCCTAGAAAGCATGCAGAAACTTGCTTTAGCTGGATTAAAGAAGAAATCAACATGATCTAAGTCTGTGCTTTTAGCCAAGAGTGATTTCCTATTGTTTTGGTTTGAAAGACATTCTACTTATTCTTGGTGTGTGTGTTTATACAACAGAAAAGAAAAAAAGACTTTTGTGAGTTTTTCCACTCCCCTTATTATATTCTTTCAGTGTGAAAAACATAATTTTTCTTCACTTTTAGGCACTCAATTATGTTGCTTAATTAACTGATAATAAATGAAAAAATATGCTATGGCCATTAAACCCATAGGGTGTGGTACTAAACTAACCTTTTTATTTTTTTGACAATGGTTATACTTAGATTTAGTAGTCCTCTGCGCTGTATTATCTTCGTCACTCCAATTTTAGACTACATGGTTTCCTATGATTTAGGGAATTGGATTTGGGTGTCAGTTAAGGTTAAATAAAGTACACAGATACTCAGCTATTAGCCTTACCTGTGAATGCAAATTCTACTCATAGTATCCTATGTTTACCTTTTCTGCTATTCCTAATAGCTCAAGGACTGAGACCAGTCCTTACATACCTTTGTGGATTAATGACAGGATCCATCTTTTGCAGGTATTAAAAAAAGATGCCAGTTTTTGTAGACACAGTCCTCCTTTGCTATGTGTGAATTCTTCACTTAAGTAACCCTGTATTTTAATCATCTATTTGTTGTACCCCATTTCAAAGTTCTGTAGGAGTTGTCACCATGTCTTTTATCTGTATCTCAGCACCTATGCAGTGTTCCACAATGATACTGAAAAGAATGAGCTAACTCATTTTTGTTTTCACTGTGTCTTCTTAGCACTCTCTACCTTCTGCCTTGTTTTCTTCTGTAGCTTTTCCTAGAACTTTTTCTGTATCTTTTTCTTATTAAATTGCATTACTTAGAATTAAGTTCTGCTACATGTCATAAGAGACCCAGAGATAAACAATTGAACCACTATCCTTAACTACCCAGATATATTTATATTCTTTTGGATAATTCTTCAGTGTCTTTATTCATTGGTGTTTCTGCATATGATTTTCTCAGAGGCATTAAGAAACTGGGAGGATCACATGCTAAATATTATTTTGGGAAAAATACAAATTATAGTGGATGTCAAGGACCTTTTTTACAATATGTTTTGAAAATCAACACTTTATCCTTTGTGCCAGCAATCATGTGCTTTCTAGCCCATAAATTTCTTTTCTGTTGTTAGAGGGATCAGATAAGGAAGTTTATGGCAAAACTAAGAAGTTTAATTTGATGCTTTCCTTAAATGTCAGTATTTTATGAGAGTTACTGAGGGGAGATTTTTCTGAAATGAGTAAATGTTTTGATTCAATATTTTACAGGTTTTGGTCATCCATAGTCGAAGCATTTATTATCTTTTGATGTTTTTACCATATTAATAAAAAAGGTTTTGGCTTAACTGATTGGGTGAATTTAAGAATGGTAATTAAAATTAAAACATGAAGTAGAACTAGTAGGATACTATATTGAACAAATCTCTGACACCTGAACCTCTCATTGTCTCACTGCTGAGATAACTGCAACTGTTGGAGCCTCATTGCTGCATGGTAGAGAAGACCCTGGTCTTGGGCAGCTTATGTATTGTGGAGGGGCCTCATCTGTAGTCCTTGTCTTAGTGAAGAGGATGGTCACAGACTAGCATCTGGGGCAGCTTTCCTCTCCTGTAGCCCTAAGGTAGTATTTCTGATCTCTGTCAGGCCCTGTGATCCTTTCGTATAACAAGTGTTTTGCAATGTAATCTTTATTATTCTGAAGTGAAATTCATGAATAATGTAACATTCCTACATACATAATTACAAATGACACAATGCTCTGAATGTTAGGGAAAAATAAATGGAAAAATTAATACTGTAATACATTTTTCACAGTTATTGCTCAGGTCCAGAAATACTAGAATGCTTAATGAAAACATGGGTGAATAGAATTATATGGAATGTGAGAGTATTGAATACTGATCTGTGTATAGCCCTACCAAGAATGACTTTGCTTTAGTGATGGACCTTTCTAGAATGGATGCCAACTGTTGCTAAATTTCTTAATGAAACAGAGTATGCACTTTTTTTTTTTTTTTAATGAGTTGGATTCCTGAATCTTTTTAACACTTTTTTTTTTTTTTGGTCTATGTAAAATAGATTCTAGGACCAGTTATGTCCTAGAATGTACAGTGGAATATTAGATCTCCTGTAGAGCATGTGAAATTCATTGTTCAGGACAATGAATTTGGCATAAGAATACATTAGCACCTATGACTTATACCCACAAAATAACAGTTGCCTTCTCCAGTCATCATCACAACCAAAAAGATTTAAAAGATCACCACCTAATGATTAAAATTTTTGTATGCCCTGAAGTACATAAAACAAGATTAAAATTTTGGAATCAAAGGGAACTGCAGATACCCTGTGTGCCATAGTGGAAGCCAGGAACCTCACCATCCCCCTCTGCAATTGAGAGAGGGTAGACTCTACAAACAGAAGAGAGTAATATAGCATGAGTGCCTAGCAAGGCTACCGAAGACCCTGTGCCCATGTTCTGGAACTGAGTAGAAATAGGGCGGGATCCACCATCAAGGTGAACTTTGGGCTCTGGGAGAGCGCAGCACCTGTACCATTGTTGGAAGCCAGCAATCCCTCAATCCCCATCGGGAACCGAAAGACAGTGCACTCTGCAAACAAAGGTGAGCAGGGTGGTGCGTGTGCATATGCCGAGCAAGACCACTACAGGCTCCAAACCTGCTTTTTGGAACTGAGTAGAGGTGGGGAGGGAACCACAATCAAGTTCAACTGTGGGTACTTGGAGAGGGCAGGCCCAGTGCCATTGTTGGAAGCCAGGGGTCACACAATTTGCTTTGGGAACTGAGAGAGGGAGGGCTCTGCAAATGAATCCAGGGGCCCCATGATCCTCTTCTGGAACTGAGTAAATACACAGGCAGGGAATCTTGAGGAATAATGCCCATCAACATATACACAGCATCACTACTCTTGTGTAGTGAGGTGTAACAGTGCTGGACTAGGTTTTCTGGCCACAGTTGCCAATCCCAGGAGGAGCATCCTGAAGAGATGCCTACCATTATCAGTGTCTGTGCCCCAATGCATAGAACAAATTAGAAAACAAACAACAGGGAGAAGGAAAAATACAAAAAAACAAGCCCTCAGGGGAAGGACATACCACAAAAAGAAAATCAGCCACCAGAACTCAACAACAATGACATGGAAGAACTTCTTTGTCTGCCAGACAGAATTTAACATCATCGTGATTAGAAAGCATAAGATGAAAAGGATAATTAATGAATTGTAGAATGAAATTTAGTCCTTAAACAGGAAATCAAAAAAAAGCAAGAACAGATTAAAAGATTAATGGAGGCGCTAAAGAACTCTGGGAAAGCAATAAAAACAGAAATGGTGAAATGAAAGAATGAACCAGTACTCTTAAAGAGTCATAAATAAAAAGAACCAAAAAAAAAAAAAAAGAGGAAAGGGAAGCCAAGTACAAAGGAAAAAGAATGAAGAAAGACTTTGAGAACTGTCTAACACCATGAGGAAAGGAAATAAGAGTTATAGGATTCTCAAAGGGTGAGGAGAGAGACCAAGGAACTGAGAAACTATTCAAAGAGGTAATTGAAGAAAACTTCCCAATGGTAAAGAAGGAGATGAAAATAGACATACAATAAGCTAGAACACCAGATTACCATGATGGAAGGAAAACTACAGCAAGACATATAATAGTAAAGCTTCCAAGAGTCCAAGACAAGGGAAAAATAATGAGGCTGACTAGGGGGAAGAAACAAAGCGAAAAGGAGACCATTCAGGCTGACATCAGATTTCTCCACAGAACCACTATGGGTAAGAAGAGAATGGAGTGACATATTCAACAAACTCAAAGACAACAAATGCCAACCAAGATTACTTTATCCTGAAAACTTCTCCTTTCTCTATGAAGAAAAAATAAGGACTTTCTCAGACAAATGGAAGCTCCAAAAATTTGTTATGACTAAACCCCAACTCCAAAAAAATACCACAGGAAGTCCAAAACGAACAAAGAATGAATAAGAAGAACAGAATAAGATAGGGAATAAAATCACAGAAAGACAAAATAGCCAATACAGATGGCAACACATCAGTAGTACTCTAAATGTAAATGGACTAAACACATCAATAAAGAGAAACAGAGTAGCAGGCTGAATCAAACAAAATCCAACTTCTGCTGTCTCCAGGAAACACATTAACTACAAAAGATAAACATAGACCTAAAGTAAAAGGTTGGAAAACAATCCTACAAGCAAAAAGATCAAAAAAGAAGGCAGGAACAGCTATACTTAGGTGAAATAGACTTCAGAGTAAAAAAGGTAAAAAGAGAATTAGATTGATACTAAATTGTGACTAAGGGGGCAGTACATAAGGAAGATAGAACATTACTCAACATATACACACCAAAGGGAGGAGCACCAAAATAATAAGACAATTATTATCTCTGAAAACAGACATTAGAGAAAATACATGTGTACTAGGAGACTTCAACACCCCATTCTCATCAATGATCGATCAATGAGGCAGAAAATAGACACTAGAGCTCTAAATAAAGACCTACATCTCATGCACTTAACAGATATCTATCGGACACTGTATCCCCCCAAAAATTAAATACACGTTTTTCTCAAATGTGTACAGATCATTCTCCAGAATTGATCACATATTGGGCCATAAGACAAATATCAACCTCTGCATAAAGATCAAAATCATTCCAACTATCCTGATACTCTGATCATAAAGGCTTAGAACTAAAAATAATTTATGAAAAGAAAGCAAACTCCCATTTCTTGGAGTTTGAAGTCCACACTACTCAAGACTAAAGAGGAGATCAAAGAAGAAATTAAAAAATACTTTGAGTGGAATGGCAGTTAGGACACCACTTTCTAGAATGTATGGGTAAAGCAAATGCAGTAATAAGAGGAAAATACATAGCAATACAGACTAACATCAAGAAACAAAGAATTCAAAGAAACAACCTAATCTCCCACGTTGAAGATCTGGAAAAAGAACAAAAAAACCCCCAGACCAGTAGACTAAAGGAAATAATAAAAATCTGAAATGTGATAGAAATTAAAAAAATACCTAAAAGACCAAAAAAATTAAAATTTGGTTCTTCAAAGAAAATAGACAAACCTCTAGCCAGGTACACAAAGTAAAAAAGGAGGAAAACACAATTGGATCCTAAAGAGGAGAAATTAGAGCATAATCAGTAGAAATCAAAAGAACAATTAGATTACTGTGAACATTTGTATATAAACAAGTTCAACAGTCTAGAAGAGAACAAATTCCTAAAATGATATAATCATCCAAAGCTAGATAAAGAAGAAACAGAACACCTAAACAGACCAATTACAAGCAATGAAATTGATATAGTAATCAAAACATCCCCCCAAACTAAAGCCAAGATGGCTTCACAAATGAATTCTACCAAATGTTCAGAAATGCACTAGACCCTATCCTACCCTACACAGTCTCAAAAAATTGAAAATACTACCAAATACATTTTATGGAGCCAACATTACACTAATACCAAAGCCAAACAAAGACAACACAAAGAAAGATAACTACAGACCAATCACTAATGAATGCTGATCCAAAAATCCTCTATGATATTTTTGCCAACAGAATCCAACAGTGCATGAAAAGGATAATATATTATGATCAAGTAAGATTTATTCCAGGGGCATAGTGATGGTTCAACCTCCAAAAATCAATTAATGTAATTCAACTCATCAAAAAATAAGAAAAAGAAAAGCTATATGATCTTATCAACAGATACTGAGAAGGTTCAACATCCATTTATGATGAAGGCCCTTCAAATTTTTGAGATAGAAGGAACATACCTTAACATGATAAAAATTATATATAGCAAACCCACAGTCAATAATCATTCTCATTGGTGAAAAGCTGAAAGCCTTTCCTTTAAGATCAGAAAGAAGACAAGGATGTCCACTCTTGCCACTGCTTTTCAATATAATACTGGAAGTCCTAACCAGAACAATAAGATGAAAGACATATAAGGAATCCAAATAGGGAAAGAAAGACAACTATCACTATTTGCAGACAATATGATAACATACACAGAGATGCTAAAAATGCCACAGAAAAATTAACCAGTTTAGTAAAGTAGCAGGATGCAAAATCAACACAGAAAAATTAGTAGCCTTCCTATATACAGTCTGATGAATTATACAAGGAAACCATGCCTTTTATAATTGAGACAAAAAAGTCAAATACTTGGGAATAAACCTAACAAAGGAGGTGAAGGACCTGTACAAAGAAAATTATAAAACATTGTTAAAAGAAATACAAACACAAAGAAATGAAAAGACATCTCTTGCTCATGAACTGGAAGAATTAACTATCAAAATTGCCATCCTACCAAAAGCAATTTGAATTTACAGATTCAATGCTATTCCAATAAAAATCTCAGTTGCATTCTTTAATGAGATAGAACTAATATTGATGAAATTCATGTGGAGCCACAAAATCCTCAAATAGCCAATGCTATCTTGACTAAAAGGAGAATGAAGTATCACATGTCTATACTTCAAACTATACTACAAAGCCATGAAAATTAAAACAGTATGTTACTGGAACATAGACACACAGACCAATGGGAATTGAAGAGAAAACCCAGAAATAAAGTCATACATATATGGACAACTAATCTTTGACAGAGGAGCAAATAATATACAATGTAACAAGGACAGTTTGTTCAATAAATGGTGCTGGGAAAACTGGACCACCATAAGTAGAAGATTGAAACTAAACCTCTACCTCACACCATGTACAAGAATCAAGTCAAAATGGGTAAAAGAACTGAACATAAGTCCTGAAACCACAAAATATATAGAAGAAAATATAGCTAAAACAGTACATGACATAGATCTCAGTAACATCTTTAAAGACTCACCCCCAAAGCAAGGAAAATGAAGGGAAAGATAAACAGCTGGGACTACACCAAACTAAAAGGCTTTTGTGTACAAAGAGACATTAACCAAAACAGCTGGGACTACACCAAACTAAAAGGCTTTTGTGTACAAGAGAGACATTAACCAAAACAAAAATACATCCTACTGATGGGAAGAAATTTTTTTCTCTCCATACAACTGATAAGGGACTGATCACAAAGATATGCAAAGAACTCAACAAAAACAAAGCAAATAATCCAGTCAAAAAAATGGCAGGTCCTTCACCTCTTTTGTTAGATTTATTCCCAGGTATTTGAGTTTTTTTTTTTTTTTTTTTTAACTTATAAAAGGGATGGCTTTTTTGATTTCTTCTTCAGATTGGCTGTTTGTATATAGGAAGGCTATGATTTTTGTGTGTTGATTTTGTATCGTGCTACTTTGCTAAACTGGCTGATTAGTTTGATTAGATTTTCTGTGGAGCTTTTGGGGTTCTCTGTGTATATTATAATATTGTTTGCAAACAGTGATAATTTTACTTCTTTCCTTATTTGAATTCCTTATATGCCTTTTTCTTGTCTTATTGCTATGGCTAGGACTTCCAGTATTATATGAAGAGCAGTGGTGAGAGAGGGCATTCTTTTCTTGTTCTAGATCTTAAGGGGAAGGCTTTTAGCTTTTCACCATTGAGAATGATGTTGGCTATGGGCTTGTCATATATTTTTATGTTAAGATATGGTCCTTCATTATGTTAAGATATGGTCCTTCTACCCTGAGAATTCTGAGGGCTTTGATCCTAAATGCATGCTGAACTTTGTTGAAAGCTTTCTTGGCATCTATTTATATGATTATGTGGTTTTTATTCTTTTTGTTGATTTACTGATTTTCAGATGTTGAACCACCCTTGTGTTCCTGGAATAAATCCTGCTTGGTCATTGTGGGTTATCTTGTTGATGCATTGTTAGATTCTGTTGGCTAAGATTTCATTGAGGATTTTTACTAAAAGAAAAAGCGGGCAATACAAAGAAATGGAAAGACATCCCTCGCTCATGGATTGGAAAAATTAGCATCATCAAAATGGCCATCCTACCAAAGCAATCTACAGATTCAATGCTATTCCAATAAAAACTTCAATGACATTCTTCAAAAAAACAGAAAAAAATTTGATGAGATTCATATGGAGATACAAAAAACCTTGAATAGCCAAAGCTCTCCTGACTTAAAAAAAGGGGAGTGGAGGTATCACACTTCCAGACTTCTATACTCAACTATACTTTTAAACTATTCTATAAAGCCACAATAATAAAAAACTGCATGGTATTGGAACGAAAACAGAAACATTGACCAATGGAATAGAATAATATAAAGCCCAGAAATAAACCCACAGGCTTATGAACAACTAATCTTTGACAAAGGAGCAAAGAATATGCAATGGAATAAAGACAGCTTGTTCAATAAATGGTGCTGGGCAAGCTGGACTGAAAGAATCAAACTAGAATACTAGTTTGCAAAAGACTCAAACTAGAATACTGCCTTTCACCATGCACAAAAACCAACTCAAAATGGATTAAGGAATTAAACATAAGACCTGGAACCATAAAATATATAGAAGAAAAAGTAGGCAAAACCCTACATGACATATACCTCAATAACATCTTTAAAGACACAGTACCTAAAGCAAAGATAGTGAAGGAAAAGATAAACAGCTGGGACTACATCAAACATAAAAGCTTCTGTACAGCAAAAGACACACTAACCAAAACAAAACAACAACCCACTGGCTGGGAGAAAATCTTTGCACATGACACTACTGACAAGGGACTTATCACAAAGATCCACAAAAGAACTGACCAGACTACACAAAAACAAAGTAAACAATCAGTCCAAAAAAATGGGCAGAAGAGCTAAAAAGACATTTCTCCAAAGAGGAAATGCAAATGGCCAAAAGGCATATGAAAAAATGCTCAACATCTCTTGTCATCAGAGAAATGCAAATCAAAACCACTATGAGATACCACCTCACACCAGTTGAGAATGCCACATATAAAAAAATTAGCAACAACAATTTTGGCGAGGATGTGGAGAAAAAGGAAGTCTACTACACTGCTGGTGGGAATGCAAGCTGGTCCAACCGTTATGGAAAGCAGTGTGATGGTTCCTCAAACTACTAAAAATGGAACTCCCATATGATCCAGCAATCCTACTCCTAGGAATATACCCAAAAGATACAAAAACACTGATTTAAAAGAATACCTGCACCCCCTATGTTTATTGCAGCACTATTTACAGTAGGTAAGACCCGGACACAACCTAAATGCCCAAAAGCAGATGATTGGATCAAGAAGATGTGGTACATACATACTATGGAATACTATTCAGCAATCAGAAAAGATAAACTAGAGTCATTCATAGAAACATGGATGGAGCTGGAAGGGATTATGCTTAGCGAAATAAGTCATAAGGCAAAAGAAAAATACCAGATGGTTCCCCCCTCTCCCCACCCCAAGGAGGACTATTAGGGAACCAAATAAGTGATCAAGGAAAATAATAATAAAAAATACAACAAAAACACAAGGACAAATTGGGGACACTTGGTGGGGAGAGGGGAGGGAGTAGTTTGAAGGCATTAGAGAGCACAAGGGACTGAGGTGATCATGCACTGGTGAAATGGTGGTGGGAAATCCATGAGGACTACAATTGATGTCAAATATAAATGAAGGAGAAGGGGGAAAAATGGGCAGAAAAACTTAAAAGACACTTCTCCAAAGAGGAAATGTAAATGTTCAATAGGCATATGAAAAAATGTTCAACATCAATTATAATCAGGAAAAAGCAACGCAAAACCCCAGTGAGGTGCTATCTTACACATATTAAACTAGCAATAACAAATGTTGGCTAGGATGTAGTGATAAAGGAACTCTCCTTCATTCCTGGTGGGAATGTAAACTGGTCCAGCTACTATGGAAAGCTGTGTGGAGGTTCCTCACACTACTGAAAATGAGCTGCCATATGACCCAGCAATTTCTCTCCTAGAGATCTACCCAAAGGATACAAAAACATTAATTGAAAAGGGTACCTGGAGCCTGCCTGATGGCACAAATGGCTAAGCACTGCAGTATGAAGCATTCACAGCCAATGCTGCATGTGACCCCCAGGATGTGACCCACATGGAACAGCAGACCTCTCCTGCCTCGCCTGCTGCTGCCCTCAGCAGTGTACTTCAGTCAGTCTTCCTGTTCTGTTCTCCACTCTGTCTCTGGTGAATCCTTTCACCCACAACACCCCTGACCTGTTCCCCAGTTTTTGTATGTATAAATATTTTTTTTTAAAGGATATCTGTTCCCCCCATGTTTATTGCAGCACTATTTATAATAGGTAAGATGGGGAAACAACCCACATACCCAAAAATAGATGACTGGATTAAGTAGATGTGGTATGTATACACAGTGGACTATTATTCAACAATCAAAAAAGGTGAACTCATGCCATTCGTAGTAATGTGGATGGAGCTGGGAGGGATTAAGACAGAAAGAAAAGTATCGAATGGTTTCCCTTATAGTTGGAGTATAGGGGAACCAAATTAAGGATCAGGAAAAAAAAATAACAAAACAAAAATAAACAGACAACCTTAAATCAGAGATTCTGTCAGGGAGTGGGAGGGAGAGGGATCAAGAGGGTAGGAAGAGCACAAGAGACTGTAGTGATGGTGCACAGGTGAATGGGTGGTGGAAATTCTATGGGGACTACACCTAAACAAAAAAAGCAAACATTGTACAAAAATGAACCATGATGTAAAAAATATATATAAATGAACAATTAAAATAATTAGTAGATTTTATACAAGAAAGGAAATCTATATGAATGAGTTCATACATATCTATGAGTTCTTAAAGTGAGACAGTTTATATCCAAATAATGAGACAGCAAATTTCTGAAGGGTAGTAATGATTTATGGAAAAGGAAATGCGTATGAGGAAATGTTGACTTTGATACATTTGTGGACATTGGAATTAGTACAATCTTCTAAGAAAGTAATTTTTTGGTATTTATGGTAGATATTAACATTACAAACATGTGTTCCCCTTGATTCAGCAACTGTGTTATATGATATTTCATATATATGTGTATATGAGAAAATTCATGTCTTCAAGAACATAGTGATTTATCATATCATTGTTTATAATAGCAAAATGCGTTAAAACAGATCTTACTTTCTCTCTCCCCGCTTCCTCCTTATATTCTTTTCTTCTCTTCCTTCATCTGTACGTTTCTGGAATAATTCCATACAGATATATGAAAAACTTCTTGATTCTTTAATTTTTGGTTTCATTGAATTCTTGCATTTTTATTTAGTTTTATGGATTCATATATTTCTATTTTATGCATGTGGAAATTTCTTTAATAACCACTTAGTTATTAATGGACAGTGAAGTGTTTTCTATTATGTTAACTTAATATTCTGAATAAATGTTATTTAGAAATATCTTTTGCTTGGAACTTTTACTATTTATTGTGTGAAATATCTATAAAGTTTTTTGATCTCAAAGTAGTATCTTTGTGGAAAGTTGGAAACATAATAAGATGTCCCATAGACCTTTCACTCAGCTTTCTCTAATGTTTAAATATCGTAACAACACTAATTATTAAATCATAAAATTAATAGTGATATATTAACTGTTATGTTGACTTTTTTCCTCATTTTCTCTTTTTTCCTGTTCTATAATCCACTTTAGGGTCCTGCACTGCATTTGGTTGTCATATTATAGTCTCTTTCAATCTGTGAAAGTCCTCAGACTTTGGCTTTTATGACATTTACACTTTTGACATTTTTATACTTATGTTGTCGAATATTGCTTGAGTTTGTGTGATATTTCCTTTTGATTCCATTCAGATATTACACATCATTGCAAGAACACAGCAGTGATAATGTGTCCTTTTCACAGTATCTTACGAAGGAGATTCAGGAATATCTTACATCTCTGTTAATTTTAACATATAGAGACTATTTAAGTAAGATGGTGATTTTCAGCTTTCTCTGCAGTAGAGATACTCTTTTCCCCCTTGGACTTAGTATTTTGTGACACTTTGCTACTATTCAGAGATGCCAAGTATACCTCCCTGTTTCTCATCATGCTTTCATGATTAATTTTAGCATCCTTGGATTATTTTTGTCTGTAACTAATGTTGTAGTTTTTTTCTATTTCATTCATGCTATGTTAACTCATTAACTTATTGCTGTTACTCTAAAGGAAAACTGACTTTTCTCCCATTTATTCAGTTATTTATTTTATCATCAAATCAGGGTAATTAATTCTATGGGACATAATCCACTATTACCTTTATTGTCCAAACTGTTCCAGATTTTACCAGTGGAATCTCTTTATGTTGGTTCCTTATATTCTGGCCCCATAAGATATTCCAGGTTTACCATAGACTCCCTTTCTTCAGTTCTGGATTGAGCCTTTTCTCCAAGTGCCCCAGGTTCCTTTCTTTGGTGAATAGTTGAAGAAACCTAACCTGACGACATAGATGAGCCTTACTATGGGGATGACATAGCTTGTAGATACTGTCATTGGAAAGAGTTAGCAAACATCTGTATCTTTATCTTATGTGTGTATACTAAGAAGCATGAGGTCATAGTACTTACTCCCTTTGATTCTGTTTTAACTGCCTAATAGTCATTTCTTATTTTTTTTAAAAGATTTATTTATTTATGCATACAAGAACTGGGCTGTAGGCCAGAGGTACAAGAGGTGAGAGAATTCACCAGAGACAAGAGTGGGGAGCAGAACAGGCAGATTGACTGAAATACACTGCTGAGGGGAGCAGCGGGTGAGGTAGGAGAGGTTTGCTGCACCATGTGGGTCCGCTCCCTGGCTGAGGCTCCAACTCATGCTGCAGTGGCTGCAGATGCTTCATAGTGTGGTGCTTAACCCCTTGCACCACCAGGGAGGCACCCCCACCCCAGGAGTCATTTTTAATTCTCTTTTCTTATATGTAACTCCATTCTATGACAGTGATAAATTTTGTTATTTGTTCAATACTAGTAAACACATACAGAAGTTTCAGCACTACTAATTCAGCATCCTGTGAAAAATATTTTCTAAGTAAACATTGTATTGAAAATATAATGTTCGACTTAATTCTTTTCATCTTTAATCTTACATATGCAGTCAAAGTGCTGCTTTCCAAAGTTACTTAGGTTAGTTATTTCCTTTGCCATCCTGTTCATTGGGGTTATGTTATTAATTTGTAATTAAGTTATTAGAATTTTGTTCTACTTGTTTTCAGTTTGTTGCCACTTGTATTCCATTATGGATATACCCACTTCCTGTCTGGTTTTAATTATTTTTTTTTGAGTTTATGAAACATTGACATGTTTCTCAATGTCCAACCTATACTAAATAGTTTGATTTTCAGAGAAATATTGCTGCTTTTTTACCACCATGTTACTCTAGTTTTTCCATCTATTCCTTTTCTCCCATTTGTTTTTGGTTACTTCTTGCCAATCATTGAACTTACTTTCTTATTTCCTATCCTATTCACATTTTTCTGCATTATTTATACTTTGTTGCAATGTATGTTTGTACATCAATCTTAAATTTAATCAAAGATTAATGTTCCTAAGTTTATTTTAATATTAGATCTACAGTTATATGTATGAATGGAGTTTTCATGACTCTTAATGAAATTCCCCAGCTGTTAGTTACATTAAGTATATCCTGTATTAAGATTCTTTTGTCAGGGACCATGTGTTCTAATGTTTAAAACTTTTCTCTGTTGGTTGACTGTAAATTCATTCTTTATACTTTCTTCCACTATGTATTAAAAATTACTACTCTGTTATTGCACTGTTTTAGACAATGTTGGTGCAAGTCACATTTTTTGCTTTTGTTCCTTATTTCATCTTTTTTTTGGTCTAGAGTCCTTGAGCATTCTTTTTCTTTGAAATCAAAGAGTTTACTACATAAGTCCTGGAGTTGATTGTCTTAGGTAAATTCTCCAGCTGTTGGCTATCATTCTGTGTAAATTCATGTCTTCTTTAATTTATGGAGGTTTTTTTTTTTTTAATATATTACAGTTTTAGTTATTGACTATTCTGATTTTTTTAAATATTCTGGTTTTTTTTTTAATCTTCTGTTTTGTGAAAATGCTAATCCTTTTTGTTTTCTAATTCTGTTTTCTGATTTTGTTACATTTGACTGCTTTGTTTATCTCATTTTGTTATCCTAATTGTTTCATGGCTTTTCTCCTAATATTTCCTTTTAATTTTTTAAATTGGGATTTTAAAATGGATTTTTATATTTAGTTGGGGTTATTTTTGGGTGGGTTTAGTTGGAAAGATTTTTTGAATCTATATCTTATGAGTTCTAAATTATCTAAATTATCTTCACATAATATTAGTGAAAAAATCCTAGAAAAAGCAGAAACCACTCAAAAAAGTCCTTGTATATTTTTTCCCCTGCTATTCTATTTGTGTCATTTTGGTTCCAGCCTTCTGTAGGTAACACCTAGAATAGTTCTTGGAATGGAAATGTGGTTGTAGTGTTTTGTTCTGCTTGGGACTTGCTGACAAAGCATTATGATCAATAGCAGTGGAGAGGGTAAATTACATGAATTATTTCCCTTTATAATTTGTAGAAATGAGGGCCTCCCTGGTGGCGCAGTGGGTTAAGCAACGCACTGTGAAGCAGACTGCAGCCACTGCAGCACGAGTTCGATCCCTGCTGCCGGCCGGGGAGGGGACCCACATGGCACAGCAGACTTCTCTTTCCATGCCCGCTGCTCCCCTCAGCAGTGTACTTCCGTTGATCTGCCTGTTCTGCTCCCCTCTCTGTCTGTGGTGAATCCTCTCACCCCCTAACACCTCTGGCCTGTACCCCAGTGCTTGTATGCATAAATAAATAAATCTTTAAAAAAAATAATTTGTAGAAATGAGGTGCAGTGAGTGGCATTGTTATTCATGGCATGGACCACCTCATAGATTAGACTACTGTGTGAGGAGATCCCTTTAACCATTTGTTCAACAAATATAATCACTTGTCTGTTATGTTTTGGACCCTGTGCCAGATACTGGGAACATGGGCATGTCCTTGGCTATAAAGAAGTTTTTTTTTAAAGGAGCACTTTAAATCTATTTCTATTTTGTATTGATCATCTTTGTACTGAGGTTTGGGTGTAATTAAATTGTACAGTTCTGAAAGATGAATGAATGAAGCTTTGAAATTTATTGGAAGAAAATCTTTGATTTATGTTGTATTTTTTTTAAGCTTTTTTGTTTCTTAAAAATTATAGACTTTCAAGTGTTGGTGGTTTTTCAAGATAATGGTGTAATGTTTCAAACAGTTTTCTTGTAGTATGCACCAAATTTAGGTAAACAGGATGAATTTCCCTGATGGCAAGCACCATAAGCAGTGTTTGTTTCCTTAGCTTCATTGCTCCAGTCACTGCTATTCTAGGACTGACCTTTTTTATTTTTCCCTAAATAGTTAAAACTAGGACAGGTTGTCAGTTGTCTGGAATTGTTCTTTCTATAAGAAAGCCTTTATTAAGACAGAGTATTTTCTCTTTGTCTGTGCTTCCCTTTATTCTGATTGAAAGAAGATCTTTGCTTTTTCCATGTAGCTTTATATAGAAACCTGGTGCAGTAGGACCTTTTCAGATCAAACCTTAAGTCTTAAAAATAAAATTTTACAATGATGGTTTTGTTCAGCAAGGCAAGGTGATTTATAAAAAGGCAAAATTTAATAAAAATAATTTTTAAAAAGGGCAATATTTAAACATGTTTGTTGTTTGGTTGTTCTCAAAGAGGCATCTTGTTATATATCATCAGAGTTTTCTGACATTGGCTGGGACTTTAAGAAGATGTGATTGGATGTGACTTTAATTTTTGAGCAGTTTACTGATGATACTAAAGTATTTAATTCCTGAAGCAAATAATCAGTATTTTGTTAGAAATGAAAACAAAAACAGGCAGGGAAGACTATATGGCTTCAGTTTTGTGAGTTGCATAGTGTTAGGGGTGTTTATCTTAACTGCTTCCCTGTTGTTTTGGTATCGTTGTAAATTTATTCACAGCCCTTTTACATGGTGACTCCCTAGAAAGAACATTAAAGAAAGTTGTTACAACAACTCTCAAGTGTGACCTGGAGTCTAAAATGTTTCTAAACAGTCCCTTTGCGGCCTAGCCTTAGGGGAATCCAATTCTTTCCTGTGCTTTATCCTTGTCCCCAACTTTCCCCAGAAGGGCAGTTGTGAACCACTTTCAACTAGAGTCTAAGTTTTGCATTCTTTTGGTTTTACTCTCCTTCCATTACTTAAGCCAGGCATTGTGTTGCGGGCCAAGGATACAACATGAATGAGTCAGTCCTGTCTTTTGATGGAAAAGACAACATGCCAGTTACCAGTTTCTTATTTCTCAGCCCCAGATCCAGCCTTTACTCCGGGACTGGAACAGGATCCAGTGTTAGTTCTCTTTAGCTAAGGGCTGCAGGGGTGACGTTGTCAGTAGAGGGTGCTGGAGGGAAATGATAGAGCAGGTTGTCACTTCTCAGGGTTCCAGTTCTTCCTGTTCGCTTACTGGGGGGTCCAGGTGAGAGATCTGGTGGAGCTCATGTGGCTAATAGTACAGAGCCTGCCTCTTTTCCAGTGCTGCTGGTTCTAGCGGTACTGTGCCTTTTGTATTGTCTTGGTCTTCCATACCTCCTCAGACTGGGTGACATTTGTTTTTTATAATCCACTCTACCAGCATTTAGTCTTGAAGTGTACTTCCTGTCTAAGTTACATTTCTTAACATGCACCCCTTTTAAAGCATACTGTATTTACTGTAATTACATTATCCTGTAAAGTGTATTGTCGTGTTTGG
Source organism: Galemys pyrenaicus (assembly GCA_019455555.1). Taxonomy (NCBI): domain Eukaryota; kingdom Metazoa; phylum Chordata; class Mammalia; order Eulipotyphla; family Talpidae; genus Galemys; species Galemys pyrenaicus. The sequence goes on from JAGFMF010011624.1 coordinate 1,326,597, forward strand.
TTCACATGTGTTTCTCTTTGAAAACTGTGAGCTCTTGTTTATTTCAATACACCCAGTGCCTAACAGCCTCTGAGATGCTTGCTAAAGTGATTTAAATCTATTCCATTCTTTTCCCTTGCCTTGTGCATGGCAAAACCTTGTTTTTGAGGAAAACACTGGCTGTCTTTTACTCAGTAATGTGTAAAGTGTTTCTATGTATTTTCTTACCTAGTGGTATCTAAACTTGTGGAAATAAGTAACTTGCCTCCATTTCTATGTGGCTAGGAAATGATGGAATTGGTTGCATTTTTTGGGGGTGGTGGGAGAGTATACTTTTATTTTTTATTCAGAATTGTCTAAAAGGACTTCAAATACATATTTTTTCCCCTCCTACATCATAGCAGTTGGACTAGTAGCCAGTAGGCCACGTTGGAGTTGATTTTTAAACCTAGGTCAGTCCCACTCCAAAAACCCTTAAATATTTTGATGTTAAAAGTCTTTACTTTTATTTTGTGTGTGATTCTTTTTATTTTCATTACAATCAGTACATTCATTGAGTACCTAACTAATCCAGCAGTTGGTTTTTAAGTTCTCAGTTTTCTTTTTTTCTTCTTCTGTGTTTGATCTATTAACTGAATATATCTCTTGGAATAGTGTCTTGTCCTCTTCAAAATAGGAATTAACTAAATATTTTTTTCCTCTGTCACAGTGATGAAAATCAAGAGGTAAGAACCATAATACCCATTTCATGACTGTTAGGTGATTTTACCTAGGGGCAGTTCATGTTTTCTTTGTGTTGACTGTTTTTTGTTAAAGGCTTAGGTCGTGATGTTGATTTTTTTGCGAGCCATAGATGCTTTGTCTAAGAATCATTCATGATTGAATGATAAGGAATTTTCTTTTAATTGTATGAAGTGTATGTTCCAGAAAACTGGTCTTAGCGATAAAATATATCTGATTTTCAGGAACTTCATTACTTGTTGATCCATAGACTTTAAAAACTATTTTTCTTCTCAGTTTTGAAAAAGTAGTTTACAGATCATAGAACATTTGGGATGCTTGTGGGAAATACAATAAAATCAAATACTGATTTGAAAAATCTTTATCTCCTGATAGTGATCACCATGTTTAACACACTGGCTTATGGCTTTCCAGTCTTTTTTGTACTGGTTTCTCTCTTACATACTATGTTGTAGTACAATTTCTTACAGTTTTTGTATGGCACTTAAAAAAAAACCCACTTAAGTTTAGTACTTGGTATAATATTAATTTTAAATGGCTGTATAATACTGCCTTTTATAAATAAGCTCTTAATTTGTGTACATCCATTGGTCTGGCACTTAGATTTTATAAAATTTGTCATTCACTACAAAAAATGTATTATAACTATCAAGTAAATGAATATATTTTGGCATTAACTATTTGTCTTCCTTTATGATTATTATTAATGTAGATCAGATTTCTAAAGGTAGAATTGTAGTCAGGATGAACATTTTAAGAAATCCGGATATGGAAGAAGGTCAAAAGGTATAAACTTTCAGTTAAAAATAGTAAGTTACGGAGCCTCTCTGGTGGCACAGTGGGTTAAACACCACACTATGAAGCATCTGCTGCCACTGCAGCATGAGTTTGATCTCTGGCCAGGGAGGGGACCCACATGATGTAGCAGACCTCTCCTGTCTCACCCGCTGCTCCCCTCAGCAGAGTATTTCTATCAGTCTGACTATTCTGCTCCCATCTCTGTTTCTGGTGAATCCTCTCACTTCCTGCGATTCTGGCCTGGATCCCAGCTCTTGTGTGCATAAATAAATAAATCTTTAAAAATTAGTAAGTTACAGGTGTACATTATGATGACTAAACTTAATGATACTATTTTATATAGTTGAAAGCTGCTGAGAGGGAGTAGATCATAAAATTTCTCATAACCAAAAAAAACTGTAAGTATATGGTGGTGGATGTTAAGGCTTTTTGTGGCAATTGTTTTGCAGTATATACAAATATGGATTATTTTTGTCATACACCTGAAACTAGTGTAATGTTATATGGTGGTTATACTCAATAAAAAAAACAACAACAACAAAACTTCAGATACATTTTGTCATGTTTTCTCCAGAAAACTTTTATCAATTAACCTTCCTGTCAATAGTGTACAAGAGTGAAGGAAGTACACTTTCACTTCATGAGCCTTAACAATTGCTAATTTTGAATTTTTTTAATTGCATGGGAAATGGGGTGACACCTTATTGTTTTACTAGGTATTTCTTTGATTATAAATGAAATGGAGTATTTTTACTTTTGGTGGAGTTACTTACCATTTTATATTATATTACAGACTTCATGTTGTTAAAGTGTACTCATGTGAGCTTCTTATATATTGAGGATTAGCTATAGAACTGCTTCACTGTGCTCACAAAAGCAGTAATCATGAATAAATAATCCTCAGATCTTGAGCCAAAGTTTGGTTGATTTAATGTGAATATATTGAATAATAGTCCTGTGTACCTACCATTGTCTGCTTGAGTACTTATAGTGCTATAAAAAAGTGTGTGTGTGTATTGAGATGATGCTAAGCTAAATATTTTACTCAACAATGGTGACATGTATTACAAATAAAATACATATTTCATGTGGCAAATACTATATTAGTTTTTAATTTTTTTTAAAAACTTTTTGGTAAAGCAGGACATATCTAAAGGACAAGGTAATGATGACTGAGATTCTTTAAGGATTGTGGGTCAGTAAAATATTTTATTACCCCCTCCCTTTCTAATAGCTTTTGTGTTTCACATTTGTAAGCTGCCATTCATTGTTTTGTTTCTTTCTAGCTTTTTTTTGTATGAATCTTTGGACTAATTCCTGCAGAAAATGTGAGTTCACAGTAGTGCCCTATGGGCCAGGGCATCTCTGGACCAGCAGACCCTGAGCAGCCACTGCTGCTGAGAGCAGGTGCATGTGCAGATGGCATGGTGGGGCCAGCCTGCCTTCTGCTTGGTGGTGCTGGAGAATGTGATTGATAGTACAGCTTACTCCGTGCAGTGGTCTGAGGCACGGGGAGCAAGAGTACTAGGCTAGTTGAAAATCATAGTTGGCAGAACAAGCATACACTTAATTTAGTCTGTAGTTTTAGCAGTCGTCCTTATTAGTACTCTTCACTACAGGTTGTGGTGCTTGGTGTTTTGTCCCCTCGCCTCCTCTCTTGCCTTGTATCTTTTGAGGAGATACAAGTTGGAGAAGGTATTCAGTTATCATTGCTTATGTATAGTCAGTGCTTTACACTGATTCCAATGCAGTGTGAAGGCAACTCATTATATGCCTTCATTTGGTTTATTGTGGCTTTGGTTTATAGTTTACAAAGTGGGGTACCTATACCCTGAGGGTAGATAAAGCAATGCATGGGAGTTAGCTGCGAAGAAAATACCAAACTTTAATTTTTATCTTTGAAAATTTCCATTTCTGTATAACTTTTATATTGTACAAAATTTGTACAGTGGTACAAATACCCAATTTGTAAATATACATTAATGGGGAGGTATATTCAAAACCCTTTAATTTTTAGCTTTGTTTTACAGCCTGTAGCTTTAAAGTTTTGTAAGACTTTCATGGGATTTGTTATTGTGTATGGCAGCTTTAGTTTATTCGTAATACTAGTATATTGGGACATTTATGTAAGATTACTCCATCCGTGTAGGTTCTCTTTTAGCCTCTGTGTAAATAAGACTTGGTAGAGTAAGTACATATGAAGGGTGAGAAGTTGAGGACAATTCTCACTATTTCTTTGCCAGGATTATTATCTGAATTTTGAAAGGTCAGAATGACTGAAGAGCCTAGAGATAACTAATATAGAAAGATTCTGTTTTTTGTTTAACCGAAAAATGCACCTGGAATTTTATAACCCTTTCAGGCTGTTTTCTTACAAGTCCTGTCTATAATCAAAATGCATAATGATAATAACTTGTCTGTATTTTTCTTTTTGTAGATTTTGTCTATAATTTTTGAAACCATTCTGGACTTTCAATTTAATATTCCACGGATTTTGTTTTTCTGGGTCAAAGAGGGGGCAGTTATGTTTTTGAATTCAGAAATTTCATTTTTCCTATTCAAAAATCATAAAATCTAAAATGAAACTATTAATATACATCAGGTGTGGGAATTTATATTGATTATCATGTTTGCATTTCCCCCACCCCCCAGGATAAATTATTCTTCAAGGCTTCATTTTTAGTGTTTTTTTTAAAGCAACCCAGAGGGCCTCCCTGGTGGTGCAGTGGGTTAAGCAACGCACTATGAAGCAAACGGCAGCCACTGCAGCACGAGTTCAATCCCTGCTGCCGGCCAGGGGGGGGACCCACATGGTACAGCAGACCTCTCCTGCTGTGCCCGCTGCTCCCCTCAGCAGTGTATTTCTGTTGATCTGCCTGTTCTGATCCCTGTTCTGTCTGTGGTGAATCCTCTCACCCCCCACAACTCTGGCCTGTGCCCCAGTGCTTGTATGCATAAATAAATAAATAAATCTTAAAAAAAAATAAATAAAATGCCTGCTATTTAAAAAAAAAAAAAAAAGTAGCCCAGAATGTAAGAGTTAACAAACAACCCCAAACCTATTGGATTCATCTGGGAAAACAGTTTTGAGGAGTCACAGTGAGAAGAAGATAGAAGTGGCCAAAAATGTTATTAGGAAGATTGACTGAACTTGCTGGGAACACAATGGATCAGGTCTTTGCCACTGTTCCAGGGGTTGATTCTCCAAAGTCTGACTCAGCCTCTCACTTTCAGGCCTCCCTCTTGAGTTCTGTTACACATGCCTTTTTTTGCTTAATCAGATATGCTAACCAGTGGTTAAAGCACTAACCATTTCTGCTGATTGACCCATTTGAGAGAAAGTAATTCTGACATTTTAGTACTAGGTCACTAAATCCTTCGCGAAGAAAACCTCATAAAAATTACACATTTTCCTCTTTATGAAACACAAAGTGACAAACAGGACACATGAATGGTTTGTCTTCCCAAGTAGATGTTTCTTCCAGGGAGCCGTTTCCTGTGTGATTAGTTGGTTTTAGTTCCTATTCTTTAGGTTAGTGTACCCTTTACAACACATATGGCTGCAGCCTAGCTGTCTTGTCTTTGGCTTCCTGAAAGGTTAAGACCCCATATAATGTTTGCCTTTTCCTGTCATGTCTCATCCTTGTAATGAGGATAATTAAAATCTAACACTAACAGGTTTTCTTAAGACTTGGTTATATTTAAACACAGGCTTGCTTGATTCAGAGAAGTTTTAGTTTCATTAACCTGTACCTTGTGTGTTGGACAAGAGTTTCACTGTCACCCCTCCAGCAACCTTCATCTATGTCACAGGTTTATTCTGGAGGCAGAAAGAACTCCTTCAGTGCCTCAGTTGGAGAAGAATGGACACCTATCTCCATGTATCAGGATGTCATTCTTTGAGCCTGCTCCCACATCTCGTTCATGTTGTGCATTTCTGCATTAATTTTTTTTATGAAGAAGCATCATTCGCAGTAGTAACAGACCCTGAGTCCCACCGATACCAGGGCTAAAGAAGTAGCTTCTTTTCTCAAAACAGCTCTGGCAGATGAGTTGTGTCATTTTCTATCCCATGTAGTAAAACACATAGATATCAGAAGGAAGGCGTTTTTCATTTGATTTTTCACCTCTACTAAAAAAAATCAGAAGATGTTTTTGCTCTGCCTCAGTAAAGGGCTTACTGTCAAAATCATCCTCTAGAACTGCTCAGGTTATATGGACCCATCCAGATGTCCATAAGCACAGTTTTCTCTTTTAAAACTGATTCCAGATGTCATGTTGTAATTGGAGGAAGTAGTATTTTTACATTGATAGGAAGCTTTTCTTTCTCATAGCTGCTAATTCAGCTACACTGCTTAGTGTCTTGATATCTCAATATGTAGATTCTTTATAGCTATCCTTGCTACTTTTATCATTATTTTTCTCTGTGATCGTGCTGATATACTCTGGTTTACCTACCGTTCTGGAAGATGACTGTGCAGTTATCCTGGGTCTCATTGATATGTCAACATAAAAATTTGCCATTTTAACCATCTTTAAATATACAGGTCAGTGGCATTAAGTACGTCCCTACTGCTGTGCTACCACCATGGCTACTGATATCCAGAACTTTTTTATCCCAAATTGTGTACCCATGTAACACTTATTCCCCTCTGTCTTCCTCTCTATTCCTTGTAACTATAGAACTTTCTGCCCTTATGAAGTTGACTGTTCCAGATACCTCATATAAGTGGATTCATTGTTACTTTCAAAATAGATCTGAAAAAGCCACTGCCACATATCTTGAATGCATGGCTTAAATCATTAGTTAAGTTTGGACATGTGCTTTTAGTGATGTTTCCAAAGGTAATCTGTGTTGACTGGCCAGCTGTAAGCAAGAAGCCAAAAGTGGGGAGACTCCAGAAAATATGGACCCTCCTGCTTTTAATAAAGACTGATTCTGGGAAGTGATCTAAAACTAAATAGAATTCTTCCCTCTGTTTTTACAGTCATCAGTGTCAGCAATGTATACAAAATGGGGGAAATTGTTATTTGGGCTTTACTTAGGCTTAAGACTCCAGAAAGTTAAATATTAGAATGTAAATTCTTGGCAAGATCAGGGATCAGGTAGCTGAACATATCCTAAATTAGTGAAGGAAATAAAAGCTATTCTTTAGAAGACAAAAAACAGATGTTAGCCCAGCAACAAAGACACCTTCTTTAGCCTACCTCCAAGGGGAGAATTCAGACATTTGTACTTCAGACACTTTTGTATCTCTACCCATTATCTCTTGCTTGGATTAGGGGAAATGATTACTGTGTTTATTTTTAATAGTGTTTTATGTAAATATTTTAAGAAGATTATTTAAATTTAACCAGATATTTTATAAAGTTATTTCATGTATAATAAATTGAAAGATACTATCATAGACTAGGAATCAGAACTTAAATGACATTTGAGCTGACACTGTGTAACCCTTTCATTAACTATTCATAAGTACTACATGACCTGTCTGTTGCTCATTTTCTTTATAACTTTCCGCACTTAGGACTTGACTGAAAATAGATTGTGTTGGGGAATATTTTGTATGATTCAGCAGTCCGATTTCATAATGTTCATTTGTAAGATGTTTCAGCATTTTCCATTTTTGCTCATGAGCATTAAACAAATCCTGTGTTTTTATTAGAAACTTGACTACTGATAAAATTTTACCTTTGGCGGCATTTCTAGTTACCCTATAAATGTTATCTCCTTGTACCAATTCATCCAAGATGAAAAGAGAAATTCAGTGGCGAGGAGGAGCAAAGGGAAGCAAATTGGCCATTCTTGTCCTAGGGCTGGATGAATGGAAAGCTACAAGATGTAGTGCCAAAGTTAGTGTGAGCAATCTGTAAAATGTGGCAGAAATAAACTGATTTTATTTTGGGGAAAAAAAAAAAAGACAAGACCACATCCACTGGGATGTGCAAATCGTCATTCATGACTTGAGATGAAGCGGTTTAAAATGCCCCCAAAACATTTTGTCTCATTACTTGAAGGTACTGGGTTCTTGAAGCTCTGGTTTCTGCCTTGGGTAGGTGAGATTTTTTTTTTTAAAGAATTATTTATTTATGCATACAAGCACTGGGGTACAGGCCAGAGGTGTGGGGGGTGGTGGTGAGAGGATTCACCAGAGAGGGGGAGCAGAATAGGCAGATCAACCGAAGTACACTGCTGAGGGGAGCAGCGAGGCGAGGCAGGAGAGGTCTTCTGCACCATGTGGGTCCCCCGCCTGGCGGGCAGCAGGGATGGAACTCATGCTGCAGTGGCTGTGGTTTGCTTCATAGTGCGTTGCTTAACCTACTGCGCCACCAGGGAGGCCCGGGTAGGTGAGATATTTAAAATGCCAAGTGAACGTTTTTTCCTAATAGTTATTAAATAGTTAAAAATTTTATCTGTTGTTGAAAGATGTATGGGGTTTAAATCAAATGAGAAGGCAATTTTGGGGTGATAATAAATTATTTTAGGGAAACTGATTTTAATAGAAAAATTAATAATTGTTTTTTGATAATTACTCAGGGCTCTGGGCCTTAATATTTATGAATCATAGATTATTCTAATCTGATAAAATCCAGTAATTCTCCCTCCACCAAAAAGAAGCACTTGCAAAACACTGATACGTTTTCATACATCTTCTATTGGATTTCTGAGAGACTGCCCTGGATGTCAAGTTGGAAACTTTTTACAAAGGATTTGGTGTGAATTGACAAAGCAGTTTTGTCATTCATAACAATTAGTTCTTGCCAAAGAAGTTCAAGATGGGGGACCTCAGGACTCACAGCCTGTTCTGCCATGCAAAGGTCCTTACCATTTAGGAGTGAAACAGGCAAAACAGTCAGCAGTTTGTTACATAAGCTTGATATGAAGGGTCAGATCTAGCTTTTTAGATGCCTTGACTACTACCACTTTGTATGAAAGGTTGGTCCTGGCAGTAACAATGACAATTTAAGATTAGAATTCAGGTAAAATTACCTTTATGTTCACCGTCAGAGAGCATCGAATCTTCCTTAAATCCATGACTAGAAACAGGAACTTTAGAGAGAATGATTTGCGCTATCTCTAAAGGCTGTTGATGTTACTAATTCTTACTCCTTGTCCATTCAAAAAGAGTCTAGAGCCACTAGATACTTTAACCAATTTACATATCTTAAGTACAATTACTTTTAGTGGTTCCTGCTAGTCAACAGGTTATTAATTTTACCAATAAAGACTCATTTCTGACATGTAAAAGGATAATTAGCAAACCATAAGTTGTTACTTTAGAATAAAAGTATGTACAGTTGCTCTCTCTGGAATTGGGATGCTGCTTGGAGTGCCAGGGCTTTGCATTCTTCACTAGGACAACCGGATGTCTCTAAACCTAGACTTAAAGTTTAACTATACAGACATCTCATTCTGTATGCTCATGTACCTTAAGGAGATGACGGACACTGTAATAGCAAATAAATGATGGTCTATGTGCTTGTATCAGTGAGTCACCTCATTTCATCCTCATCTGCCTCTAACATTCCTATTGGTGGTGGATTTTAATACCAGGTTTGAGTTGCTGCAGTGTGTGCATATTGACTGTCTCACGCTGCCATGCCCATTGTAGACGTTGTGTGATTTTGCAACACTGGCTAATCAGGGAGTTTTGTTGAATGAATGAACATTTTGAAATCCCCACTGAACAAATTTTTAAATGCCTTTTTATGTTAGAATAATTTTGGACTTAGTGAAAAGTTGCAAAAATGGAACTTTCCTGTTTGCCTTTTACCTGGTTTCCCCTATCTTTAAGATGTTACATCACTGAGGTACATTTGTTACATCTAAGAAGTAAATATGGGTACTTTTTTTAATGAACACTATTTGAATTCCATTTAATTTCCCCCCATTTCTGTTCCCGAACGGTATCCTGGGCACCACATTGTCTTTAATTATCATGTCTTCTTAGTCTCCACTTCTAACAGTTTCTCACGCTACCCTTGTGTTTAACAAATGTGAGGATTACTGTTTGGTAGCATGTTGTTCTGGGGTTTGTCTGATGTTTTGCTCATACTTAAGTGGGGCTACGGTTCTTTGGAGGAAGACTGTAGAAGTGAAGTGCCGTTCTCACTACAGGGCGCCTACTGTGCAATTTTAGTTTTATTAATTCAATGTCGGAATGGAGAGTGAAGGAGGGCCTGAAGTGGAATTAAATCAGTTAGTTTTGCTGTGGTGAAAACTGGTAAAGATAAGGTGAGGGAACTGAAACTAAAAGAAAAATTAAATTAATGGGGGAATTCAGTCTTTGGTATTCCTTGTCATGGGTCACCTTGGATGTTTGAGAATTGGTAGTATTTATTTAAAAGCTTGACTGATATAAATCATGCAAATAAAAAGACCAGTGCTTTATTTTATAGATACATATCAAAGGGAGAATTGCAATAATTTTTTAAAAGTCTCTCAAATTATCAGCTTTTTGAAGTCAGAAAAATTTTAATTAGATTTTCATTTCTTTTCCTCTGCTATGTTTTTCCTTCCCCTGTGTTTTCTTGCATAAGGTTTATGTTTTTCAAGCTGAGTTAATGATATTGAGAAACATTTCAAAGCATTTGTCACCAGAGTAGTTTATCCCTTAATTAATGGTGAGGTGGTTTGCAGACAGGTGACACACTTTAATGTATTACAGAGACTAGTCTTGTTAGTTATTGATTAGTGATGAATACATTACTGCCATTTTTAATCATAAGAAAATTTCTCTTGAGGATAATTAATCAGATTCATGTATTTCTTAACCTGTGTAGGATTATCATCTTTTTTAGTTACAAGAACGAACCTGCCTGCCTCTGCTCTGGGTAAATTCAGGACAGAATAGACAGGCTTCCAGGTTTGTATTTTGATCTTTACTTTTATTAGGCAGATGAGAAGTGTACTTGCTTAAAAATTACTTCAAACTGCCTTTCCTGTTGAGTAGGTTTTGAGCTACCTGCTTGACAGATGGTGTTGGGAGTAATTACTGAAATCATGTGTTTACCTGTACATGGACATGTGTTCACCAGATGCACCCTGTTTACCCAAGGCTGTTGATTTCTTAAAGAAATACACACCTCATGCATATAGTTGCATAGCTTAGGAGAACTGAGGCTCCACTAACTAGAGTTCTCCATCTTCCAGTTGCAGAATTACCCGTAGTGAGAAGACCCACCTGTGTCTCTGAATGAGTGGTTGATTAACTCAGAAAACCACTTTAAACACTATTTATACTTTACATTTTTTTTGATTACCCAGTGCTTTGGTTTTGTTTGTTCATATAATTATCTAACAAATCTCCAAACTAGATTCAACTATAGTAATATTGATCCATCAGTCTGTAATGTGATGGCTGTGGATTACTATAGTGTTATTTGTACATGATATTTTTAAACGCATTTTTTCCAGTCCACGTGTAAAGATGTACCCACCCCTTCCATCTTTCAGGTCTGGTTTTGGAGGCTTGGATTTTGAATGAATGAATTTGTATTTCATTTTTTAATGACTCCTGGGTATTCCTATTTTCATGAAGATTGAGAACAGCTAATGTTGTACTTACTAATCACCAAAACCTAATTTATGTTTTACACTCTTTTTGATTTTAGTTCTATTAAAAAATGTTTAAAAAACTCAGTGAAGTAACCCCTTTAACATGTGTGTTCTCAGTGCTCAGTTTTGAAACTGAGTACATTGAACTGTCAATAAACCCAGAGAAACAAGGAAAGTCATTGTTTCAAGATTTTGACAGGTGCAAAACTGTAAATAATTACAGGCCTGGGCAGAAATGAGAACAGAAGTTGCACAGCAGCTGGCAGGCCTGACCTGTGACAGGTCTGACCTGAGTTAAGTAGCCTAAATTTCATGGCAAGCTCAGATTTGTTTTATAGTATGAAATTCACAGTCTGCTACAAAAAGGTTTGACTGAGACTAGATATCAGCTGCAAAGGGAGAAAAACAGAGTACTGAGAAAGAAAACTGCCCATTGAGGCCCCTTTTGTATGACTTAAGGAGCAGATGGACTGTGTGGAGATGAGTTAAAGTTGACTTACATATTGATGGAAATAAATCACTTAACACCAGTTGGTATAAGCAGTTACTTTTGAGGAGGGCTGGGAGTCTTAGACTTCTGTTACCTGTTCCTAAAGCTTTTTAATGTTTAGTCTCTGAGCATATCTGACTTTGTAAATCAGACAGCCATTTTAACTTACTATCCTGGGAATACATGAGTAGGGCTTTTTCTAGGTCTTTATAGAGAGCAATGCAGATTTAAAAAAAAAAATTATGTGTATTTTACATCGTTTTTCCTGTCTTTACTGTGCATGCTTTCTCTCGAGGTGTAGTCTACGCAAAATTCCTATCACCATTTCACCCATGCACCACCACCGCAGTCCCTTGTGTAAGAACACATTCCCTCTCCTGTTTTGGTCTTTCTCCCATTCCCTCCTCTGCAGTCTCTGATTAATAGTTGCCTGTTAATTTTGCTTTTTGCATTAATTATTATTACCCCCCACCCTTATTTGGTGATGCACATTTTTAATGAGATTTTATCCTTTAGGTCCGATTGAGTAGTTCCCCATCTTAAAACTACCAAGTTTGCTGCCGATCTTTAAAGAGGCCTGCATACTCCAGCAACTTCCCCCTCCACTCACCCTGTTATTACCCTGTAGTGCTGTGGTTTGGAAAGGACAGGCAGGGTGCTGCCAAAGCAAAATACAAAGCTGATATTTGTGTGACCAGTTTGAGTTATAGATGAGTTTTCTTTGGTTTGCACAATGTTTTAAGAATTTGACAGCTTCACATTTAAAAGGTCTTTTTGGCAGTGCTAGATCTGCATTCCTGCAATTGACTGTAATTGGCAGGTGCTCCTTTGTTTTCCCCCAGGCCTTGTCTTTCTCTTGTTTTTTCACTTCTGTTACCTACTTGTAGACATTGGCGTTAATGACTTGTGATCTGTAAGATGTGTGGGTTTGCAAGTGGACAGGAGTGAACGGCGGAGGCACTTTGTAGGAGAGATGTGGATCCAGTTAGTGTTGGTTTGCTTTCTGCTATGTACCCTCCATGTGCTTTCGTAGTTTATGCACCTAATGCCTGAATTTTTTTTTCTTCTCACTATTAGGAGACTTATATCCACTTGACTTTTTTTTTTTTTTAAGATTTTATTTATGCATACGGGAACTGGGGTACAGGCCAGAGGTATGTTTGTGTAGGGGTGAGAGGATTCACCAGAGACAGAGTGGGGAGCAAAACAGGCAGATCTACTGAAATACACTGCTGAGGGGAGCAGCAGGAGAGGTTTGCTGTGCCATGTGGGTCCCCTCCTGGCGGGGGAGCAAACTCTTGCAGCAGATGCTTCATAGTGCAGTGCTTAACTACTTGTGCCCACCAGTAAGGCCCCCCGCTGATTTTTGAGTTATGTTCCTCCTAAATACCCTTTGTGTGTTAGCTGTCCTGTGTAGGTGTTTTCTGAATGACTACTTGTCCTTCAATTCATGTTATCGTGACTTAGTTTAATCAGCTCATTCTCCTCTGTGCTTTTTTTAATGAGAAGTCAGCTTTATTGAATGATGAGAGATTGATTAGAAAAGGAATATACCTATTTTAAATACTCTAAGCATATCAAGAGTTAGAGTAGATCATTGTATAATGCCGTGGTGGTTAACTTAACACAGCAATAGTACCCTTTGTAGAGTAGATGAAAGGACTTAGGAATGTCCCCAAAATGAAAGTTTTCTCAGAAAAGGGAAGTGACGGTCCTTTCTTCCTCCTTCTCTACTGGGCATCTGATGGTTCAACTCTTAGGCTATAAAAGCTTTAGAAGGAATACATGCTTTTTGTTTCTAATTAGGAGGGGAGAGGAGAAGGTGGCAGAATTGAGTTTCTTTTGTCTAAGAATTTCACTGCCAGAACATATGAAACATTTAAAAACAAACAACAGAGTACCTCACTTGTACATTGACTTGGCTCATAGATGACTCATAAGTTGGGTTGTTCTGAGCTTTATTGAATAATGTTGTCAGCTTCATCAGAGGAGTCTTGTCAATCAAGAGTTGGGAAACTGTGACTTGTGGGACAAATCTAGCTTGCTGTTTTCTGTAAATAAAGTACTATTGAAACCGTTGCACCCCCTAGTTTTACACACTGTTTAAGCCTGCTTTCACTAAGAGAGCATAGCTGAATATTGTGACAGAGACTCCATGACCCACAAAACCTAAGATGTTTATTATCTGGTACCTTAAAGAAAAAATTGTGCTGACCCTTGGTGTAAAATGGTTCTGTCCAAATAAAGAAAAAAAGAAAAAAAAAAACTCTTTTATGTGCTTTCGATTATATTGAAAACAAAAGAAATTATAAATGATTTTAGGGTTTTCAGTGGATTTTTGATGATTATAGAAATATTTTATAGGGCTTTTGTCCCATTTGAAATGAAATGAAGCTTTTATAATACTTTGGGCTACAATTAGCCTATGATTTTATTATATCATTGATGACAGCTGTTTCTGGGGAAGATTATAATTATCATTAACAGGAAAGCATGAAGTAAAAGAATTAATGAAATGCATATTAGTAAAGGGAGCAAAATAACAGCTTTATGTTCTGGGCTACAATTTTTTTGATGGAAGGAATATAACTATTAAATATAAAAACATAATGTTATATAATTAGATTTGAAATTAAAGTTTTCAGAATATATACACAGTTTTACACATGGTTTATTTTGGTGTTTTAAACTTTAAAAACTGCTAAAAGTTTTACTAGAGAAACAGTGAGCTTTCCTTTAATGATAAAACTAAACATTACTACATGTACATTTTTACTTTCAATTTTGAGAACATTTGAGAGTAGCAGACCTTTATTGTAGGGTTCATTTAGAATTATTTAGAATTCCAGGTACTGGAATTTCAGCGCTGAAAAAAATGTTATACTTACTGAATTTTACATTTACATAGGTAGGGAGGGAAAAAAATTAATATTCACTAACTCATTGAGCCATACCAGATGCTCTTTTCAGTCCTGGGAATTTAGCATTAAACCAAGTATATTTTTTGTCTTCTATGTGGTTTAAATCAGATTTAGAGAAGAGGGTTAACATGTCAGTAGCCAATGATATGAGGAAAATAAAAGCAAGGTTTTGAGACAGATCGAGGGTGACATTTTGGCTAGTATGGTCAAGAAAGATTTCGCTTGTGAGCAAGCACTTGAATGATACAGTGAGCGACAGGGATATTTGAGGAAAGAGAGTAGGTAGGAGAGTGGCTGTGAGAAAGCTCCTTGGTGGGATAGGAGAATAACAAGCAAAAGCAAGAGAAGCCAGTGTGGTTGGCATAGAATGAATCAGAGGGAGAATTGGAGGGGATGAGTGTATTTCTGCTCAATGAATGGTTCTGAATGTATAGCAGAGATGAAGTCACCTGGAGCCAAGGTAAATACTAATATGAAGTGAAAATGTAAAATGAGAAAATAAGGTTGTATGGAAGATGTTCCTAGTCCAGAAGTCAGGCAATATGAGTTAATTTGCTTGGTGTTTTGCAAATTAAATCTCAATTCTGTGATTCTTGTGATTTACTCTTACAAAATGGAATTTTACACAGTATAGTCTAGTGCCCTGAGGCCTGTATAAATTGTTGAATTTATGGTTTGCCAGTACCCATTATAGGGTGGCCATCCGGTTAATTTGCAACAAAGAATATGAGGTTTGGAATAAATGGGTCAGAAAGCCCGGCTAAAATGAGAATAACAATTCACATTCAATTAAAATGTGCATAGCCTGCAATATTTTTTCATTGTAGTAGGGTTAAGGGGAGAATAGAAGTGGGATGATAATTAATAGTTGTAAATTTAAAAGTCAGCCTCATTCCAAGTGTTAATTTTTCCTGGAAGTGTTGTACAAAACGGTCAAGCTCCTGAAATTGTAGAAACACCGATTATGATATTTATAATTGTAAAGCAAGTTAGGTACCTGACCTCAAGTGTGAACTAATTAAACAAGGGCTTGTGTAATATGCTTTAGCAAAAGTAGGTATTTAAAAACAATTGACTTGTTTTTTTCCTTATATTTTATGTGACAATATGACGTTTAATTTTTAAAAATTACTAAAGATTTTTTTTGTTGATAATTTCAGTTTTCACAAAGATATCAATAAATGAAATTTTTTGTCTGGTGTAATAAGATTACTAAGTTTATTCACAAAACACAGAGTTTATAAAGAACATCAATCACAATTACTAAGTTGTTTTTGAATCAGTACAGGGCTTTGAATTTCAGCAGTTAGTAATGAATATTGAAATACAAAGACATGTGTGTATCATTTAGAGAAGTATTTTCACAAGGAGGCCCCTCAAAAATAAAAAGCTTTGGTTAAAAAAAATTCTTTTTAAAACACTTGCTGGGAATTCAGGACTTGTTTTTATGCAGGAGGGATAATATATATGGTAATTTGATTTTCAGGGAAACCCAAAATATATTTCATAGATATATTTAATGGATTTTAGAGGACACTAGTACTAGTTTTGAGAAAACCTAATTTCCAGTGAAAACCTATGATTTTTCTTTTCCTTGATATACATGGTTTAGCAGCCTCTCTTTGGGCTTACTTTTCTCTAGGTTGCTGGTTTCTTTGCCCATGTGGTGGGGAATATAGTCTTTGTGTAAGTTGTTTTGTTAATTGGATATAAAGATGAAGCAATTCAGGACATTGAATCCTGTCACTAGCTTTTCCCAGGGCAGCGAATCTTATCCATGATCTCTCTGCCCATGATTACTAGCCATAGGAAAGCTGAGGTGATGGTGAGGGCTGTGTCCCTGACCATCCATTTGCTCCCCACTTTACAGGACAGAGGTGAAGACCAAGTACTGCACACTGGCACAGGTGGGCCCTCTGCTTAAAGCATTGTGGTGCTTCCTATAAACGTTTTCCTTTGCTTTAACTGGGCTGCTGTATTGAGGGCTACCCACCCCTTCTTTGGCCTTGCTTGTTGTGAGGACGCAAAATTGTTTGGCACTGGACCTTAGCTGGAGGGTTGTTTGGTAAGGAAGGTGAGAAAAATCACCCATTCTTAACTTTCTATCCCTCCCCCCTTTTATTTATTTTTGGCAAATTTGATATAGTGATCAGATGGCCATAGTCTGACCCACTAAGCTTCTGCCTACTTTCTACTCCTCAGTTTTGATTAAAAATATAATACAAACCAGACATCTTTCTCCTTACTCCTGACCTTGTTCTTCAAATTTGTGACATTTTACCTTTGTTTACTTCAACCAAAATGTGTGTTTAACTCCCTAGTTTTACAAGAGAGGAAACAGTGTCACCAAATATATAACTACAAATATATAGGTATATATCTATGTTTATGCATATCATTTCTGTATCTCTCACATAAAGTCATAAATAATCCAGGAGTGCAGCATCTGCCTCACCTGCTGCTCTCTTCACAATGTGAAGGGATGAGTCACATGAATGATTGTGTTACTTGCATAAAGTACTTGGAAGACAGTTTACTTGCACAAGTTCTGTGCTTCATGTCATAAAGATGAAAAGTTTGAGCCATCTGTTACTTGAAAAAAAAATTACCCTAGTATACCACCTGGTGTTTAACTAGGCCTTGGGATTTGTTCCAGATACAGCACTGCTTCATTGAGCAAATATCGGGGTGAGGGGGTGGTAGAGTTTGGTGATCTCTTCTGTGACTTTGGTGGGGCCCCTTGTACTGAGTCTTGAAGGTTGTTACTTGGATCATGTTGTTTCCTATTGTGGCTTGCCTGCCATTAAAAACAATTTTGTCTTAATTTTGAAAATTGGAAATGAGGAGTAACATTACACAAAACAACATTATACGACGATGGAGATAATGTTCTGTGCAGCAAGATTTAATTTGGAGCAGTGGATGGCCACCTGCTAGGCCTTTGTTCTTGTGGCAGTCTGGCAAGTGGCCCCAGTGTTTTGGTCCTTTCGTTAGTCATGTGGCTGCAGAGATCTGCCTGGGTTAGGTGCAAACCATTAATCTGGTAGCACAGAATGATGGAATATTTGACTACTGGTGTTTGAATTAAGAAAACAAATCCCTTTTAAAGTTATTATTCAGTAATCACTGAATGCTTTTATCGTGTTGATATAACATCTGAGTCTTTACATTTTATCTTGGAGTAGCTTATTCTTATCTGCAATGTAAAAAAGAAATCTAGTAGTCTTTGGCAGTGTGGCAACGAGCTACCATATAGCACCTGTCTACTTACCCACTGTGGTGGGGTATCCATATAATTCAGTGACTAAACTGGGACACTTCTGAGAGTGACAGAGAGCTACTGTTTAGCCAATAATTACGCTGGGGTAAGAAGTAGAGATAGAAACATGCCTCACTCTAGTTGTAAGGCATGGCCATTTCCACCATCTTCTGTGATCAAGAATATGCAAATATTCTGCATAGATTTAAGGGTGATTCCTATTTTAAAACTGCACTAATTGTGACAGGTATGGTGCCTCATGCAAAGTAGGCGCTGAGTATTTGCATAAATTGAATAAATATATTTTAAAAAAAAACTAATGTTTTCTGCCAAATATCTTTAAAAATGTACATTTAAAAACAGCTTTGGGCTAGAAATCCTCTGTATTTTTCTGCCATTCAGATCTAGACTTAGATTTTCCCATAGTTGTATTATGCATTGACCTATGATTTGAATTCTAAATCCATTGTAATATATAGGATATTGTAAGTATAGAGACAGCTTACAATATTGTGTTTTTCTAAAATAATTTAAACAACATATTTAAAGAGTGAACCATCTAGTCAAGTGCTTATGACTTATTCTGATAATTTATTTACTTTTCCTTATTGCTTGATAAACAATTAAATGGTTACTTAGCATTTCCTTTAATTCCTTGTGAGAAAATAAGGCGGCCAAGTCATTCAGTTTGGATGCCTGATAGTATCTTGTCAGGGACTTGCATAGTATGGAAGCATGAGATTTTGGTTGCTTTCTATACTAGTTTTTAATTTTTGTGTTTACACTTGAGAAATTTGTATTCTTTTTGAAATTTTTGTTCACCAGTCCTAGTTGATGCATGTAAGACATAGAAAAGGATACAGGAGTTCTCTGCATTTCTGGATGAGGTCGATAAGCTGATGTTTCTGTTGTGTGATTTAGCTCAACCCTGGAATGTAGGTTACAGTGTGGTGGGTTTTGGAAAGTCAGGTGTGGTTTAGAGGGTACTCTCTGATGTGGTCTGGGAACTTTGGTGTTTTCTTCTGTTCTGGGGTAGTTTTCTCAAGAAGGGGTGTTGGAAGATCTTGGGTTGATGGATTCAACATCTCATGTATTCTCATTGCCTCATTTCTAATGTGAATAATTTGAGGTAGATGCTGTTATTCTTTTTCTACATGTGTGTTTGTGTCCTGATGATTTAATAGTCTTCTTCTCTGCCATTTTCCATTTTGCTTTTCTGCAATTGTGGTTTGGTTTCTTTCTCTTGATCTTTCAGGTTTTTTTTCTGATTTTTAGGTCTTGCCTCTCTTTTTCACTTGAGTGAAAAAGTTCATGAAGTCTTCCTGTTTATTTCTAGTCTTAATTGTTTGTCATATTCAGATGCTGATCATGAAAGAAATTGCATGGGTGGGTCATAATTTTTACATAGTAAAAGTAATTCCATGAGGAAGATACTTAATTTCTTGTCAATTATCTTTCTTCCTCTATTGCAGAGTTAAGCTCTGTGGGAAAGCATTCTGCTTTGTATCTATATCCCCAGAATCTGGAAAGGGTGTCTAAAGTGGTTAAAAAGATGATAGTTTACCAAATAAACAATATTAAGGGAGGACCTTGGAATTTGTTTGCTCTGTAAAAAACTGCTGAACTTTTCAGGTATTTGAACCTTCTAATGAGGGAGAAAGTACTTTGGAGTGATTCTTCTTGTACTGTAGGTTTACAGTTTCTTTTCTTTCTAATGCTTGTTCCTAGACTTGATTTTACCACTTTTATCTGTTAAGACCCTTTATTGCAAGTAACAGAAATCTCAACTGGAACATTTAAACAAGGAAATGGATTATCCTTACAATGAGAAGCCCAGGAAGGCTTCAGAGTGTTGATTGAACTTAGTGTTGTAAGAGACTCAAGTTCGTTCTTTTACCTTTCTCCCTTTGGCATTTTTGGCTTCATCATTAAAGCTGACTTTCTGTGGTTATGAGCTCAGGAGCAGTAACTTTTCCTTATTTCTAGCGGGAGAGAGGCTTTTTTCCTTGAAAACTCAAGCAAGACTTTCTTCATGCACCATTGGTCCAAATTGACTTCAGAGTACTCTCCTGAACATTGGCAAAGGAGATGAATTACAGCAGTTGACTTGGACTAATCATCTCAAGTGAAATAGATGTTGGAAGCAACTACAACACTCACTAAAATCTCATATGAATTAACCTTTATAAATAAATTTCTAAAAGACTGTTGATTTCCTGAGCTCCAAGTTAAGACTTCCTTCCCAGAGTAATTAGGTTCATAACCAGGAGGATGTTGGGTGAAGTCAACATTATCATGATAATTGCTTCATCAGGGAAATTACAGCATTTAAATTTAAAAATGTGACAATTTTTATACTGTTTCCAAGTTTAACAAATATCACTACATTAGTTTTATGAAATAGATAGTAGTTATATAAGTCAGTTAGAACTACGACTCCCCCTTAAGTGTGTTTGCACTGATAACAATTGGTGTGTTTAAATTATTTAAGTAAAATGAAATCTTGTTGACTGGGAAAGTAGGAAAGATAACTAGTACATAGTGAAGCTTACTGAAAAAATAAAGTCAATATATAAGGCAATGTGCATCTGTCACTGTAACTTACTAAAAGGTTTTTGATTTACTTGAACATACAGTAATGGATTATTTTTGTTTGGCCAAGAATTCTCAGTAAATATTTAATAAGCAGCTTGGAGGCATTATGATATTGTAGAGAAAACACTGAATTAGGAATTAGAATCCCAATTTCTAGTTCTGGCATGATCTGTGTGATTTCTCGTACAACATTCAACCTCCGTGAGCCCTCATTTCTTTAGAATAGACTTCCTCTGCAATTTTCTCAAAATGTCTTTTTCTCTTCATTGGTTGGAACTACTCCTTTCCTGGCACTTTAATGACATTACCGCTGTCCTTCAGAGGTGTGGCTTTTAAATGGCATTAAGATCAGCTGTGATTATTTGACCAAGGAGGGACAGATGAAAAGTGAATCAGAGTTGTGAGATAGAAATAGATGGGGGTTGGGCCTCCCTGGTGGTGCAGTGGGTTAAGCAACACACTGTGAAGCAAACCGCAGCCACTGCAGCACGAGTTTGATCCCTGCCGCTGGCCAGGGAGGGGACCCACATGGTGCGGCAGACCTCTCCTGCCTCGCCTGCTGCTGCCCTCAACAGTGTGTTTCAGTCAGTCTGCCTGTTCTGCTCCCCGCTCTGTCTCTGGTGAATCCTCTCATCCCCCAACACTTCTGGCCTGTATCCCAGTTCTTGTATGCATAAATAAATACATCTTAAAAAAAAAAAAGAAATAGATGGGGGTTCTGTTCTTAGTGTAATAGTCATTGCAGAAAAGGTTCTTTCTTTTTGAAATACACATTTTATTACGAAGAGAAATGTTTTGTCGATGTAAGCGCATTACACTTTCCCAGTACTTCTAGCACCTCATTAGCCAAAGATGAACTTCTAATGATGTTTGGCACCTGGAAGGTTGTCAGGCGAATACGTTTGTAAATAAAGTTGCAGACACATAGATTCCCTAGATCAATTGTCATTTAGTAAGAAGAGGTTTGGATTTTCAGAGTCCTAAGAGTGGGTTGGCATGCTGGCTCAGCTAGTTCAGAAGAAAGCTTGGTAGCATAGTGAAGTGATAATAAGGACATTCCAGTTAGACAGGAGAACATGTGCTTGATTTTACCACTTACGTTACTGTATCTTGATCAACAGGGATGATTCCGTGTGGGCTGTAAGTGGCAGAAAACTCAACCAAAAGTAGCTTGACCCATAAAAGATTTTGTCTCAAATAACAAAAGTCTGGAGCTTGGCAGCTTTAGGTTAATTAATGTCATTGCTTAGTGATGGCTTCTAAGACACAGGGACCTTCCACCTTTTGAAGCTGCTATTAGCTTGTCCATGGCAATATTGCTGCAGGAGCAATAGTTTCCTATAGTATATACATTCAGGATGATAGCCAGTCCAGAGAGGTATTAGTAAGAAGGAGAATCATTTTAGAACTCCACTGCACACCTCTGGCGAGTAATGGGTTTCCAAATGCAGGCTGAAAATCTTTGACTCACATGGAGAGTGAGGAGGACATGATTGACTTAGATTATTTTTCCTTCGGGGTACAGGAGGCTCTTTGCTGAGGATGACCAGACAAAATCAGGGGAAGGCAGGTGGGCCAGCAGTAATGAGCACACTGTGTGACTTAGAGTCTCGTAGCAGCTGCATGGATACCAAGAGACAGGGATGACAACATTTGAGACAGTCTGTGATGAGGCAATGGATAGATAGGGTGCTATGGGAGATTACAAGAGAACAGACTGAGTCCTACAGTGCCAGTGGTGAGGGAAGTTTCTTCTAACATCTGAGTTGTTACCTGAAGAATGAGTGGGGGTTAGGCAGGGATTAGTCAGGGCTCTGTGCATCCTTTCATGTTTTTACGAAACCACAACCTAGATGCCGGTGTGTTGGGACTGTATGAAGAAAAATTTTAGGGCAGCATTTATGGATTAAGTACCCAATCAGTCTTAAACCCCACTCTCTATAGTTACAACAGCTAATGTTCCAAATGATCTTTATTCTTAAAGATCCTTAAAGATCAGTTGTATAATAATTTTCAAAATGTCATATTTTCAGTGTGACACATATCGACATTCTTGTATCTTTGTAAGATTCTAAGGAGCAGAGGATGGTATCTGTGCTGGCTGAGCTGCGTCTGTACAGAGCAACATTGCTTACCTGCTGGCATGTAGTGAGAAGTGTGTCTAGTAGAATAACAACTAGGGTGGCTTTCATTATTCAGGAAGCACAGTGAAGAGACTTTCCCTTCTCTGACTCTGATGCAATGAACATGCCATGATTAAGTTTTTTGCTGTTTTACCTTTACTTGTGTCCTTTAAACCCACCTCTTGAGATATGATTGGTTAATTTATTTTTCTTCTAGTAATTAAGGAGTTCTATTTTCTGTCTTCTGCTGGTATACATTACTTGTTTTTTATCTCCTTAAATATTACCAGTGTCTTAACGTCTTAAAAAATGACACCATGCTATGTTGGAGGTATGTGGGTTCTTTGGCGGAGGGAGTAATGTAGTGACATTCATCTGAAGAGGTGTGCATCTATAACCCTGAATAATATACCATGTTGTAAACGGAAATTACCTTAATAAAAAATAAAATTAATAAAATGACACCATTTTCTTACAAGAGTACATGAGTCACAAGAAGTGAATCAGTTTTGGCTACTGGTTCTTACTGTCCACAGACAGTAATTAGGAGATAGACATTTTTTTTTCTTGTTACTTGGAAAATAGTTCTCAGCTATATTCTTGTTTTTTAAAAAATTATTTCCATATCTCATTGATCGTAATTGTATAGTTATTGTTCCCCTTAGGTGGGGCCCTCCCATCAATATTCCACCCTCATACTGCCACCCCGCCCCCTCGTCTCCCTTCCCCTCTCCGATCTCTCTAGCTCCTCTCTCACTGCATGCCCTAGACTGGTGGTCAACCCATGGGCCTCGTCCTTTTCCTGGCTGAGGACCTGCGCTCCTGGACTGCAGAAGAACAGGCCATCCTCATTCCCCAGGAGCAATTATGAGGCAGTTAAAGGCAGAGCACTTCAGGAGCCTCTTGTAGGGCAGGTATGTGGTGTGGTTCTCCTGTCTCTTTGATTTTGGAATTTCTGCGGTATAGAAGACTTCTGTTTCGATCACTGTGTCCAGGGCTTTGATTTGCTCTCTCATCTCCTGGAGGTCTGCAGTGCCTGAAGTACTAATGCTTTGCATCAATCTGATTTAAGTGTGGGGGGGTGGTCAGACTAGAGGGGGACTCCCTACCTCCCTTTATGCCCAGGTATGTTCATGGAGGATATGTGCAAGTCTAATCAACAAATTTTTTTTTTTTTTAACTTAAAGCAACAGAAACTTATTTTCTCATAGTATTTGGGGCCAGAGTCTGTGAAAAGCAGGTATCAGCAGGGTTGGCTTCTTCTGAAAGCTCTGAGGGAGAGTCTACTCTGTGCCTCTCTCGTAGCTTCTGGTGGCTACCAGCAAGCCTTGGTGTTCTTAGTTTCTAGATCCCTCCAATTTCTGCATCTCCACATCCTTGCCAACATTTGTTGTTGCTAGTTTTTTGGTTTTTTTTTTTTTTTTTTTTAAATAATATGTGCCATTNTTTCTGCATCTCCACATCCTTGCCAACATTTGTTGTTGCTAGTTTTTTGGTTTTTTTTTTTTTTTTTTTTCAATAATATGTGCCATTCTCACTGGTGTGAGATGGTATCTCCATGTGGTTTTTATTTGCATTTCCCTGATTACAAGTGATGTTGAACATTTTTTCATATGCCTGTTAGCCATTTGCATTTCTTCTGTGGGGAAGTGACATTTTAGCTTTTCTGCTCATTTTTTGACTTGGTTATTTACTTTGTTTTTGTTGAGTCACAGAGCTTTGTAGATCTTTGTGATCAGTCCTTGATCAATAGTATGGTGTGCAAAAATTTTGTCCCAGTCAGTGGGATACCTCTTTGTTTTGGGTAGTGTCTCTTTTAGTCTACAGAAGCTCTCTAATTTGATGTAGACCCAGCTGTTTATCTTTTCCTTCACTATCTTTGCTTTAGGTGATGTGTCTTTAAAGATGTTACTGAGGTGTACGTCATGTATTGTTTCACCTATATTTTTTTCTATATATTTTATGGTTTCAGGTAAACGAGAATTTGTACAGTATATATTGATAATTCTCAGTAGCTTATAGAATTGATAATGCCTTCTTTTAATTTCCCTTCCCCCTTCTTGTTTAAAAATAAAGCAGAGGGCCTCCCTGGTAGCACAGCAGGCTGAGCCCGGCACTGTGAAGCATCTGCGGCACTGCAGCAAGAGTTGGATCCCCCACCAGGGAGGGGACCCACGTGACCCGGCAGTCCTCTCCTGCCCTGTCTGCTGCTCCTCTCAGCAGTGTGTTTCAGTGGATCTGCCTGTTTTGTTCCCCACTCTGTCTCTGGTGATTCCTCTCACCTCCGGGGCCTCTGGGCTGTACCATAGCTCTTGTAAAAGTAAAGCAGAAAGCTAAGCTCAAGAAATGAAATAGAAAATTCGTTCATATACTTTAAATGCCTTTAAAGTATCTTACCACAAAATATATAAGATCATGTAAGAAACTAGATTCACCTATGTGGTTGGCTTATGTACAGCCCCAAATATGAGAAAGAAAGCTTGCGTATGTTCTTTATTAACAGGTTATTTAAAAATAATTGTTATTCTGATTTGGCTCATATTTGGACTATATTAAATTACCCTTGTTTTTACAGAAAGAAAATAAACATAAGGAAAGTGACTTACAGTGTCATTTTAGTTTATTTTTCCTACTCAATATATAATGACTTCTTTTAGCATTTTAGTTTAAAAATTTATTGTAGGTGGAAAAGAGAAATCATTGTGAGAGAAGACAAATGTGCAACGATATTGTTACAGGGCAGGGAGAGGGGTACCCCAGAACCCCCAAACCTGCCCTCTCTGAATGGGTTCTGCCATCCACCACATCAAGATAAAGATACAAGACCTTTAATGGAAAGGAACTTTAATACAATTAGGGTACAATATAGAAAGGAAAAAGAACACAGTTACTAAGTTAAGCATTTAAAGTTACCCATCTCCTTGAGGGTAAAAGTCTAGCCAAATAGGATTAGTCCAAAGCAAGGCCCAAAAACCTGCCACACATCTAAAAGAGTTTTTAGTAGACACTCATAGGAAAGCGTTAGAAAGAGTCAGATACATCTGGGAGGAAAAGAGCAAAATTAAAATTAAGATGAAAGCTGCCATTATTAAGCTCCCGACGGGTCTTACCTATATCTGTTCCAACCAGTCCAAGACCAAAAAGCAAGCGCAGTTTTTTTTACATGTCCTTTTGCTCCACATGCTTCCTCCAGGTCTCCTTGCTGCTTTCCATACTGCTTCCTTTTTCCTCCCTTCCTTCTGTGTTCTTCTTTTCTGTCTCTCCAATAGCTTCTTATTCCTGCTCAGCTCCACACACTTAGGGCGGAACGGGGATTCTGGAACTTTCCCCTTTCCTGGGGGACCACCCTGTTACAATATGGTACTGCAGTGTGCAATGATTTGAATGTGTAACCATATGATACATATGATACAAATCATATTTGACATCTACAGTAAGCTAGGTACTGTTGCTCCTATGCAGATACTGTTGGGTAAGAATTTTCCAGCCTCATGGAAGAGGAGATAAGACTACTCAATATATTAATAAATAAAATACAATATTTCAGTTTTGATAGGCTCGATGATAATAAGAGGTATACTGAAGAGAGAGTCAAAGGAGGCATATTGTCCAGGAAAGCCTTTCAAACTGTGCAGTATTTGTACCAGTGCAAAGCTTTGTGAAGAGTTGGGAACTGAACTTTTAAGAAATGATTGTGCTGGTGGTGGGCAGAAGTATAAGCAAGTGATGACTGTGGCTTGAACAAAGTGATAGCAATGGAGGTGAGGAAAACGCTTTAGGTTTAACTTCTATCTCAAAGGCAGAATGAGTGTGGCACATGAGAAAGATAGTAATCAAGGACAATGTCTGGTTTATGTGATAAATTAGATTCATCTATGTGTTTGGCTTGTGTCCAACTGAAGTATTTTAATTCAGGATGTTTACTAAATACTTGAGTTGATGTATATTTAGGTTTGGGGCTTGAGATATCAGTGAGGTTGCATGTAATAGATTTGAAAATTGCTCTGAAAAAGCTTCAAGCAGTATAAGAAGCAAAATCTTACTCTCATGAGAATTTTTGTTGTTCTCTAGAAGACATGGCTGTTGCAAGGGCCAACCATTAGCTTCTTGTCTCCTGTCTTTCACCTTATAGACATTTTTTTTTTTTTAGTGGTTATATAGTTTATTTTTTAATATAAAATTTTTTTAATTTACACATATCTGACATCAATTGTAATCCCCATGTATTCCCCATCACCGTAACACCAGTGCACCATCACCTCAGTCCCCTGTGCTCCCGTTTGCCCTCCACCCTTTCTCTCTTCCCTCCCCACCAAGCAGACACATTCTTTTTATTTTTTTTCTGTAAGAGGATTCATGTATTCCATATTTAAGATTTTAATGTGTGGGGAAGAAATTTGGGCAGTGCAAACTAGAGTGAGAGAAAAGAAGATGAATTCATTGTCCATTTTCTATCTGTTATTCTGACATTTTAAAACTATCCGTTTACAATCAATAAACCAAAATTAAAAATATTAAAAGCGAACATTTTCTTCTTATATTTTCATTTGTACTTTTTGAATCTATTGAAGATAGTTTCCACTTGTGTCAGTTGAGTATAAATTGTAGTTTTTTGGAGGGAATTTTCAAAGAAATGTATTTTCAGAAAAGAATTCTAATGATGTCAGTTGCCACTGTGGTATTTTTTTTTTTTTAATGTTGGCGGCAAATACTTGGGGTTAAATATTTCCTCTAATAATTATACTGCAGGAATGAATGTCAGGATTTACCTGCTCAGTCATTTTCACATAGATGTGAGAAAATTGCCAGAGAGGAAGATTTGTCTCACTGTCAGTTGTTGGCAAAACCAGCACATGAATTTGGGTTCTTCAGATAGTGTGGGGGTTTCCTTCTTGAACCTCCTGCCCTTTAAAGCTTCCAGTTTCCAGAAAGAACCGGTGAAGTTGTCCCATACAAACACTATAGGAGGGCAGACAAAGGGGTGGTTACCTGTGCTTTCTTCATGTTTTTTAATTTTCCCATTCATTCAATGGTGTAGGTGTTAATTAATCACCACAAATGCAGAAAATAAATTCTTTTGTGGCATTCACATTGAAATCTCTAATAATTTTCAATGATTCTGTCTTTTTACTGTCACTCTAGTTACTTTTGACAGGGGTATTCAGAAAACAGTTTGTTTCCCCAAGAATACATCGGGGTTCTTCCAGCGAACTGTGACATCCTGTTTATATACTAGGGGTTAAAACCACTTTCATGTGGGTTCTGAGATACATAGGAAACTTCTAAAGTCTTTAGAGAAGGCTACCACACTTTGACTTCTCTTCCCCTTTCTTGTTTACTGGGAGACCTCTGCTTATTTAGTTTTAGAACCTTTTTTCGTTAAAGTCCTTATTTTTAACTTTTTAGTAATACACAATACAAAAACTTAAGTGCAGAAGCATATACGGTTAGGACATTATTTTAAATCAGATGCTTTTGTGACTAGCACCTCTGTTGAAGAAGAAAAACATTGCTGGCCATTCTGGAAATCTCTTTATGTTCCCCAATATGGTCACAGCTCGGTCCCTCCCTTTACAAGTGAACACAGCACTGACTTTTTATGTAATCCCTTATTTCTTAGGACTTTCTCACCCCAGTTTTGTTATTAGATAGTAAAGTTCAGTCATGCCTGTTTTGAAAAATCTGGTAGGTATTTTAAATCTTCCTTAATCTTCACCTCACCCACTTCCATCTCTTTCTTTTCCTTGTAATTGACCTGTTGAAGAAACTGGACCATTTGACCTGTGGGCTTTTCATAGTCCAGTGTATGCTGTTGCATATTCAAAGTGCAGTGCAGCACGTTCTTTGCTGTTTTTGCTGCAATTTAGCAATTGGCTATAGATCCTTGGAAGGACTTTAGATAGTATTGTATCCTTTTGTCAGGAGGCTTAAAATGTGTGCTCACTTCTCATTTTGTGACGCTACCCCAGCCATTGATCGTTAATGCCCAGCTTCATTATTTTTTTTGAGTTTGAAAAATGCTGATACTCTATTGTATCATCTTAGCATAAATTAGCTGTAATCATTTTATAATGAGATGTTTCCCCTCATCTCCTATTTCTTCATAGGAAAAGTTCATAGAAAAAGGCAAAATAAATGTGGGACTCTTATTTATCCCAGATAAATGTGGGATAATGAATTGGTTTCCTGTTATTCTCATATGTGATTTAAAAAACGCATGAATTTAAACCTATGTGGGCTATAGTTGGTTGCAGTTCTTATCCAAGGTCCAGGTGCGTTGGTTTTGTGCATTTTTCAGGTTGTTTTTTGAGTCCTTTCCACTTAAATCTGGTCCTTCCTCTTTGATAGCTTCCTGGCTCTCATATGGTACGGTAAGATGGTCCAAGCTTATCTTGTGCATTTTCTGTCTCAGATCTGGAACCAACCATTTGTCTAAGAACTCCTGGTTTCTCTCAGTAGGAAATGGTCTTTCAAAGCCACATCTGGGTATTTTTGCTTCTGTGCTAATTATTATAGGCCTTTCAGTGGACACATACACAGAGTCTTATTTTAAGATTAAATGCCTCAAAAGTTCATATTGATACTTCCAGCATCCACTTAAGACCATGGGATTTTTAACTTAGTCCCTTATATGTTACGTATATATCTCCTTCCTTTTTCAACAAGAATCTTGGTTTTCAAGAACATAGGGAATGATAGAATTAGCTCATAGTCCTCATTAGCTTTGTCCCACTTTATGCATGTATTAGTTTCAAAATGATAAGATGGAAGTATATACACCACCAGTCTTGCTTATTGAAAGAATTAAAAAGAATCTTTTGGCAAATACTATCCTCATTCTTGTCCCATTTATTTTTAGTGGGGATTCTATATTTGTACTGTCATACCGTCTAGCCATTAGTACTCAGTCTTTAGCTTTTCACTCTTATTTCATATTTGTTCCATATATAACTGTATTTAGTGCTCGTTGCTAGGCTGTATATAAATACCTAGTAATACTTTGTGGTTGTTTGAAACTCATTCTCAGCAGCTTCTTTAAAAAAGTCTTCTGTGGGGCCTCGCTGGTGGCGCAGTGGGTTGAGTGCTGCACTGTGAAGCATCTGCAGCACAGCAGTGCCAATTCGATCCCTGGCCAGGGAGGGGACCCACATGGCGCAGCAGACCTCTCCTGCCTCACCCACTGCTCCCCTTAGCAGTGTATAGTGTATTTCAGTTGATCTGCCTGTTCTGCTCCCCACTCTATATCTGGTGAATCCTGTCACCTCCCATGAGTCTGGTTTGTACCCCAGCTCTTGTATGCATAAATAAATCTTTAAAAAAGTCTTTTGTGAACAAATCCCTTAGTTGTGGCATTTTATAAGGTTTGTGCTCTTTATGCTGGACAGTCCGTTTTGCTGGACATAAAATCCTTGGGTCACGTTTTCTTTTTGGCCTAAAACACTGCTTTCAAAGTCTGGAAGTAATGTAAATTTCCTTCCCTATAATTTATTTGCTTTTCGCCAAGTTACTCAAATGAATTTTTTCATTTTCTTTAGAGCCTAGATATTTTATTAGAATGTGTTGGTTGGTCTGGGACATATGGTGTGATTTTTTACTATGTAGTCAAACTAAAAAAGTTAACATAAATTGGGCCTCCGTAGTGGCGCAAGGGGTTAAGCACTGCACTATGAAGCATCTACAGACTCTGCAGCATGAGTTTGATCCCTAGCCAGGGAGGTGACCCACATGGTGCAGCAGACCTCTCCTGCTTCACCAGATGCTCCCCTCAGCAGTGTGTTTCAGTCTATCTGCCTATTCTGTTGCCCACTCTGTGAATCCTTTCACCTCCCACACCTCTGGCCTGTACCCCAGATCTTATATGCATAAGTAAATAAATCTTTAAAAAAATTAACATAAATTTTATTGAGCTGTAATTTTATATTTGACCTGTCCCATTGCACTAGGCTTTCCTTTCTTCTTTTGGAATACCTCTTAATTGATGGATTATCATTGCCTGTCTTCAGTTTTGGCATTTTTTTCTTGAATCACTACATTCAACATTCTAGTTCTAGTAGCTTTTTATTAAATTCCTTCAGGTTTTTATACAGACTGAATCATTTCATTTGTGAAGAAACTTTCTTGGTTCTCTTTCATCTGGCTGTATGCCTTTTCTTTCCTTTATTGTCTAGAGCCTCTACTACATTATTGAATAAAAATTATAGGAGCTGGCATCCTTGCCTATTTTCTCATTTTAGCGAGCAACCATACCTGTACTTTATTGTAAGTATCTTTTACCAATGAGGAAATTCTTCTGTAATATTAGTTTGCTGAGTTTTTTTCATGTGTGGACGCTTAATTTTGTCTATTTCTATATTTCTATTTGTCTATTTTCTAACTTTGTCTATTTCTCAACAGTTCTATTGAGATGACCATTTGGTTTTTCCTTCAGTGAGTTAATACAGTACGGTATGGTTTCATTTAAAAAGTTTGACTCTAAGCCTTTATTTTGGAATTATAGAAAGGATGACAATGTCAGAATTGTCTGAGGATTCGAGTCCTTTGTGGAATATGAGAGTCACTGTTCTTTTAGGTATGATCATTTTGAGTCTGTGTGGTACTTTCTGCTTGCCTGCTTATAGCATAAATGTATAAAGTCTGCAAGACCTTCTAGTTTTTCACTGAGAGCTGTGGTCTGAAATTGTGGGTAGCTTTGGAATCCAATTGCTGTGAGGCAGAGGGACGCAAATCATTGTTTCTCAGTTTTCAGTTATGAAGGTCAGCTTTTCTCAGCTTCTTTTACACTTCAATTTATAGGATTTCTTTGGAAAAGTCACTTTAACAAATTTAATATGTTACTTCATGATTTGGGCTGCTCATGGCACCTTTTCCAATTTTTCATCAATGAAAACTCTTTGTGTGTGTGTGTGTGTATGTATGTTTACGCACAGATTTATTTGCCCACTCTGGAAGTTTGGGAAGACTGAGGTGTGTGTTTTTATTTGATTCATCTCAACTCTCTGCTACTTAATTAACCTACTTAATTTAAAATACTTAAACTACTTAATTTGTTTTTGTCTTTTAGAAGGACTTAGGAGATAGTAAATTCAAGTGCCTATTATTTTGAATTTAAATAGGCACTGGTGACAGCTGCTGCTGTGGTTCCAGATATAACTTGTGCCTCCACAGCAGTTTTTTGCAGTAATTTTCAATATAATTCTCTTATATCTGTCATTTCTTTTGTTCCTTATGTCAAACTAAATACTTTTATATCTGTGTGACCATAACAATTTAGTGTTTTACATGTTGTAGAATATAGATAAAATGAAATATCTTTAGTTCTGAGATTAAAATAAAGCAACATCCATCTAATGTTGATTTTCATTCTCTTATGCATGCATGTATGTGGATACTCAGACTGCATTGATAAAATAGTTAAGAAACTAATTAATTTCAGTAGAATTTAGAGAATAGTCTACAGAGGAAAATGAACTTTGACATTAACCACTGATGTCAGACTCAGTAATTAAAAAGGCATCCTAAGAATAACATGCTTTGTTTGTATAGATAAAGTAAAATGGATAATTAATGGGATTATGTAGGTAAGGCAAAGCAAATCCTTTCACTTCAATATTAACATATATAATTTTTGACCCTATATCTTTCATACCTGTTATATAGTAATTATTTAATAACTATTATTTGATTTGATAAACATTTCTTAATTGCTTCAGTCCTACTATGCAGAAGAGAGGAAATTTCACCTTACCTCTCTCTCTCTCCATTGTGGGCTGGTCTAGTAGTCAAATTAACATTAGTAGAAGGAACAAAAAATTAAGTACATATGTATAGGTAATCTACAGAGACGAGCTGGTTTCAAAGATAGTGAGGCAAAAATGGGTTATATATGAGCTAAAGAATGGTTTAGGGGTCTGGGACTTCACAGAGAGAAGAAGGGGATTCTTCTGCCAAGGAGAGGGTAATTCACATGAGGAAGAACAGATGCTCTGTCATTTGATGTTTGCCCTGCCACATAGATAGGTTTTTCAGATAGAAAGGTGACTTCTGGTAATGACTGTAATTCTGAGTAATCCCCCACTTTTCATTCATTTAGATAGTTAAGGGAGTAGCACGACTCTTGCGAGTCTGCAGAGTCTCTGTTGACTTCAGCTCAACATAGTCCACATGCCCAGCGCCCTCTTGAAAAGTCCTGTTATAAATATCTTTGGAAGACTTATCCTTCGTTATGGGTTGTTTCTCCTGCCTTCTTGTAATTGTTTCTCATAGTGAAAATATTGGATACAGAAAATGCACTCTGAACACATGTTTTTGTTTTATGTGGCTCAACAGGGCTCATAGTCCCTTTCTATGTGACCACTGAGGTTTAGTTTCGTCTTCATCATTGACAGTGGTAGTAATGAAGGAAACCCCTTTTTGGTTGTA
The DNA here is from genome assembly GCA_019455555.1 of Galemys pyrenaicus. Taxonomy (NCBI): domain Eukaryota; kingdom Metazoa; phylum Chordata; class Mammalia; order Eulipotyphla; family Talpidae; genus Galemys; species Galemys pyrenaicus. The sequence continues at coordinate 1,359,481 of JAGFMF010011624.1, forward strand.
TGTTATCGGATCCTTTGCTTTCAGCCATGTTGGTAATAGGTGACCGTCATTCGCTGTTACTTCAGTTGAGAGTTTGAACTGATGTTAGGATAGTGGTGTTGGTGCGGTGGAGTTGTTCTTTGCAAACAATAGGCATATAATGGTCTCCCCTTCTATCCCAATCCTCCAATGAATTCTATTTATGTTGCTATTTGGGCATTGTACACAGACGAGAGGGCAATGCCTGTTTCACTGAAATTGCTTTGCTTTTTGGAAGTAGACCTGAATAGTGGCTCTAAGATTTGTCTGTTATTGCTGTCATGAAAAAATGTTTTGATGAGATAAAGTATCATTTGTGATACATACCTTTATGATTTGATCAGAGTAATTATAACCAGTTGCTTAAAAAGATTTATGCATACAAGAGCAGGGGTACAGGCCAGAGGTGTGGGGGTGAGAGGATTCACCAGATATAGAGTGGGGAGCAGAACAGGCAGATCGACGGAAACACACTGCTGACGGGAGCAGCAGGCAAGGCAGGAGAGGTCTGCTGTGCCATGTGGGTCCCCTCCCTGGCTGGGGATCAAACTCGTGCAGCAGTGGCTGCGGATGCCTCATAGTGCCTTGTTTAAGCCCTTGTGCCACCAGGGAGGCCCTTTTGTTTTTGTTTTTGTTTTTTTTTTTTTAATGTAGGAATGATGACGGGAATAAAGGAGAGATTTGAGGGGTGGGAGAAATAATGCTATTTTAATGCTCAGAAAACAATACCTGAGAATAGCATAGTGATCTCAAGTCTATTTTTAGACCTAAAATTCCCACTTTAATCCACAGTGAAAAGTGGTCCTACTAAAGCACAAGTCTTGTCTAATGTAAGTTTTTTAAATTGAGGTAAGTTTGGTTTACATCATTGCTTATGTTTTAGAGGTATGGAATCTCCCACTTTAGGTGTTGTTACTACATGACACCCACCACCCCAGCATCCTCAGTCCTTCCCTGTAGTCCACTGTACTCCTTCCACATTGTGTTCATGCTCTTTCTCTTCCCCCTCTGGCGGCCTGTTTTTTAGTCAGATTTGTGGTTAGTTTGTCATTATTTGACCCTCGTTTAGTTTCTGTATACTCCACACATAAGTGATGCTGTGGGGTGCTCGTCTGTCTCTTGACTTACTGCACTTAATCCCCACTGGTTCTATTCATGTTGTTGAAAATGTGTCTAGTGTCAATTTAAAGAGTTGGTAATGCTGTGTAAATCCTAGGTTATATTATTTTTAAAAAAAAACCCAAAAAAACCTGTGTGTGTGCGTGTGCGTGTGCGCGCGCGCACGGGAAATAGGACTGCTTACTTCACAGCGCTTTTCTTCCACCTCTAAACCATACAGAAGTAAGCCTGGGGACTGAGCACTCTATGAAGAAGTAGTGGTATCATTCAAGGACAGAGTGTCTGCTTTTTGATGAGAAGTTATTCATGGCGCATTTTACAAAGAGAGGTTGAGTGTTTAATAGGTGTTGTAAATCTAATATAAAGGAAAATGCTGCTTTCTCTGGTAAACAAAACAAAATATTTGATAGTAGTTCTTATAAACTGATTTGTGAAAGTAAAATACTTTGAGGATTTACCATAAAATGCAAATGTCGATCAATGGTATTGAGACCAATCAAATGCAGTTTTGTGGTTGGATTATACGTATTTTTGGAGATGAATATAATTCATGCTTAATGGTGGTGCTATCAAATTTTAAAAGACATAATTTTGACCTTTAGTCATAACTTGAGTTAATGATTGCTTCTAGTGTTATTTTCTGCTATAAGCTTTTCTTTTATGTGCTAAATTTTAAGAAGTTTTTGGGAAGATGTTCTCTGAAGTATATAAAGTGAGTCATATCTAGCCACTGCCCTCCAGGTGCTTCTAGTCTTACAGGGGAATTATGTTTATTGAAAGAACTATACTATCATCAGTTGATGTTGAACATTAGCAATAATTTTCCAAAAATATAATACAGATAACTTGGGACAGTGATTCATTCTGTGTTCATCAAGGGTGTGTTAACGATGTAGTGCCATAAAATAGTTGAGGCATAAATAAATATAAATGAAATAACATAAAAAAATAAAATGACCTTTGCCTCTCTGTCCTTCAGTAAACCCTCTTGATGTAGGAGGTACAGCTTGTTGAAATTGGGATTGATTGTCTTTGAGGGTATTTCCTGTTGCTCTCTCCTGTATGTGGAGAGTCTATGACTGTATGTTAGTGGTGGATACAATTCCTGCAGTTGCTTACCTTTCCCAGGTGCTAGTGTCTTTTGTTTGATCACTTCTTATTGTATGTTGTAGAATACCTTTTATGTTAACAAATGCCTCTTCAGAAAAAGATGTAAAAGTCTAAAATAGTTGTCCTTGGGAACCTTTTATAAGTTGTTTGACACAACTTTTCATTGAGACTGCCTAACCAATTCTGAATTTGTCTGGGTACCCCACCAGAAACCTGCCTGGGATCTAATCGTACTCCAGCTCAACTTATGTGCAGGGTGGAGCTAGAAATAAGATGAGGTATTCAATTTCCTTTAAAATTTTTGTCCCTTTAATTTTTAGTTGAAACTATAATGGCAAATTTCTCTCATTTATTCCTCAAAATATAACATAGATCCATGTTGTAATTTAATTTTACTCCTTATGAAAGTGATAATTAGGGTAAAATACAATGATATGTGTAAATTGGATGGTGAATTGAAGAACCATTACAGCTGATCTGGGCTTCTCTACTCCCTGTCATTTTATTAAGGTCTTCTGACAGACTGATAAACTTGCTCTTGCATTTTCTCCCTTTACCCCCTTCCTTTTGTTCTTTGTTTCCTCTGTTAAAGAATAATACCTTTTAAAGTGTCTGTTTATGATAATGATCTTAGGGAACACAAACTAATTTTGGGTTTGCTTTTTTTTTTATTTTGGGGGAATAATTTCCAAAATAGGAATAACGAATCATATACTTTAGATGCTTTTCTTGTTAATCCTATTATAGAGGATTTTTTTTTTTTAGCTTTAGCTCAAGGAGGAGGAAATGACTGACTGAAATGTTACGTGCTGTGCCAGTCTTAAATGCAGTTCCAAATGGAGCTAGTATGTGCCGTGGTGTGACTTCATGAGCATCAGTCAACTTACTATGCCTTTGACATGACGTGGAAGTTACACAGAAATGCCATTGAACCTTAAACTTCATGATGTAGGGGAACTAAAAAATGGTTCTTTGCCATTTTTTTGGGATTCTGTTACTGGAGCTTAGGGATCAAAAGTGATAAAAGGTGAGTTATTAGGGGAAAGAAACCTAAATTTAATTATGTAACTTCTGTGCAAATTCAGTCAGAAATGTCATTATAGGAGGACATTAGAATTTCGAATTATGTACTAGCTTGACAAAGGGGACAAAGAGTACAGATGAGCTTAGAAACAAGAAAAGGGGTTGGGGTTTCTTGGGAAGGGTAAGTCATGGGAAGGCAATTCAGAATTAGATGCCCATTATGGGTTATTTAGTAAGGTTTGTAATACATATAACAATCAGGTGGTTAGAGAAGGTATTTCTCGAACTGTTCTCTTGCTGATACAGAGAGGTACACTGCTACAAATGGATATTTAGGTCTTGCTTTGAGCCAGATGTGGTAGGGGAGTGAAACTGAGTGGACAGTTTCTTATTTGTGTTCAGCTCAAAATAATCTTTATGTCAGTGTCAAAGGGGCTTATTTTGAGGTGGTATATTTTGGTCCTCTTCAATGAGTAAAGAAGATTCTAGGTGATTGATAGCAATGTACCAGATTTTATGGGGCCCATTAATCCTTTATTTGAGAGGGTAATAACATCTCTCTTGCTTGAACGCACAGCACTAATTTTCAATATTTTATTTTAAAAATTCTAGTATCAAGGCATGAAACATATATATATACACACACACACACACACACATATTAGTGTAGTTTCATAGCTGTGTGATCTATGTTCAATTGTATATAGTTGGGCATATTCTTCCTCTCCTCCATCCCTTTTCTTCCTAGTAGGTACTTCGATTTAAAAATTTGATAGCCACTGTTCTGTGACCTTATTTCTACTTAATGTGTTCATTTTGTATTTCTGTTCATTTTGTCTGTTTCAATTTTTTTTTGTCTTACCAATTTCACATGTATTCTTTGAAGCACAAATTCCTGTTGATAACTGATAGGTCTCTAAGCATACATTATACACATATAATAGGCATGGAATATTTCATCAGTACATTTTTGAGAATCAGTATAAATCATATATATTTGAGAGTCCAGAATGACTTTTAGAAATGGTAGAAGTTGGTTGAGTAGACAAGTTGGAGATAACATATTGAAAAGCAATAGCTGATCCAAAGGAAAGAGTCAATATGTATATTGTACTAAGATGAGTTTTTATGGGACCACCCAGCCTATGGACCTTCATAACCCTCAGTGGGGACATCACATCATTGAAGCAGATTGGTGATGCACGACTGACAAGTACTGTCTGTAATTTGCTCACGGCAAGCTGTTTAACAATCTTCCTGATCTGCATTTTCCTCCTGCATAAATGAAATATTGGAACTAGAGTTTTGGATGTCTCCTATGGATGTTGTTTATATGTCAATTATACAGTCAGTTAGATTCACCATATTACTATCTTTTTTAATAAGAAATGTAACCATGCCATGTATTTTAGAAACATTTCCTTACTGTAGTTACATAGTTTTTGACCAAGTATCTTTTGGGATATAGACCAGTGTAGGGGCTAAAACTTTGGGTATAAGGCAAATCTTGATGAGTCAGTGGAAACTACATGAAGGTCGAGTTTAATAAGAAGAACGTATGGGCAAAAACAGGTGTTCAGTGATAAAACTGGGAATTCTGAAGCAGTGAACATCTAGCTTCTGAAGAAGTGAAGCAGAACTCACATGACCCCTTAAAAAGGTACTGTAGAAGACACCAGCCATTTAGGTAAAATCTTTTCAGTGGAACAACTTTTGTATAGAAGTAGAGCTCTACCAATGTTGGGAAGCTTTTTGATGTTAATGAAGCAAGCTAGAAACATAGAAAGGGAAGAATTGGGCCTATGTGTCTTCTTTTTCTGTCTTGTTTCACTAAGTATAATCCCTTCCTGCTCCATCCATGTAGCTGCAAATGGCATGAGCTTATCTTTCTGATTGTGGAATAGTATAACATTGTGTATCTATACCACATCTTGATCCAGTAATCTGTTTTTGGGCTTTTGTGTTTCCATATCTCACCTATTGTAAGTAGTGCTGCAGTAAACATTGGGGTGTAAACATAATCCTTTGAATTAATGTTTTTGTGTCCTTTGGGTAGAAGTGGGGTTGCTGGGTCATATGGAAGGTCCATTTTTAGTAGTCTGAGGAACCGCCACACAGCCTTCCATAGTGGTTGGACCTGTATGCATTCGCACCAGCAGTGTAGGAGAGTTCCTTTTTCTCCACATCCTCACCAGCATTTGTTGTTTTCTGTTGTTTAAATATGAGCTGTTCTCACTGGTATAAGGTGGTATCTCATTTTGGTTTTAATTTGTATTTCTCTGATTACAAGTGATGTTGAACATATTTTCATATGCCTATTTATTAAAGAATTTTTTTCAGGTTTTTATTAACTTGACCAAAACTCACTAAACAAACAAAATCCAGGATGACAAATAGGGACATTTAGAATAAGAATACTCTGAAAGTTGTGTTAAAACTGTGGCTTTAGTCACTTGTAAATATGGCATTAATATTCTATTACCGGGCTATGATTTTTGCCTTAGGTTTTAGTTCTGCTCTATCTTAGCATTTTAAGTCAAATTCAGTAAAATCATGAAGTACTATTTCAATTAAATTACTTAAGCTTCTCTATTTTGAACTTTTTCTCTTAAATTTCTGGAGTTCAGCTTACTTTCTCAGAATCAGCCTTGAGCTGACCAGTGTTTATAATGTCACCAGGCCATTTTCCCTGGTCTGTTGTTAACATTTTGACTGTACTGTTTTCAGATAGGTCACATAACTAACTACATAATGGCTAACTTGATAAAGGGCCTTGCAAGTGCCAACCATGATAGTTGTTATTAGTGTTTTTGTTTTCTGTACTCATGTCGTTACCCTATGGAGATGTTTCTTCATCTCTAAAAATCCTAGAATTTTGTACTGGTGTTATTTATCACTTTGGATTCTTCTCAGGCTGGGATTAGCAAATGAGGAAACATGAATTTAATAACATGCATATGGAAAATCCACATGGTTGTTAATTCTAAAGAAAAATAGAACAGACCAGAGAGAGTTTATCCTACATTTTAGTGTCCTGGGGCATCAAGGAGAGGGGGATATTTCAGGACTCACAAGGAGAGATTGCTTAATGTGCATCAGCCAGTTGACCAAATCAAGCCGGAGAGTGAAGGTAAAGATAGTTTAATTACTTGAAGCAAGCAGGGAGACGTGGAGATCTCTTTCAAAGAAAAGGAACCTTTTTCCTAAAGGGAGTTAGGATTTGAGCAGTACATGTGAGCATGGGAGGACTCATGGTTGGTAGTATGACTAAATATAATTTTGTGACTAGATAATGCCTCTTCATGGGTCACATGCCCAGACAGTGGAGACCAAGTTCCTCCTTGGTCAAGGATTTTAATACGTAAATGGCTGTTAATGGATCTAAGATAAAGATAGATCACTGCGGCTCCTCTCTACATGGATTGCTTTTTAAACTATTTTGGGGTAGAATGAGTTTGATGCTTAACCCAACAAGTACAAAAATGACTGTACTAGTCTTTTCTGATAACACAAGTTTGTAACCCTTCTAGGTTACTCTAGGGGAGAAGGGGTTACTTCATCCTTACTCAGAGTAAACATGAGATTCTCAAGTGGAGAGGAGATGTTCTCTGACAAACCTGCAGCTGGATGACATCCACCAATTTATAGTCTTCTAGATCATTAAAGAGGGAGCAGTGATATCTTCTTGGAGTGGGAGAGGCAGGCGACTCAGTCAGGGGCATGACTTCACCCCAGCCTCTGGGAGCTTTTCTGCTCAAAATAAACCTACATCCTTGATGCAATGCTCTTAGAACTCTGAGCTCTTTGAGAAAAGCCTGTTTGATGCTTTAGGGGAGACTGTCCCCACAATACTCATTTGTGTTCACTCTCACTCTTAGAGATTGCTTTATCCACTGTCATCAACTTATCACTTGGGGACACACTTCTGGAATGTACCTTAACTTCATTTTGCCACTGACTGACTTGTTCCAGGGTTTTGGTGGACTTTAGTGGAAACTCAGATTTAGGGTGTCCGTCCTTTGTGAATTTCTTGCCTAGTTTTGCCTTTGGGCCAAATCTGACTTACTGCCTGTTTTTGTAAGTGAAGCTTTATTGGAATATAGTAGCACTTCCTTTTTGACAGTTTTGCTTTCAGTGACCCATGGTCAACTGTGATCTAAAAACATTAGTACAATGAGGTTATTTTGAGAGAGTGATATATAGACACACACACCTAGATATACTTTTATGTGCATTATATTCATTGTAAAAGTATGTTTGACAGTTGTTCTATTTTATTATTAGTGATTATTATTAATCTGTTATTGTGCCTAATTTATAAGTCAAACTTTGATAGGTATGTTTGTAAAGGAAAAAGTATAGTGTACATAGGGTAAATTACTATCTGTGTTTTTAGCAGCACTCACTGGGGGGTCTTGAACTGTGTCTTCCATGGATGGAAGGGACTACTGTGCGCGCGCGCACACACACACACACACACACATTTAAGTATTGTGTATGACTGCTTTTGCACTAAGGTGGTAGAGTTAAGTAATTGCAGCAGAGAATTTTGACCAGCATAGCCAGAAGGATTGACTGCCTAGCTTTTATAGGAAGTATTTGCTGATATCCTCAAAACCTTGAAGAATACCCCACAACTTGATCCCTCAAACCTTTGATTCCACCTTGGGGTTTTCCCCAGGGGTATTCGAGCAAGAGAACAAACATCTTTTCTATAGTTTTTATTCTTTCTTTGGTTCTTCCACATATGTTCAGGTCCTCAATTCCTTTTGCTTATGACATTAAATTAATTTCCCCACCTCCTGGCTTCTTTTCCACTTGTAGTTTATTTTATACTATGCCAATATGTCATGTTCTCAGAGTTTGGCTACACTCTATGTTCACTCTAGCGCCAAAATTGAGAGATTTCCCCATTGCCCACTAAATTAAATAGAGGCTCTCCAGCCTCTCAAACCACCTCCTACAATATAAACACTATCTGTCTCCCATACACAGGAATTTTTCCTATAATGAGATACTTCCCTCTACTGTCTGCTTCTCTTATCCATGCTGTAATAGCTGCCTGGAGCTTTTTTTGACCTTCATTTCCACCCTCTCCTGCTACTGTCTGCCTTTAAAATCTTCCCACATTTCTTTGTGGAACTTTATCTCTCTTTTTCTATCTGCACATTACTTCTCTCTTCAAGATATATTATCCCTAAAGGTATTTCACTTGGTTGCTGTGTTGCTGACGTTCCTTTACATCTCATCCATTATAAATCATAAGCTTGTGGAGTGCAAGGCACATATGATCCTTTTTATTGTGTTCCCTTAAACACCATCCTGTCTTCAGTGTGCTTAATTATTAAGTAATTAAATCACTTTCATAGGAAGTGGGCTTTTAGATTTGGATTTAATTACTGGTATTTTAGTCAATAATTAAATCCAAATATTTTACTTGCATTTAATTATTGACCTAATAGATCCTCTTGGCTATTTGTCAGTGACACCAAACTAAGTGTTAAAGTTCTTGAGGAAACCACATGTTACATCTTTCATAGGTTGTTAATGTAATGGAAAGGTTATTTTGTTGTTGTTTGATAACGTATTTTGCATCTACTATAAAAAAAACTGTTTTTTTATTAACATTTTTTATTTATATACATTTGGCATCATTTGTAATCCCCATGTATCCCCCTCCCCATATCGCCAGTGCACCCTCAGTTCTAAGAAAACTGTTCGTGTGCAGTGCTGTTCTTGGTGCTGCAAGAGTGAAACCACCTGGCAGACCTGGGCAACAATTCTCTTGACTGCCAAAGGCAGATACTATTTTTTCTTCTGTTATTTTTTTTTTTTTTTATGATTCTAGGTAGAAAAAAAGTTATACCAAAGTATGCTAAGAAGTTACTAAAATGAAACATGGTTGCTCTTAAAATGGTATTTTATACTCCATTCTTTTAATTGTTCTCTCCACACTTTGTAGAAGGTTTTAGCATAGCTGTTGATCACAAATATCTAATACTGTCAATATGAATTATTTTTGGTTTCCAGTTCTGAATCTATACTCATGGAAAGTTGACAAAACATAGAAGAATGACAGGCATAGAGACATTCCATTTCACAGTGGAACAGTTCAGATGGTACATGTCCTGAAACTGGACTGCCGATGACCTTAGCTTCTTCAGTTGGTTTCAGAAACCTAGAGATTGCCAGGGGGGATGAGAAACAGTTTGGTCCATAAAACACAATACTCGAGTATCCAGCATTGAAAGTCAACAAAGCATCAAAACACCGCAAACCTCATATACTTGTGAAAGAGTTAGGCTTGAAAATTTAATTTTAAAATGGTCAAAGGATATGACTAGTTTCTAGGAAAAAATATCAGCTCTGCTTGGTTTATCACCATTTTCTAGAACACAATGTTTTCTGTACACATGCATGCTGGCTGAATAATAACTACATAAAATGTACCTCAACTTCCTCATAAGTAAAATTTTTCATGAAATCACCTGACATACCTTTGAGCCAGCATTTCTGTTTCTTAGATTTTATGGTAGGAAAATAGACTATTCATCATCCTGAAGCTTTCTCAAATATTGAAGATGTCTCTGTTTGTCTGTCTGTCTTCTGCCTGCCTACCTACCTACCTACCTACTTACTCATTCATCCACGTATTTGGATGGCTATTGTAAAATAATTTGTATTAGTGAAAAATTGGAAATAACCCAAATGTCTGATGTTTAAACTATGTATCTACGTTTAAAGCATCCCTATCCTTTAAAAGGAATGAGGTTATCAGACATACAAGATGTATTGGATGGAGGTGGTGAAACGAAATATAGTATCTTTATGTATAATAGTGGATACAGGTCTGTTCACATGTTGTATTTGTACATGTGAAGGAAGCATAAACAACTTACAACTGTGGACCATCTTTGGTAAGCAGGAATATGGAGATGGAAGCATGCCCGGTGATAAGGGGTATCTCGTATCCCACCTTCTATTTTTTTAACTCTTACATTTATTTTTAAGTATATTTTACTTTATACTTGACAAAAGACTAGGCAATCATTTACAAATTTTAGGTGCATCTTTATTAAAATTTAAAAAAAACTTGAAGGACTGTCTATCTGAACAATGTGATTTTCAGGAATGTTTTTTGTCCTTGAGAATTCTGTGCATGTGAATTTTGTTTTGTAATGAGATGGTAATTAATGAAAGACATCAGATCAGACTGCTTTGTGTTCTTTATTCAGGTGATAGATAATAGAGACATAGTTCAGAAGTCTTTCTATGTTTTATTAAGCAGTCATAATAAGATCCTGTTTTATGGTAGATGGACTTGTTAATTGGAGAATTTATATGTACTAACATCATTTTCCAAGTAGCTCACAGTTTCTTGTGAGCCAAAGAATTCACTCCGCTCTCTTCAATCTTCTAGAAAAGCTCAAGAGGAGAACAAGAAAGTAGTGCTGGCTGGATGTGTTCCTCAAGCCCAGCCTCGGCAGGACTACCTAAAAGGACTGAGTGTCATTGGGGTAAGCTTGTCCCTAATGGGGAGAAAGAAAATTTGTCACCAAAACATGTAATAGCTCCATATTTTATTTTCTATTTCTAGGCTTTTGACAAGTGAAATGACCCCTGTGACTGTACTCAGCATACTTCCCTATTGCTGAAGCTTTGTCATGCCTATATGACTTTTTCATCTTAGCGCAAAACCATGATCTAGATTCTCTTATCAAAAACGCAAACAGACAAACATAGCACCTTAGCATGTACTTTAAATCCCTAAATAGGAACCTCTGTTTTAGTCTTGGTCTTTGTCTTTCTCTCCAGCATCATCTCTTGCACACATCATCGTGATTTTCCAACCCCACTGAACTGCCTACATCTTCTAGCGCCCAGACGCCTGTTTCAGAATGCCCCTCTTCCCTAATGCTCTTCTCCCAGGCCTTGGCTCCGCTGCTTGTTCTGTAAATCATCTCTGAGCAGTGCTTGGGAATCCTGTGTCTAGATAGCCTTTGCTTACTCTGAAGTTACCCGACATTGGCTCTCTCAACATTTTAATTGATTTTTTTTGAATAAAACTCACTTTTCTGTTTGAACTATTGATACTGTGATGATAGCTTTTCAATCTTTTTTTTCTAATACTCTCACCATTTTTCTCCAGCTTTTCCTATATGCTTAATAGATAGTAGGCATTCAATAAGTGTTTGGTGACTGACTGAATGAAAAAATCTTACCATTGTATTTTTGTTGTTGGCATTTTTTCTTGCTGGAGAGTCAGTATGTGAAGCTGGAAAACTGCATACTGTCTCTCTCATTCTTTGTGGCTATCACTGTTCATTGAATACACAAAGGTAGTTGGCATTCAGTTAATATTTCTTGACCAAATGCTGGTGCTTCATCCTTTCCAGCATCCTATTAAAGCTGTACTCAGTATGCTCTATAATTCTCTTCTTTTAAAAACATTTTATTAGTTAAAATAAATACATACAAATGTTATATGCTCAGAGAAGAAATCTGTATGGATAATTGGCACCTACATTGAGATTTTTTTTAGCTGTTTATTTGATGTACTATTGACAGTTTCTTATACTGTATTCTCAGTGTAATGAACTTGTTTTCTACTGTGAAGCCCTTGCCCCACTAGCAAATTTAATAATCTTTGAACAAACATTCTTGTGTTAAACAAACAGAACCTGAATGTTTGGGAACTTTCGTTTGTTTTCCCCATTTGTCTGTTTACATTTTGATTTCTCTTGGTTTAAAGAATGAAATGAATATGGGCTTCTGAGTTATCTTTTCATGTCAGACTAACTTTCTCCATAAACATAATACTGCTGTGTTAGGGAAATAGGAATCTAGTTAAAATTCTGTTTTAGAGATGGAATGTGGTGAAAGGTTAGGATTCATCTTTGACTTCATCCCAAGAAATTGAAGTTATCAGAATAGAATTTCTTTCATATGGCAAGAACCTCTTGTGTATATTGTGGTAACATTTTGTGGAACTCCATTATGGGCCATGAAGAGCTTGGTATATGTTAGGGTGGAGGGGAATTTCTCAAGCTATTGTAAGGGAGAATTCCCAGTGCCAGTGTTGCAGAAGACAATTTTTCAGGGGTAATGTTAAGTCTGTGGCCTTGGGAAGTAAACATCCTCCCCCTTCTACTTAATGGAGTATCATTTTTTTTTTTGTCACCTAGTCACATCTGATTGCCATTAATATCCTTTAGATTTATCTTATTTCACTTCCAGTTGAAGAAATAAGGACATATTTTAAAAAACGTTACTAGAAAGAAAACTTACAGTTCCATCACCCCAATACAGTTAGTAGTAACTTCTTATCCCCTTCAGACTTTTAATTTTTGCATATTTTAATTCATTGTAATCTCAACTATTTTGTGTTCTTATTTTGCCCTGAGCTTTTATCCCATGAGCTTTTATTACTATTTTTGGTACAGGAATTTATGGTTAATGGTAATTGACAGCTATCTCAACAAATGTACAAATTACATAGCTTCATCAGTCAATTTCTTTTTTCAGTTATCAATACTTCAGATGTGGCACAGGTTGTGGCAACAGAAATTGTTGGGTGCTGATGGTAATTGTGGTATTGGGAGGAAGTAATAAAATACACAGAGCGTCCCTGCTCCATGAGCTTTTAAACATTTAAAATTCTGCATCAATATTGCATATGAAGAATATGCCATAATTTATTTAGTCTTAATTATTGGATATGCTTTTTTTAATATTTAGCATGTGTACACAATACATTAATGCAAAAGGCTTTTTACTCTAAAGTCTTAGTATATTGCGAAAAGTTTCTGAAAGTAGAACCATACCGTTAGTAACATTGTTTTAGCATCTAGTATTATTATGAAACTAAGTCAGCATCATTTTAGAGACCATATTTGTGGCAGGTATAAACATCATAACTGACTGTATAAAAATTAAGTCAAAAATTTAGAAAAATCTTGGAGTAGGAAACCAAAATCATCTCTAATGGGTGTTTAGAGGCCAATTTCTGAATAAAATTGTTAGACTTCCTACAAAAACAGAAGTCATCTGAAATACAGTGGGTTTTAATGAAATAAGTAAATTATGTTAGTTTATACAAAGAAAAAAACAATTCTGAAGTGTGAAAAAAGGAAGATGCTTGAATTCAGTGACTTGGGAAATGGTTTGCAGGAAAATGTTTGAGTCGTGTTGCACAGTTGATTCACAGAGGCAAACTGTTGTTCCTCCACAGAATTTCCATGATGGAGGGTGTTTTTAGCAGAGGAAGGAAGAACAGCTGTAGCTGCATTCTGTGCTCCCCATGTCCATGTCTCTCCATACCACAGGGAGGATGTGTTAATTCTGCTGGCAAAATGCAAAGCTGCCTTTATGTGGGGGATCAGTGGGTGAGCAAAGTACTTATTGCACACCTGAATTAAAAAGCCATGGTGTCCCACGTTCACACATGGAAAAGGCATTTGAGAAGATAGTTAATAAGAAAATGTTACTACCATTATAATGTGTTAATTTCCATCAGTATCAGCCTCTAGAAAAGGGGTATTTAATTTGTTTTCATTATCAGAAATATAATGTGGTGAGAACACATAGCAATGGGCCATTTGACCTCTGGGCCTTTTGTTACCCTTGTCCTACGGTCACCTGAGCGATCTAGTTGTGATGAAGATTATTTGTGTGGTGGTGCATGGAAAAAAAATAATGGATTTTACTCCCAGTTTTGATATTCTGTCAACCTCTGGGGCCTGGGAAAACTGGTTTTGGTGGCAGTAACCGCTCCACTTCTCCCATCCAGGAGCATAAAGCGATGCCATTTCTTTACATAGGGAAAAGAAAGAACAGATTTGAAGATTTATATTTTTTAATATAAAAAGATTCTTTTTTTAAAATAAAGATTTATTTATCATACAAGAGCTGGGGTACAGTCCAGAATCCTGGGAGGTGAGAGGATTCACCACAGACAGAGTGGGGGAGAAAAACAGGCAGGTGGACTGAAACACACTGCTGAGGGGAGCAGCGGGCGAGGCAGGAGAGGTCTGCTGTGCCATGTGGGTCCCCTCCCTGGCCGGGGATTGAACTGGTGCTGCTGAGCCTTGGGTGCTTCACAGTGTGGCGCTCAACCCACTGTGCCACCAGGGAGGCCCTATATATATATATATATATTTTTTTTTTTTTTTTTAACCAAAACTTTTTCCTAGCATGGTTTATTTTTTTATGTCTCGAATATGTGTATTTATAAGTAATCAGTAAAATATACAAAATAAAGATCTTGTTAAAACTTTGCTGGTCTTGAAATATTTTACATTAAGTGAAAATTTTCATTTCTGTTTTAGGAAATGATTATGGTTAACCATCCACATTGGAACAAGTGTTCATGCAATGCCAATTTTGTTTTTAATCATTGCTATTAGTTATTGACATTGTCTGTGTCTTGCTGTAGGTACTTCCAAGATCTTGTGACTACTGACTAAGTGTTGTTTTCCTTTCCTTCAGCTCATTTGTTGGCAGGAAAGACTCTTTGAGATTAGTCAAATAAAAAGAACTAGGATGTTCTTTAAGTTTGGCAGACAGAAAAGTAACAGCAGACAGTAGGACTGAGAAGGCCTGACTTCAAATCCCTTATCCTACCAAGTCATCCTTTCTTTCAGTCAAGAGTTACTTACTGAGTGCTTGCTATGTGCTATAGTATCACCTCAGGTGCTGGGAATACAACAGTATATAAAACCAAAGATCCCTATCCTCATACAGTTTGTTTGAATATTTAGGGAGAGACAGGTAGTTTGAGCATAGAACTTCTCCATCTTCCTGGTGATCGGACTTGAGACCAGAGAGAGAGTGACTAGTGGAGAATTTCTCTGAAGGACTCAAATACATTGTATCCATTAGTTAGGAAATATAGATGTGTGGAAAAATATTTGCTTGAGTTCTTTGAAAGGTGGCATTACTTCTCAGAAATAGACGTTAACAACAAGAATGTTGCTTCTTAGTTGCAGCAAAACATGTTTACAAAATGACAAACATTTTGTGTAGGTTTTCTGTACTAATAAGTAGAGTCTTAAACTTGGTGTTGACTCATTAGGCTTATCTTCGTAATTATATCTCTAGAAATCCTAAATAAATAGAGTTGGTACACAGGTTGTAGCAATTTAAAATATGCAGTTCACAACTGAATATTTAACTTGATGCTGAAAATTTGTAAATGATCAAACTTCCCGAGGTGCCAGCTGTGGGCCCTGCATGCAGGTGCATGTTTTGTTTGGAGAGCTGATCAAAAATTTGGTTTAATGCAGGTGTCCACTTATCTCAGGGACTATTACCAGGTTGATTTGCAGTACTTTAAACGTCTTTTCAGGCATGCAGCTTTAATCCTGGAAAGTCAAACCACGTGATGACTATTTCAAATGTGAGC
Source organism: Galemys pyrenaicus (assembly GCA_019455555.1). NCBI lineage: Eukaryota > Metazoa > Chordata > Mammalia > Eulipotyphla > Talpidae > Galemys > Galemys pyrenaicus. The sequence continues at coordinate 1,375,154 of JAGFMF010011624.1, forward strand.
ACTTTAATTTTGAAAATTATATGTATGTATAAAGTAGCATTTGAGAGTAGCTGTTTTTGAGATCCTATCTTACAGCGCAAAGGTAAATAAATTCATGAAGTAGGGCATTGTCACAATAATGACATCTTACTTGTTTCTCTTTCATGTCTTTTAATACTTTTATTCTGGATTTTTACCTTTAATGATTCAAAAACTAGCACCATAACAGAATGACATGTAAATTTAAAAACTCATTCATACTTGTAACTTCCAAGACTTCTTGTTTTCACTTTTCCATGGTTTCTGCTATTCTTAACTCTGTATATACAAATCTTTCACCTATTGGATTATAAAAAAAAGCTGTGTATATGGGAGTGATTAAGTACATGGATTGAGGAACTAGGCCGTGTAGGTTCATATTCCTCTGGAACTTCATAATTTGTAGAAGGTACAAATTAACCCCTCTGTGCCTCAGTTTCTTCATCTGTAGAATGGAGGTCATATTAGAACTGAACTGAATTGAGTAAGGGTTGAATCACGTAGTATATGTATTGCGCTTCACGTGATCCCTGGCATCTAGTACTCTGTTAATGTTACTTAAGTCACTTACTGGTAGAGTCAACATTGAACACAACTGTATGCCTTGAATGAAACTATTTGCTAAGATAGGACTTTCAGGAAGCAGCATCGGCCTCTCTAAAGAAAAGCAAGTATGCTTAGTGGTGTCTTCAAGGGAGAAGTTACCACAGCAAGATATTCTGATGAGAGTATAATGTGGAGGTGGTGATTTCGAGAGGTATAGTTTGAAAGCAGTGCAGATGAGTGAGAAGTAGGGTAGTAAGGGTGGGGAGGAGTTGGCATTCAGTAGGATGCTTACATGTTAGGGTAAAAGACTGCTGGGTAAGACAGCACGAAAGGGTGAGAGTCAGAAATGGTTATTTCTATGTGCTCTTTACTCATTGTCTGATTTTGTATGTTATTGATAGTAGCGTTTTTTCTTAACTCTGATTAACTGAGCTATAACTAACATGTAGTGTAAATCACCTGAGATCAAGTTTGATAAATGTAAATTTTGTATTAACAATGTCTCAATCAAGATCTGGAACATTCCCATTGTACCCACGAGTTTCCTGTGACTCTTTGTAATCACCCTTCCCTCTACATACATATTCCTGGTCCTTGGTAGGCACTGCTCTCATTTTGGTTCCTATAGTTTTGTCTTTTCCAGAATTATATATAAACGGGATTGTATCAGTACATTACTTTGCTTCTCTTTGACTTAGCGTAATGCTTTCAGTATTCATCCATATTGCTGTAATGATTACTAGTTTGTTCCTAATTTTAACGTGGATGGAGCTGGAAGGGATTATGCTCAGTGAAAAAAGCCAGAAAAGAAAAAAAAAATTAGATGGTTTCACTTATAGGAGGAATATAGGGGAACCAAATAAGATATCAGGAAAAAAAATACAAGAAAAATTAACAGGTAACTATAAATCAGAGACATCTGCAGGGGAGGGGGTGGGAGAGGGATCAAAACAGGGGAGGGAAGAACACAAAGGACTATGGTGATAGTGCACAGGTGAATTGATGGTGGGAGTTTTACGGGGACTATGCCTGAGAGATCAGAAAGCATACACTACAAAAATGAACAATGATGTAAAATATATATAAATAAATAAGGAGAAGTGTGATGCTTTTTTTGCCTAGAATTTCTCACTGCTTATCTGTTCACCAACTGATAGAAGTTAGTTTTGTTTCCAGTTGTAGGACGTTAAGAATAAAGATCCTCGAAACTTTGATGTATAGGTCTTCGGATATATGTTTACATTCTCTTGGACCCATACCAGGAATGGCATTGCCCAGTCATATGGCCAGTATCTGATCAAACTTGAAAGAGACTGCTGAAGTGTTGTTTCAAAGCAACTGTGCCATTTTGCATTTCTACCAGCAGTTCCAGTTGCTTCACATCCCTATCTGAATGTGGCACTGCCAGTGTTTCTAATTTTACCAGTTTGTACTAGATATGTATAGTGTTATCTCGCTGTGGTTTTAATTTGCTTTTCTCTGCTGGCTGATGATGGTCAGCATATTTTCATGTTGTTATTTGACATCCTTGACTCTTTGGTGAGAGCTTTAATCTTTTGCCACCACCCTTCCCCTCTTTTTGGTGCTCTGGCGACAGGAAACTGTTAGTATGTACATGCATACACACACACACACACACACACAATTTGGATTTGAAAAAGAACTTGATAAATTGAACTAATCAAACTTAAATACTTTTGCTTCAGAAAAGTTACTGTTAAGAAAATGAAAAGACAAGCAATAGACTCTGAGAAAATAATTGTGAAACTGATACCAACTAAAGAGTTTATATCCAGAATATAAAAGGGATTCCTACAGCTCAACCATATGAAGTCAACACTTCAACATGAGGAAAACACTTACTTTTATCATTGTTTTTCATTTCCTTTAAAAATTTTGGTATAATAGAAACTTGCAGTTTTGGGGGCAATGAGTAGGTAAATTTCTACTGTGGTTTAAGATCTGATAAAGTAACTTTTTAACTTTTAAAGCATGAGAAGAATTTATTGAGGTTGTCAGTCTATATGTATTTGCTGTGAAGGATACATAGCAACTCCAAAAAACAGGGATTTTGTTTGCTATCATTTTACATTTTACATATTTTTTATATTTTGTGCTTAGTATGGTGTCTAGCCTAATGGAGATTAAGTTGAGTGAATGTTAAATAGAAGGCATACATTTAACTTAGCTTTTCACATTTTGTTCTAAGTTATTCTAGGACCATTTAAGATTTTTCTTTCCTTTATGCTGTTATCTTCCTATTGTGCATTTTTTCCTTAGTATTCATTTGTAGGGCCCAGACAAATTATCACAAAGTTGCTTAAAACAACACATATTTATGGTTCTAGAGATCATAAGTTGGACATGGGTTTTATTGGACTAAATTGGGTTGTTGGCAGGGCTACATTCTTTCTGGAGGCTCTAGGGAAGAGTTCTTTCTTGCTTTTTCCAGTTGTTAGGAACTGCACCCTTCCCCCCCCCCCCCCCCACACACACACACTTCTTGACTGGTGGCTTCCTTCTTGGAAGGCAGGTAGCAATGCCATCTCCCTGAGTTTTTGTCATTTTACCTCTCTGGACGCAGATGGAAAAGATTTTCAGCTTTTAAAGTCTTGTGTCATTAGACTGGGCCCAACTGGATAATCTGGATGAATCTCATCATCTCAAGGTCTTTAATCTTAATCACATCTGCAGAGTCCTTTGGCCATGTAAAATAACTTTCACTGCTTCTGTGTCAGAGGAGCCACACATGTTGGGGAGGTGTTGCTGTGTCTACAGCTAAGTGCATTCTTTCTTAGTGGGTGTATTATGTACTTGATGTGCATTACTTTATACTTCTAATACTGCTTTTTAACTATAGTATCACTTCAGGAAGCATTTTTTTTTTTTACCTTGTAACATGTCCTATACTTAATAAGGTCATACTATCCAAAACAATGTTTTTCTCTATGATTGAGTTTAGCATGTTGAATTTTATTAATATTCCTGAAATCTTTATGTTCACTATAGAAAGTTTTATAGGTCTTTTAATTGGATTGAAGAGGAAAAATTTCCTGTTTCTAATCTTCATTTTGTTGGTGTCTGTCTAGGCTGGTCTCATTTTTCATTTAGTAATTTTTATCTCTATCTCAGTGTTAGTTGCTGACTGGTACCATTCCAGTAGAAAACATGCTTTATGTGGTATGTGGAATGTGCTGTCATATAATTTTTGATGTAAGGGTTATTCCTATCATTGGGAAGAATTTTTCTCAGTGAATGGATGAAAGAAAATGAAGATATATGGAAAGTTGAGAAAGTTGTGTTCACAAAGTTAAACCACATGTAATATCAAATGCCCTTGTATGTAATTCATTAGCAAACTTGTTAACAGGCTAGTGAATTCTAGAAATCGTTCTTTCATCTTGTAGAGTCAAAACACATTGAGTTAGCCTGGTAACTGCTATGGACTTCCCCAAGTTTGAGACGTTTGGAACTTGAACTCTTTTCCTTTGTAGAGGTTGGGGCTTCCCTTAGTAGTGTGGAGAAAACTTTTTAGAGAGAAAACTGTTTTATAGAGAAGTCTCTCTTGTTCTCAAGTAGTCAGATGCTACTTTTTGGATCAAACTCACATTGTGGTAAAAGTGAAAAATATGAACATGCATTTAATGGAAATGACTTTTGATGTGTGTAGTTCTTAATAGAGATAGAAGGAGAGGGTTTTTTTATTATTATTATTTGTAAAGGTTGACAGTTTGTCAGTAGTTTAAAGTTTTGGTCTGACTTTTCTTAATTGGAATGATATTGATAAGTTGTCCAAGCTTATTATATGAATGAAAATTAATAACTAATGAGAAAGGTCCTCTATGTTTGTGTGTCTACAGTGTATTAATTCTCTTACTCCAAAAAGATTTGAGGTATTTGGAATAAAGTGAGAGACAGTAAAATCGCAGATAGATGCATGCAAATATAGCATGAATCACAAGTTTTAGAAAAATGTGGATAAACTGTAGTCTTTGAACATTCTCAGTGTAACTGGCCTGAGCAGTGCTGTTGAAATTGCTCTGTGACCCTCTGTTGAATTCCTTTTGTAAGTAGGATAAAATCTAAACCCACATCAGCTTCCTTCCCTCATTGTTTGACCTGGTTGCCTGCTCCTCAGCCCATCCTTTCTGTCTGAGACCTTTTCCTTGCTCTGTCTGCATCCTTGTGTTTTGTTGATGCTTCTGTCTTAAGTTCAGGTCCATAACCAGTCCTCCCTCTTCAGAGGTCTGCCTGCACCACTATAGCAAAATTGCTTTCTCCATCTCTGCCACCCTTGTGTTTCGTTTTTTCATAGCATCTGTCACCATGGCAAATGAAGATTTTCATTTGTTTACATGTTTGCATCCCATAATTAGGATGAAGCAGTGATTTAGTGTTTTTTTTTTTTTTTTAATCATTGGGCCCAGTCCCTTGGACAGTGCCTTTTGCTTGCTAGTAGGTGTATGCCTGCCAGTGGTGGAGCGCTTCGCTTGGGGCGAGGGATCACGAGGGATCATTATCCCCCCACCCCCACCCCCGCCCCGGTCTACTGAAGTCCAGCTCACTTGGATGTTGGGGGAGAGTGAGGTAGAGACCGGGATGAGGGCAGAAAGAGCACAAGGGACTGAGGTGAGGTGACGGTGCACGGGTGAAATGGTGGTGGAATTCCCTGGGGACTACCAGTGATGTCAAATATAATTAAAGAAATCTAATAAAAAATACTCACTGTGAATACTTAGCAAGAATTGAGCTGGCTATGCTGTGCCTCAGTTCCTTCAGCCACAGAAAGAACAGTGGTGGCCACTGCCCGGACGCTGTGAGAGTCACATGTAATAGTGCACTCGACACACTGGCACAGAGCCTGGGGCATAGAAGTTGTTTAAGACATGTTAACTCTGCTGTCATTGCTAGTCATTAACTCTCTGGCTGCTGGTTGTTCACACAAAAAATATACTTCAAGTGTATCCTAATGCAGGATCTGACTGCTGACTAGGATCAACTTGCTCCCGACTAGCCTTTTCTTCAGCCTAATTGGCAAAATTGTGTTTGAGGTGTGTACTTGTTTTCAAGGGCTGCTGGAACAGTTGCCACAAAGTGGGTGGCTATCTTAGCTGTCTCCTAAACTTGAACTTTTTAGCAGCCACCCATGACTATTTAAATGAATTGAAGTTAAAATGACATAGCTTCCTGCACAGGAGCCTCATTTCAAGTATACGGTATCCCCACGTGGCTGGTGGCTGTCATGTTGGACAGCCTAGTCTCTGAACATGTCCATCATTGCAGAAAGTTCTATTGGATCATGCCACTCTAAATAATTAGGAAGGTTTATAATGGCACAGTTTGTTCTAGGTACTTTTGTATTAGGGTCCCTCCCCCATTTATAGCTAGTCATAAATTTGGAATAGCTTGTAATAGTTAAATAAAGAACTTCTATGAATTTCTTCTTAAAGTTCTGCAGCAGGGTGACTCATTAATGTTATTTATGAATTGTTTATTCACCAACTCCTTTCTTCATTGTCGAGAGCATATGGAGTCAGTAATAGAACATACTGCATGTCTTTTTTTTTTTCCTGTGTATTTATAACTAAGTGCCTGAAGGACACAAGATACTGTTTTATTTATTTTATTTGAATTATATGCCAGAGATGAAGCCTTTGTATATTCAGGGCTACGATTTATAGTATTAATTAACAAAAGCTTTCCTTTTCTGCCCAAAAAAGAATTCCCTGTATCCTTCACTTCTGTATGTGAATCTCAAGTTTGTTCTCTCATTCTCTTGATTGCTTTTTCTGTCTGGCATCCTTTACCTTTTTTCACCTCCTAGCTTTTCCCTCTTTCAATAACTGCCACCCCTCCCAGCCTCCCTCGCTCCCTCTTTTCTGTCTGTCTCATCCTCCTCCTCCTTCTCTTTTCATTTTTTCTGTCTCCTTTGTTTTTTGTCAGGTTGCTTACTCTAATTTTCTCCTTAGTGGAAATACAACAATGTTGCAGTATTTTTTAAAAATCATTTAGTGAGAGTGCCTTCTACATATTTATAATCAGATAGTTTCTCAAGTTTTTTATTTATTTTTTTTAAGTCCTGTCTTTCTCCCACACCATTGATTAAATGCTCACATACAGGCGACATCCATTTTTCTGCCATTAACAACAAATGAAATCAAGAAGCAGGTACTTTTTTAAAATCATTGGATCTATTTTCAGCTGTATAGATTTGAGGAAATTTTATGTGGCTATCAGGATAAAGCAAAATATTACTTGAATATACACATATGTTTAAACTTTTTATTATGTATAATTTCACATACAGCCCAGAATAAGCAATTATCATATATCCTTCGTAGATTTCCCCAAATGTTAATATTTTAACCAAGTTTTATATCTTCTCCTTTTATATATATGCATTTTCCCCCTGATCGTTTTGGTAGTGGAGTACAAATATGATGTCCTTTACTTTCAAGTATTCATAGTTCAAAAATAAGGACATTCTTGCATGCCACTGTAGCACATTGTATTATAAAAATCAGGAAATCAACACTGATAAGATGTGGTAAGTTACAGTAGTGTTATTGAAATCTTGCTAGTGATCTCAGTAAAGAACGAGCCAGATCTAAAATTGTATTCAGGTATCAGGTCTCTTCAGACACCCATATTTTAGAGTAGTTCCTCAGTTACTCTTGGAGTCTCATGATCTTGACACTAGAATATTTTACTTCTTTTGCTTTTTTGTTGGGGATAAAAATAGCATTATTGAGTTATAAGTCATACTCTGTAATTCTCCAATTTAAATGTACAATTTAGTCATTTTTAATGTACTCACAGTTACATTTTATATATATTTTATATTTCAGTATAAAAGTTTATAAAATATGAAGTATGCTTTTTATGTATTTTATACACCAATCAATTTTAGTGTTTAGTAACACTAAAGTTAGGTTGCTTTGTTACTACAGAAAGAAGCCCTGTGTTCTTTAGAAGCCCCTCCCATGTCTCTCATCTCTCGCCAGTTGGCAATCTGGATCTGCTTTGTCTCTGAAGATCCCTGGTCTGTCCTTTTCAGATACATCATCTCATACAATACTTTTGATTGGGTTCTTTGCTTGGCAAAATGCTTTGGTATTTGTCAATACTTCATTTCCCCTCATGGTTTAAAAATATTTCATTGGATATACCATCTTTAGTTTATCTATTAGTTGATAGTTCTTAGGTTCTTTCTGTCTTTTGATAATTAAGAATGATGCTGTTATGAGCATTTATTTATAAGTTTTTAAGTTGATCTGTGTTTGCATCCCTGGGTACATTCCTGGGATTGGAATTGCTGGATCATATGGTAAATCTATGTTTAAGGCCAGACTGTTTTCACAACCAACTGTATGATTTTATTACGTTTGCATTAGTGATATATAAGCGTTCCAGTATCTCTATATCCTTATTCCACTGGTTATGGTGAATCTTTCTGATTATAATGATCTTTGCAGTTGTGAAGTGAAATATGCATGACAATATTTTCTCTTGCAACCAACGTAAGGCAGAGTTGAGTGGCAGTGAGTGCACTTGCAGTGTTGCTCAGCCTTCACTGCTGTTTGCAGAATTCTTTCCCCTTTGCAAATTGAGTTTTGGGCCCCTTAAACAGCAACTCTCCATTCTTCCTTTGTGGTTTTGATTTGCATTTCCAGTTGGTTAAGGATGTTGAACACTTAGGTGCTTATTGTACATTTGTATATCTTAGTGAAGTGTCCAGGCTTTTTCTCATTTTTATTTTTCTAAAGATTTACTTATGCATACAAGAGCTGGGGTACAGATCAGAGTCATGGAAGGTGAGAGGATTCACCAGAGACAGAGCAGGGAGCAGAACAGGCAGATCAACTGAAATACACTGCTAAGGGGAGCAGTGGGTGAGGCAGGAGGAGAGGTCTGCTGTGCCATGTGGGTCCCCTCCCTGGCCAGGGATCGAATTGGCACTGCTGTGCTGCAGATGCTTCATAGTGCAGTACTCAACCCACTGCGCCACCAGCGAGGCCCCACAGAAGACTTTCTTAAGGAAGCTGTTGAGAATGAGTTTCAAACAACCACAAAGTATTACAAGGTATTTATATATATAGCCTAGCAACAAGCACTAAATACAGTTATATATGGAATAAATATGAAATAAGAGTGAAAAGCTAAAGACTGAGTACTAATGGCTAAATGGTTTCTTTTTCCTTATATTTTTGAGTTGCAGAAAGTCTTTACCTATCTAGATAAATGCCCTTATAGGTTAGGACTTACAGAAAGTTTCCTATGTTGTTACTTTTTGATGTTGTCTTCAGATGCACTAAAAGGTTTTAATTTTGAGGATGTGTTTTCTTTTTTTGCTTATGCATTTGGTATGGTCTCTATGAAACCACCTAATCCAGGGTTCATCGAGATTTGTGACTCTGTTTTTGTCTGAGAATTTTATGATTTTAGTTATCTTCAACTTCTAATATTTTTAACTGCTTCTTCCATGTTATTCGGACTCTGCACTAGGAGTGTTGCTTCTTATTGAGTTCATGATCTACAATCTGGGTGCAATACTCACTGAGCTGTTATATCTCTAACTGCATAGGAAAGCATTTTGGATCTGTTGTTTAATTATCTCCTATTTTACTCGTTTTTTTCCTGTCTTTTATCCTTAACTGTATTGTAATGTATTAACTCACACACATTCACTTGAAAATTTGACCAACTTCTCCTTGCCCTACCCTGGCCTCTCTCTGAGTGTTCATAGGTAAAATGTCTCAGCAGCACTCTAGCCTCTCACTTCTTTACTTCTCAACTCTAGTGGTAATCACCCTCATCTTGTCTCAGCGACATGTTTTCATGACTGCATCTTGACTGTTCCTATTCTTCAAAAACTGAAATGCCTGATTATAACCTTCTGCCCTCTTTTCTTTCCTCCCTCCTCCGTCCCTCTCTTTAATTTCTTCATCCTTCCCTAAAACCCAAGCACCCCCTCTCTTTCTGCTTTTACTTTTATTCCTGTCTAACCGATTCTCCAAGCTTCATATCCAAAATATGCAATTTCCTTTTTTCTTTATCCTTCAATTTCATCCTATAAATCTCTCAGTGCTATTTCCCTAGTCCTTTTAGCCATCTGGTATATCTTATAGGTTCAATAAATGGTGGATAAATGTATGATAAAAAGAACAAATCTGGATCAATCACTTCATCAGTTTGTCTCCTACACAAGAGCTGCTGGTCTCTGAGAAAATGGACAGTTGTAAATTGAGTCATTATAAAAAAAAACCATGGTTTCTAATTTCAGCTGGTCTCTTGGTACTGCCCAGCCTTTTATTATTCCTCTACTCACCACTTCATTTAACAGGTGTTTGACACATTCACTCTGTTTCTTTAATAAGAGGCTTTCTCACTTAAGAATTCACCTCTTTCTTCACTCAAAAAACTGAGTCCAACAGGTGGGAGACCTTGCTTAGCATCTTCTCTCATTGTACTCTGTTCCCATGCTTTCTTTGTTTAACCTTGTTTCAGAAGATGATTTAGCCCCTCTGTCATTCTGTGCTTATGTCTCTACCTGTGTTTTGATTCTTACCCTCTTCACCTCCTGAGAGACTTAGCTTCATCAATTATTTCTTCTCTCTTCAGCTTCCTTTTCTCTTCTGCTTTTCTCCCCTCAACATGTACACTTCAAAAAGGAAGAAAGGAAAAATGTAAGCAACCAAAACCCACATATGTTCAGTTCCCTCTTGGTCCCAGGAGTCCCCTTCCTCTTTCCCTTTATATGCAACTCTCTATAAGGTAGCGCCATGAACTCTCACCACTTTCTTATGGTCCATTGCTACTTGAAATCACGGCTTCCCTGGAGTTCATTAACTCCCTCACTGTTGTGTCAGGAGTACTCATTTTAGTCTTTGTGTTATTGTCATTGCAGTTGACACTGTTGGCTGTTTTCTCCCCTTTGAACTTTGCTATCCAGCTTTCTTCACATTCGAGAAAGAAGTCACATGGACTCTTAATAAAACCAGGACCTAATAGTGCAGTGGTTCCGGTGGATGTAGCTTCAGTTTATGTCGGCTCGCTTGGGACTAAAGATGCAACATTCTGGGCTTCCCTAGTGGAGTAGCGTGTTGAGCACCACACTGTGAAGCATTCACGGCATAGTAGCGCAAGTTGGATCCCTGGCCAGGGAGGGGACGCACATGCAGACCTCTCTTGCCTGGTCCTCTGCTCCCCTCAGCAGTGTATTTTGGTCAATCTGCCTGTTCTGCTCCTCACTGTGTCTCTGGTGAATCCTCTCACCTCCCGCGATTCTGGCCTGTACCCCAGCTCTTGTATGTATAAATAAATAAAATCTTTTAAAAAAAGATGCAACATTCTTGATATTTGCTTTGCATTTGGTCATTTCTCAATCTTTATTGCTCCTACTACCATCATGCTGGACTGAGTGATCAAAGGTCCAGTGGACGACTGTTTTCTCACTGAGCCAAAGGAATATTTTAAAGAGATTTGTCAGTGTGTTTTATAAACGTCCTTGTCTCAGTTGAGGTCATTGCAGCATTGTTGTATAATAATGGAATATAATGACGGTGGTGCCAGATAGAGGAATAGACGCATGTATTGTGGTGTATCAGTACATGAAACAAGTATACGACTAGTAAAATGAAGTAGACCTGTATGTAGTAATGATTTGCAGGGAAAAAACCAAAGGTGGTTGTATAATATTTTATCTACCTTTCTAATAATTTTTAGGAAGTAAAAAGTACAGAACACAACAACGAATAAATATTTAGTGCTGGAAAATCTCCCCCCTCCCAAATTTACTTTTTATTTTCTCACATCGTTGTTAATTTCTGGACAGTATTTGACCTCTCTCCTTAGGTATAGTCCGTACCACCCAGCACCTGTGAATCATCACCACAGTCCCTTATGCTCTCCAATCCCTGCTTTGACACCTCCCGTTCCTTCTCCCTTGCTATATAATATTTAACACTAGAAAGTATCTTGATGTCTACTCATCAAACTGTTAATGAGAGATTTCACTTGAAGAGTAGATACGGAGTTTGCAGGACATTATGAGTTTCTTTATTTCCCTTTTATATTTCTATTTTCCTTGAATTTTTTTAGTGACAATTTATTTCTTCTGCAAGGACAGTGATTATTTGAAGATTTTTAAGGTAGAAGTAATACTGACTTTCTTTTGCTTCTTAGATAAGAATCTTTGTGTTTTTCATTTTTCTTCTAAATTCTTGCTATTCTAACTCACACTCCTCAGTGGGCTTCTTCTGACTTAACTTCTTTATCCCTCATGAGTATCCTTTGGTTCCCGAGGAAGTGTTCCTAGATCTCTGAGCCTGATTATATTACCTACCTTCTGTGTTCCTGTGGCACCCTGGGAAATCTTCCTTAGTCACTGGTGTCGAAAGCAGGAGCTGTTATTATTTGACTTTTTATTCCATAAACCTGATCATAGCGCCCAGCTCATGGTAGAAATTCATTAAAAGAGGTTTCAATGTTAAAATAATAAAGCATAGGATTTAGGGTAGATCTCCTTAATACCAGCATGTCCTTTGGTTTCGTTGTCATTTTATGCATTTTTCTTGAAGCTGTGAAGCAACATATTTTAATTAGAAGTCAGTTTCTATCTCAGAACATGTTGAGTTCATTTTGATAGGGTATTGCAGCAGAACTCCAGGTGGTTGGTTTATTTAAATGCAGTATGATTTCTTCAATAATTATTGGAGGATGGGAGAATAATAATTTCATACATACCTCATTGTAACATGAATCATTAATACAGATATCTCCAAGTGCATTAATTAAAATCTGTATTCATATGCTTAGAAAAGTATAGCACTGACTCAAGCAGAAGGAGAAAGACAAATTAGTGTTTTTTTCTCTGTGTAAATTGCTTGTTTAACAGTTTGTTTTCTTTTTAGGTTCAACAGATAGATCGTGTGGTAGAAGTTGTAGAAGAAACAATTAAAGGTAATTGTAAAAAGTGAGATAAACAGACACATACTGCTTGAACTTTATTATAAAAATATCGCTTAGTTAACATTTATTAATCATTTTTATGGTATTTATTGTTTTAGATCTAAATCATAAAATTTTGTCCTTGATTCCTTTATCCACAGGTCAGTCCCATATAGTAGGCATATATTTGGATTATAAATGAATCAAATCACAATTTTATTTAAGTCTTATTTTTATTTTGGTGTTAAATAGATTTAATTTGAATCTCATCAGGAATATAGAGTTTGATCTTGATGTAGTCCCACCTATTTATCTTCTCTCTCATTTTTATTGCTTTGGGGACTGCCACCTCGAAGGCACTGTTGAGGTGTATGTCTTTCAG
>JAGFMF010011624.1:1395709-1423959 GCA_019455555.1 Galemys pyrenaicus
TTTGTGTCTCCATATGAATTTCATCAATATTTGGTCTATTTCCTTAAAGAAGTTCATTGAGATTTTTATTGGTATTGCCTTGAATCTGTAGATTGCTTTTGGTAGGATGGTCATTTTGATAATGTTGATCCTTCCTATCCATGAACAAGGGATATCTTTCCATTTCTTTGTGTCCTCCTCTATTTCTTTTAACAGTGTAAAACCACTTTATTTCTAATAAGAGTTCTTATGTGAAGAATTAAGTTTATCTCATTAATTTTTCTTATCTTTATTCCAGGGTGGGGCTGGGAAAGGTGCATAGTCTTAATTCATTTGTTAGGTTGATCTTATTGTAGTTTTCATGTAACATACTGTCCACAGTGGTTCACTGGATCCCATTGCTGAGAAGCAGGGAAGGCAATGACTTGAGCCTCGCAGACTTCCTGTGCCCTTCTGTTAGTGGCCCCAGTGGAGTGGCCAGGAAAGTAGCCCCTGACATTCCTCATTTAAATACTAACAAGGACGAGCCTACTGGGATATTGGATGGACAAGGTTAGCTCTCGTGAATCTTTAGAGTGCCTTAGCAGATACCAAGAAAGTGAGAAGACTGCGGGGTTATTGAATTCTTTAATATGTATTATAATCTTGTAGTCTTAACTTGAATAAAAGCTGTTAATGTAGAACAATTTCTGTTGAACATCCTCATTTTTAAGTCTGTGAATTAATCAATTCAGGTATTGGGTATTCATAGATTAAACAATTTTTTTGTTCCAAAGTTCTAATTTCTACTTACTCTAATAGGAATTACTTAGGATAAGAACAATGTCCACTACATGTGTATTTTTATATCTTAAATGTATGTACTTTGTATATTTATAAATAAAACTTTAATATACTTAGAGAATTTTCCCTGTGATATTATATTATTAATTATTATTTGATATGTGACGCCTTTCCGTACTCTGCATCGCATATTGTATTTGCTTTGTTATACATCTGGAGGGGATTTAGTCTTCATTTGAAGAATCAATTTTTGTTTAGTAAAATGTATTGAGAATAGGTGAAACTCTAAACTTAGAGAAAATATTAGCAACTCATTTTACTTTTCAAATACAGGATGAAGTAGATTTTTTTTTTCAGTTTTGTTTTGACTGTACTTAAGAGTAAATTGTATTGGTAATTGTCCTTTAGCTCTTTAAAGCTAAAAATAGAAATGTAAAGTGGAAACCAGGTTATATTAGAAGCATAATAACTAAAACTTGAATGGCAAAAAAATATATATACATCGACTTATGATCATACTTAAACTTTAACTTAAAAACATTTTGTTGGTAAAATCACGTATCATATACCAAGTCAGAGAAACCGTCAACAGAATAATTTGATGGCTTAGGTGTGAGTGGACAAGAAGTTAAAAAATTTTAATTTTTTTAATGAAGTACCATTCCCTTACGTGCTTGCTAATGTTTTGACAGTGCCTTCAGGGATGGGCACTGTGCTTCTCCCACTGCCAAAGCAGCCACAGTCCTCCGCCATAGTCCATTGTGCTCCCACCACACCCCCACCCGATAGACAGGGCATTTAAATCTGATTTTCTTAATTATGCGTGACTATCTGAAAATACTACTTAATTAGATAGTTGCAGGAGATTGTTAGTAGGTGAGGCCATTGACCTTTCTTTTAGAAACCTAATACTGTTAGTAATTGGTGCAGAGAAAGAATGTTCAGTTCATTTTACTGTTTTTTAAAATGTTTGGAGAGGTACATTTTTATTTCTAAAGTTCATGCCATATACCCTACTAAGCATAGAGTCTACATACAGCCTTACTTCTGAGTCTGTGAGAATAAAGTAGAAAGAAATTTACTTCTTTGAGGGAAGAAACTCATTTGCAGATTCTTTGGTTAGGATCAACTCATGGATTTTTAAGTAGATGTTTATTGGTACTTCCATTTTATAATGAAGTGTACATTTTGTTGAATAATAAAATACTAATTGAAATATTCTTATAAAAGATGGTGCTAATATTAGATTTTTATTGTGACTCTGAAAATTAAAGTGCACCAATTCTTGAAGCTGTGATGGGTAAGAATCCTGGACTGAGAATATGAAGAACTATGTGGAAATACTTGGCTTTGCTGCTAACGGTGTCATGTTTAACAACCCAAACAGCATTGCTGGTTGTTAGTTTCCTGAGTTATAAATTATATGACAGAGAAGATCCCTTCATTTCTGATATTTTTGGAGTGTTTGAGCCTGTAATATAAAACCGAGTTTCAGAATCTGTCATTAGAATGAGTTGTTGACATTTTGGACAGTGATCTCTAGCAAAAGTTATTAGACTGTGACTAGCTTTTTCTTGACTCCTAATCTCCACATGCCAGAATTAACTTTATTTCCTCTCATATCTTCCTACTTAGAAAATTAAGTTAAAGATGTAGACATACCATACGGTTTTAGTTTTTTTTGTGTGTATCTCTTCACTTTCTAGGGAAGAGGAAAGCAAAGCTGTTTGCTTACTTTGTCTTTACTCCAGTTGGTTGTGATACCATCCTAGGTAGTGAGAGCTGCATTGAACTTCCTAGTGTTGCTTAAGAGTTTTGTACTTCTTTGAAGCAACTTTCATCTCTGTTTTGGGGTAGGTTTATTTCAGGACTTTTGAGAGCAGAAATTTTAGTCTTGGGATTGGAATTGCTAGGGAGAAACAATAAGTTGAGAGTATGTCAGATGAGAGCATCTGGAGCAGTGACCTCAAGGGTATTTGTTGGGAGAATAATGGTAGCAGAAGGGCACCCCTTGCCAGAGAGGGGAGATGGTGGGACGATTAATTAGAACTTGAGCAGGAAGAAAGTTGGAGAGTCTTCTGTGTGACTTTAGCCTGGAGTCATGGCCACTGTGAGCTCCTATTATATCTTGGTAAGGATCAAATCTCTCAATTGTCCCATGGCGGGAAAGGCCATGGCTGTCCACCTAGGTTCTCTAGGCCCATATGCTTAGCCATACCCAGGATATTGTATAGTCTCCGGCACTCTGCTTACACCAGATTTCTTTTCCCTCATATGAAAGAAAGCATCTGAATGCAACAGAGATTTAATAAGAATGACAGTGAATTTACTTTCATTTATATATTTTAAAATGATTTTCAAATTTGGTTACCATTATCAATGCAATTATTATTATTTCAATTTTATCTTCTTACATTTTTGTTAATTTTTGGACACTATTTGATTTCTCCCCTCAGGTATAGTCCCAATAGTTTCCCACCACCATATCCCTATGATCCTTCACCATAGCCCCTGTGCTTTTCCCTCCCTGTTTTGACCCTCTCCCTCCTCTTGCTGTATGCTTCAGATCTATGGTCAGCTAATGCAATTGTTTGTGGTCTCTTTTCAGCTCTCCAGAGTTTTAAAAATAACTGATATCTGTCTTTAACTTAAAATTTTTGAAAAATTCCTTGCCTTCTTGCTTTTGAGTAACATCATTCAGCACTCTAGGTCTTGCTTAGATTATAATGACATTATTATGGTATCAACTGTAATTAACTTCTGTCTAGCTCTTTGTTGCATACCATTTTCATATATCCAATATATTCTTTTTTGCCCCATGGGACCTTTGGAAATTAACTGACAATAAAGCTAAACAGCAATCTCCTAGAATTTGAAACCTAAATCTCTCTTTCTCTTTTTTTTTTTAAAAGATTGATTTATTTATGCATATAAGAGCTGAGGAATAGGCCGGGAGGCAGGGGTGGCAGTTATGAAAGGATCACCTTTTATAACTGAGTGGAGAGCAGAGCAGGTGGATTGAATGATATACACTACTAAGGGGAGCAGTGGGCAAGAGGTCTGCTGTGTCATGTGCGTCACCTCCTTGGCTGGGGATCGAACTCATGCCACAGTGGCTGCCAATAGCTTCATAGTGTTGAGACTTAACCCCTTGTGCCATTCGGGAAGCCCTAAAACCTACTTCTTTAATCCTGTTTTCTTCACATTCTGTTGAGTTCTCACCTGGGATGGAAGGAAGTGAGAATATGAAACCCATTTATTTCATTTCTTCATGCCTAGTGTTTGAGGTTACTCCTCACCTCTTTCTAGGTCCTCTTTGTATTCCTACTCTCACATTTTGCTCTTTCATATTTGTTTCCTCTTTGGGTTTTTTTTTTTTTTAACTCTCGTTCCTCTCAATTTTACTTGCCATTTTATTTTGTTCCAACATGAGAAGCATTTTTATGAGGCGTTAATAAAGATTTGTTTCATTTTTTTATTTCCAAATAAAATAATTTTGCTTTGCTGCAAAGGTGAGTAAAAAATGTTCCTTAATTGTAAGTAATAAGAATCTCATCTAACCAATGAAAAGCTGATGAAGAGAGCCTACAGAGAAAGGTCTCAGGGATCTGTTTTTTAAGGGTAGTTTTTGGAAGTTGTAATGTGAAACATACTTTGTACAGTTATTACTGTCATATGACTAGGTCAAGAAAATCTGTCCACAGTTTTAAGCATATGGCCTTTCTTCTACATCCTAGTTCTGTATTTAAGCTAGCTATAACCAGAAGGCTTTTGATCTAGGTAACATTCAGATTTTAACTTTTCACTACCACTAATTATTATTCCTTGAAAATTTAAACCATCATTCTTAGTCTTTTGACTAGAACTAAGAATGTATCTGAAGCCTGGGTAATTTGTACTTCCTAAGCTATATTTAGAAGCATTTTCATTTTTGAAGGTGTGGTTTCTTCACTGTGGACCTCCTTCATGCCAAGTCTTAATAAATCTTCCCAGTGAAATCTGGTTTTAGTGATAGGCTCTTAACTGTATTGGTTTCAAGAAGTGGAAAGTGAAAACAAACAGGAAGGGTAGTGAAGGACCATCTATGCTTGCTGTATTAAGTAGCTTTGTGTTCAGACATACAGTTGAATATAAAGTATATCCTGTTTATCAAGCCCCTTACTCTGGAATGTTACTTCTCCTTGAAGATTTTCCTGACATTTGCCAGCAAAGTTGACCATTCTTTGATAATAGTCATGTTTCTAGATAGAGCAATCAGACCATCTCCAATATGCCATACCTTTAATTTTCTTCCAAGTCTGTTTTCACCGAAACCTTAAATCCCTTAAAGGTAGAAGTCAGCGTATGGTGGCTCAGGACAGAATAGATTTTTTTCCAAGGGGTATTTTTGGAAATCTTTTTTTGTATTTAAATGTTGACAAAGCAATAGTTCATGCTTTATATTAAAACATACATAATGTGAAATGATTCAATTTTATACCTGCATATGCTTTTTTGCTTTATTTCTAAACAATTATCAACATTTTTATAGAAAGGCAATGAGAATGCCTATCACAAGGGGTTGAGTACTAACCATGTGCATTTGCAACCAAGCAGTAAATCCAGTTGTCCCCTTCCCTGACCTTGCTTATAGATTGCCTCTGTCTGTTTGCAGTTCAAGTGTGTTGTTTCTGTAACTGTACATGATTGGAGATGAAATGAAACACAACAGGGATCGACAGGTGTTTTTTTTTGTTTGTTTTGCTTTTCACTTTTAAAAAAAATTATACATATATATTTGACATCAGTTATAGTCCCCATGGAATGCCCACCACCATTTCACCAGTGCACTGTCACCTCAGTCCCTTGTGCTCTTTCTGCCCTCATCCTAGACCCCCCCCCCCCCCACATAGTGCCNTGCACTGTCACCTCAGTCCCTTGTGCTCTTTCTGCCCTCATCCTAGACCCCCCCCCCCCACACATAGTGCCTCCCACATAGTGCCTTCGATATTTCTTTTCGACAGGTATTTTTTTAAGATGAATGGAGTGGACAACTTTCCAAGTTGCTCTTCTTCCCATTTCTTCTCTATCACACTTTATGGCAGCTTGAGTCCAATAATAGCAGGAGATCTCAAATTTTCAATCAAAGTGGAAATTTGAGCTTCAGTTTTTAAGTTAAATGTGACTTAAAAAGTGCTATGTCTTGTATTTTACTGTTATTTTCTAGCAGTTTAAATGCCACATATTGTTAGGGCTCTTTTACTCTGCTACTGTCTGCTGAAACAGTAATTTTGGGAATTTGAGCATGAGCAATGATTAAATCCTATACTGCTGCCATGAATTCTTTACATATTGAAACAGAAGTGTACATAGCTCCACTGATGCAAACAAACACTGACTTTGGCACTATTTTGACAAATTTCAAATTTGGAAGTGCATATTGTAGCAAGACAATCTGAGTTTATTTAAGAATTGGTACTGTAGAGGTACTGATGAGGGAGGTACTTTGAAGTGTTTTGATGAGCTCTTGGTTTATATTACAAAAATAAAATTGGTGCCCCACATATTCCACCATCCTAAAAGTTACATTCACTTACAAACAATATAAAACATGTAATGGTAATTCTCCCCCTACCACCTCTCCCCAACTTATCTCCATTAGGATAAGAAAATATTTAGCCATATATGCATTATTATATTTATTTGTTTAATATAATCACCTTAAAGTCATGGTCAGTGTTACTTGTAATAACACGACTGTGTAAATGGAAGAAAAAGTTGCCAAAGAACATTGCATTCCAACAAGTATTTTCATATTTCTGGGTTACACAAAAATTTTATAACATAATTATTGGGTAGATAAATTTTTTGTACCACTGGACTACAGATTTAAACATTGTGCTATGGTGAAATCTTAGCTTCTTCCAACCCACCTATCTTTCAGGTAAGGTGTTGGCTTCTTCATGTTTTATTAAATTCTGAGAACATGCATAGGTAAAGACAGTGCCCATCTATTTTTTTAAATTACAGTAATGTTGTTTTCTAACACTGTATGGTTGAGGGGCATGTCCTCAGATGTAAGTTACCATGCAATACCAAATTCCAGAGGAGCCAAGATTCTCTGTTACTGACCACTGGGTCCGTCTTCCCTTTTGTGCCTCACTGTTAACCATTGACATGTAGTAACCACAATTCTGCAATCAGATCGCTAGGATTTGTTTAGTTTTATGTTTCTATGCTTTCTTTATCGTTCACATATTAACCTCAAGCAGATTTTTAGGATTGTTTTTAGATTGTTCCTTTGTTTTGTTTATTTCCCACATATAAGTGAAATCATTTAGTATTTGTATTTTTCCTTCTCACTTATTTCTCTTAGTACTGTCCTCTCCAGTTATAACTATATTGTTGCAAATTGCAGTAGAATTCCATTGTGTATATATACACACACTCCTCTGTCACTGGGTACTTAACTTGCCTTCACTCCTGGCTATTGTTAAGTAATACTGCCATAAATGTAAGAGTGCATATTATCCTTTTGAATAAGTGTTCTTGTTTTCTTCTGATACACCTTGGAGTAGAATTACTAAATCATATAGTATAACCATTTTTAATATTTTGAGACATCTCCATGCTTACATGGGGACTGAAACCATCTATGTTCCCACCAATAGTGTACGAGCGTTTCTTTTTCTTCATACCCTTGCCAGTACTGGTTGTTTTGTGTCTTTATGGTAAAGGGCATTCTCACAGGTGTGAAGTGCTACCTCATTGTATTTTTAATTTGCATTTCCCTGATGACAAATGATGGTGCATATTGTTTCATACTCCTGGAGGCCATTCATATATCTTGTTTGGAGAATTGTCTGTTGAGATATGTCCACTTTATAATTGGGTTTTTTAGTTTTCTTTGTTGTATGAGCTCTTTGTCGATGTTGGATATTAGCCTTTTGATGCACAAGTGTTTTCTCCCATTTGTTTTAATGCTAGTTTCTTTTACTGTGCAGAAGGTTTTCAGTTTGATGTAGTCCCATTTGGTGTTTGCTTTTGTTTTCCATGCAGTCTTAGTCTACTCCTCTAAGACATCAGTGATTCCAGTGTTGTGAAGTTTCGTCTTTGTTTTCTTTCTTGTACTGGGTTCAAATTATGTATCCCAGTCTTTCATGTATTTTAGCATTCCATGTAAACCCTTCTAACTTCGACTATAATTAAGCTACTTCTTCCCGTCAATCCAACTTTATCATATTTTCTTTTTTTTTACTTTTAAAATAAAATTATTTTATAGGGGGGGGTCTCACTTGAGGGTGACTATCAGGTAATACCTGCTTTTTTAGACAGGTGCTTATATATATGAGGAATGACATTTATTGAAGTAGAGGCAAACTTTGGCCTTTATTTTTGTTTGCCTTTGAGAAGTTTAAAAAAATGCTGTTATGTCAAGCAATAACTAAACCTTTTGTAAGAAAACAGATTAAATGAGCATTCCTTTTTTATATTCTTAGTGTTTACACTGATGTGACTAAATTAAGTGAAAATTGATGTCTGAGGTACATTTACTCTTTTTCTTTTTGCTTAAATTTTGTACCAGTTTTTTCCTCTGGTACATCACGTTGGATTATTTAGCTCTGAAGTTGTCCAGCAGGACAACCCAGAGCTTAGGGTTCTTAATGTGTACTAATAGAATTGAATTTGTGTGAAGTGAGAGAAATTAGCTAAGAGGTCAAGGAAACTTGGCATGATTCTTTTCTGGTGGTGGTGGAGGTGGGTGGTCACTTATTAAGGAAACAAAGAATGGCCTTTAAAATTAGGTGAGATGAATAAAAGTATTGAAGGAAAGTCTGGCTATTTATAGAGACTATATAAAAAAGAAAGGTGTGTGTATGTGGGAGAAACAATAAGTGTGTGAGTTGCCAGATCATTGGTGCGTCTGTAATGTGTAAAGATATTTTAAAGCTAATTTATGGAATTCACTTCAAGTTCTGAGAACTAAAGGAGAGAAGGTTGGTTTTTGTAGAAACATAAAAATAAATGCATATTTTGTAGGTAGTCATGTTTCTATCACTCTATATATGTTTATATTCTGGAGGTAGTTTTTTTTCCTATTTGTGAATGACCACGATAATTGACTTCCTGACGTCTTGACAGGCTGGCCTTCCTAGTATTTATGGGTGGCATGTTTTCCTTCAGCTCTAATACTATTAAACAGAGTCAGCAGTGTGGGATTGGGAAAAGATTGGGTGCTCTTGAAAATCTATAAACAGCATTGAATGTTGATTCAAGTAGTATAGCAATTATTGTACAAAATATGCTTGGATTTTTTTATACAGGTTTTTCAGTATTACAAATTTGCAAATGTGCATACATTAGAAAATTATATGAAAAGCAGTTTTTCACCTCACAAATTTCATAATATGTAGTAATTTTTGCTTGTATAGTAACATTCTTTGGTGAATTAAATCAAACCAAACATTCTTTAGTGGTAAAAACCAGAACAGAATCGGGGCTTTGTAGCTGACTTATAAATAACTGCTGAAAACCTCAGGCTTAAAATGAAATTTTGTTTTAACAGCTGAAATTTATGTGACACTTGTAAGTAACAGCTTAGAGAGATGTTTATTAAAGATGGTTAATAAACTTACTGAGAAACATTTGGCCATTATTTAGAGGGAATGAAATGTGAATTTACATTTAAAATGGAAAGAGGAAAGACCTAATAAATGCAGTGTTTGAATATATCCCATTTACATATAAGGCAGTCTTCCTTTTTTATCCTTGGATTAAAATTGCATCTCTCTGTTTTAATCATTTACATCTTTATCACCATCTCATTGGTGGTCTCATTTTATTAGCAGTTGATCTGGTCATACTGAGCATCATCCTTCCCATCTGTTCCTAGTAATACTTCCTTCTTTAATTTCTTATTACATGGTATTAAAGTAATGTGAAAACTGATATTTTAATTCTTTCTGTCTCAAATTCTGTGTTCTGATTTTTTTCCCTTCCCTTTCTTTTTCTTCAGTCTACTCATAAAAGGTGATGAAATTTGCAGTAGTCACAAAATAACTCAGTATTCATTGAGCAGCCATTATTTTCCCATCACAGTTCTAGGCATCAGTGGCTAATGAGAAAGGGTCAAACAAAGCATTAGTTTGGGAGTGCATTACTGGGGTCCTTGCTTTATGGTCCCTTCATAAGCATTGTATATTCATTTTCAGCATACATTAGCTCCAAACATTTCTTTTTAATGTTTTATCCCTCTACTCTCTCAAAATGTTTCCCTGATCCTTAAATCCTTTCCTTTTCCTCTCAACAGCATGCCTTCCCTAAGACCTCCTTCAGTTTTATTTGTTCTGTCATTTCAATTTGTGTTGCTTGGTAATAATATCGATAATAGCACATGTAAATACAGTTTCTATTCTATGATTTGTAGCTCCAAAGAATTAATGGCAGTTCTGTTTGGAAAGGATTTTTAAAAGAAGTGGCATATAAAAATTCAAGTTTTACTCTGTTATTCCATTTAAAATGTTGTTCTGTTCCTGAATTTCCCCACTTTTGTCTTTTGCGAGATAGAACATGGGATTTTTATATTATTTCCTAGTTTTTTTTTAGTGTTCTTATACTTTCAAATTTTAAAAATTAGCCACTATTATTAGGTTTGCAATCCTTTAATGAATCATTGTATTGGAAAATAACTCATTATATCATCAGGCAGAGGTATGTTCCTTTATTTGCATGTAGATATTGAAGATGAATAATTTATCAAATGTTATTAGTACAGGCTGCATATTACTGAAATCTCAGCAGGATATAATGAAATTTGTCTCATGCTAGTATGAAAATAGCATGTCTTTGCATAGTCATTATTGAACTTCTGGCATCTCTCAGAGAACTATTATGTTATCATGCTAATCTTGCTCACCTCTTTATTAACCTGACTTCTGATTGAAGAGTTCAACTTCTGAAAACTAGTGAAGTCTGGCATGCCAAATGTGTGCTTGACTGTAGTTACATTTGTCAATCACATGAAGAATTTTCAGAATGTATATCGTACCTAGTGATTTGTGGTAAAAGGTAGGATTGATGGTTTTATTACTTCTGGTCATGAAAAACTGAGCAGGATATGTTTAAGCAGTAGTATCTTTCTGAAATGAGAGGTGATTAATTGTATATATAATTGGTTAGCTTCTTATATCTGTACTATTTCTGTATTTGAAGCTTTTTAAAATAATTTTAAAAATTTGACTGCAAATAAGCAGATGGAACTATCTCAAACTGGATGTTTCTGTACAGCAAAGAAAAACTTTCAGAAAAAAAAGACACCCTATTGAGTGGGAGAAAATATTTGCACATCATATCAGATAAGGAGCTAATATCTAAGACCTACAAAGAACTCATACAACTCAACAAAAATAAAACAGTTAAAAAATAGGCAAAAAAGCGAAGTACATTTTTCCAAAGAAGATACACAATGACCAATAGACATGTGAAAAAAACCCTCATTTGTCACGAGGGAAATGAAAACCAAAAGCATAGTGAGACACCATCTCACATCTATGAGAATGGGCCACATCAAAAGACCTAAATCAAATGTTGGTAAGGGTATGAAGAAAAACTCTAGTCTACAGTTGGTTGGAATGAAGATTGGTTCAGCTGCTATGGAAAACTGGAGGTTTCTCAAATTCTAAAACTAGATTTATCTACCATATGATCCAGCAATTCCACTTTTAGATATCTACCAGAAAGATGCAAACACATTAATTCATAGGGTTATAAGTACTTTGTTCACTGTGGCACTATTTACAGTAGCCAGATTATAGGAATAACTTAGGTGTCCAGAGACAGAGAAGCATATTAACAAGGTATATATACATAGTGGAATATCACTCCACTGTAAGAAAAAGATGAAACCTTACTATTTGTGACAATATGTGCAGTGACTTATGCAAAACAAAATAACTCAGAGGTAGATAGAAGGCATGTAATGAGAAAAGGAAAAGGAACAGAAAAACTAAAACAAGACAAAACCCTAAAAATATGGTTATGGAACTGAAGATACCAGTGGAATATTCTCAGGGAAGGGTAACAAAGGAAGCGGGGAGGTGGCCTAATGGAATATTAAGGAGGATGGAGGTGCTGTACCATCCAACTGAAGAGGTTTGAGCCTCTGACCACAAATTCTATACAGTGTTGTAAACTGTTATTTCAATAAAAATAACACAATATATAAAAATCAGTTACTAAAAAAAAGTAAAGTTTGATTTGCTTTTGGTATGATCGTCTGAGATTAAAAAAAAAATCCCTATAAGCAATAATAAAGTTGCACAAATGGTCAAAAACAAACTATTCCACACTCTGGAAATTAACAAAGCGAATTCAGCAAACCCAGGATGTGTTTATTCATGAAAGCAACTGAATTGTGGGTAAGAAAATTATCAGTCTGTGGTGTTTAAGCCTGGGGCTACTGCCATTTTCCTTCTTCAGCTCTGTGGCAAGGTTTTTCCAAAGCAGAGAGGTTGTGAAAACCCACAGCTTCACTGCTACTACAACATGGTTCAGTTGAACTGGAGTTCGGTCAGTTAACGTTATGCCAGTGCAGGGAGGGTTTGTGACTCGACCCACCTGCGGTTTGACTTGTTTGGTGAAAGCAGTGAGCAGGTATAGTAGACACATATTTATCAGAAATGTCTGGGAGATGATAGGGGGCTTGATATATCTTATCAGACTAAATTGACTGAGGTTTACGCTTAGGCACAACAGCGATTAGAGTAACCCCAGTGACTCACGCTTCTCTACTGCTGGAGTCCGCATGCACCTCTAAAGGACATGTGGGAGGACCTAGGAAAGCCCAGTAGAAATTAGAGTGGGGCAGCTGGAAAATAGTTCTAACTTTGAATGCTCTCATGGGCTCATATATGATCCATCAGCTGCTAGTGGGAATCTTAATGGCTTAAGGTGTTTGGGCAAATGTGTGCCCAGGCTGACTAAACAAAATGCTATACAGAGATGACCCCTGGGAAGTCGTTATGGGGGGAAAATATTGTAAGAAGAGAATGTGTCAATGGTCTTTCATTATAGAGAATTTTAATACACTTAACTAAATCTGTTAATATATACATTTAAACAAATGGGCATGGAGGCTCTAGTAGTAAATTCCAAAACAAATCAACCTTTGAGGAAGAAATCTCAGTTGAGAATTGCTACAATATATTACCTAAAATTTCCAGTATTCAACAAAATATGATAAATGTAACAAGATCAAGTATACACATATTTAAGAAACAAGCTTCAGTATAGGTTGTCTTTGTGTGACCAAAAATGTTGGATTAAGCAGACAAAGACTCATGTACTAACAGAACCATGTTAGAAAGTATTTGTGAGTGGGGTTCTTGAATATAGAATCACTGAAAGATTAAAAAAAAATAGAAAACAAAAAATCTAAAGTTAAAAATCCAGTAGTTGAAATAAAATATTTATAGAGGACTTCAATAGCATATTTGTGATGGTAGAAAAAAATACCAGTAAATTTGAGTATATGCCAACAGAAGAAAAACTATACTTTGTTGAACCACAGCTAAATGTGTTTCATGTCTGAAAGTCACAGAGATTCACACCTGGCTGCAGTAGTCAAACTATTGAAAAGACAAGGAAATTTCGAAGAGTACGAAAGAAATGACATTGACAAAGGAAGAACAATAAGATGAAAAACTAGAAGCATTAGAGGTTAAAGGCCATGGAACAGTGTTCAAAGAAAAAACCTTGAACTAATAATTTTATATCCAACAAAAGTATCTTTCACAAGTGAAGCAAAATAGATTTCCAAATAAATGAAAATGTTGCTAATAGAGCCTTTTTTCAAGAAGTACTAAAGAAATTGTTCACGGACAAGGAACTATTACCAAATAATAGCGAATTCTCAGGCGGAAATTAAGAGTACTAGAAATTGCAATTCTGTTGGTAAATTACAAAGTACTCCATAAATACATATTTTTCACATTTAAAAAAAACAACTGTATAAAGCAATATAATGCATAGTGTTTTTTTAAAGCTATGTCATTTAATTACTTTGGGTAAAATGTTCATGATTTAATACAATCTTTTAACATTTTTTTTTCCACCTCTACCAGACCACCTGTGTCCATACCCATCTGCCTCCCTCTTCCATCCCCTCTTTCCTTTCCCTTGTTTCCTCTTGTAGCCATTGTATTCTTTTTGCTGAGTTCCAGATTTATTTGTACTATTTTTTGCATATGAGTGTTTTTGGTATTTATATTCCATCAATAAGTGAATGCATCTGATATGTCACTTTTTGAATTATTTCACTCAATATAATCACCTTGGGGTCCATTTTGTCCCAAATGCTTGGGATAATTGAATATCCGTATGTGGAAACGATCTTCGATTATTACTATACACAAAAAGTAACAAAGTGAATTGTACACCTAAATATAAGCTGAAAACTAAATTTTCTAGAAAAAAAAAGGAGAAATGCTTTTGTCCTTGGGCTTTGCAGAAAGTTCTCAGATATAACATTGAAAGCATGAGTGATAAAAGGAAAATTTAATAAATCGGACTTAAATTGAAAAACATTTATTTTTCAAAAGATAACCATCATTAAAGGGAAGTTATAAGCTACAGATCAAGAAAAAATTTGATTTGCAAATCATATCTGCTAAAGATTTTATAATCAATATTCTTAAAACTCAATGAGACACTAAAATACTGACAGAATACTATAGTAGATATTCGTGTTAGTGAGGATTCTCCAGAGAAACAACTAGGATGTGTGTGTTTATAAAGAGAGATATAAAAGCTTGGTTCACATCATCATGGGGGTTGTGAATCCCCAAGTTAGAACATCTACTAGCTGAAGACCCAAGTGAATTATGTGTATTTCAAGCCCCAAGTTTTCAGAACCAGGAGAGCTCATAGTGGACAACTGGGCAGGTTTGGCATCCACGAACAGGTAATACTTCAGTGTGCATTTGAGGCTGAGAAAGACCAGTGACTGAATTGAACAGTCTAGCAAGAGAGGCTCTTACTCAGAATGTTTGTTATTCAAACACCTATGTGAAGGAGTGCACACTGCTTTACTCAGTCTGATGATTGAAATGTTAGACTCATCCAGAAACAGCATCACAGACACACCCAAAATGATGTTGAGTAAAAGCTGGGACCTTCTGTGGCCCAGTCAAGTTGATATAAAATTGGCCATCACAGCATGCTACCAAACAAGCAGTGTACACTTTGACTCAAGTATGAACAGGCATTCAGTTTCACTGGTCATTTGGAAATGCATAGTCAAACTATAAGGATGTATTACTAAATACCTACTAGTATGACTGTTGGGGAAAATGTTTTAGTATAAAGTGGTCTCTGACAATGTGGAGAAACCACTTATATTGCTAGTGGGATTTAAAACGATACCATCTCGCACTGCTGTGGGAATACAGGGGGATTACAACTGATGTCAAATATATGTAAATTAAAAAATTTATATTAAAATAATTAAAAACTAAAAAAATTATACCATCTCTTTAGAAAACAGTTGTTTCTTATAAAGTTAAAATTTACTATGTGACCCACCAATTCCATTCCTGGGAATCTCCGAGGAATGAAAACATATGTCCACACAAATACTCCTAGAAACTTGTCCTTCAGCTGGTCAGCAGATTTTACAGAATGTAGTATATTGGGTCTGGGAGCTGGCGTGGACAGAATGAAGCTTGAGGGAATTTATGGGGTCGTGAGAGTGTTTTAAAACATGATGTGATGATTGCACCATTGTGTAAATTTATTTAAAACCATTGACTTGTACACTATAAGTGGGTGAATTTCACAAGGTATAGCTCAGTTATAAAAAATAATGTGCGTGTAATGTTAATGACAAAGTAAATATGAAAAATATTTGGGGAATCTGAAGGGGATTGGAATTCTTTGTAGTATTCCATCTTTTTTTTATATGGCAATTAAAAATTACATAATTATAAAAATTTTAATGTCTTAGAGTGGCTTGATAACCTTTTGTAATGTTTCTTTAAGGAACTTTTAAAAAAGGGGCCTCCCTGGTGGTGCAGTGGGTTAAGCAACTCACTATGAAGCAAGCCGCAGCCACTGCAGCATGAGTTTGATCCCTGCTGCTGGCCAGGGAGGGGACCCACGTGGTGCGGCAGACCTCTCCTGCTGTGCCCGCTGCTCCCCTCAGCAGTGTACTTCTGTTGATCTGCCTGCTCTGCTCCCTGCTCTCTGTGGTGAATCCTCTCACCACCCCCCCCCCATATGTCTGGCCTGTACCCCAGTGCTTATGTGCATAAATAAATCTTTAAAAAAAAAAGGCTCCGTCTCTAAAGTGTAATTTTATCTTAGCTTTTTAATTATTATTATTTTTTTATTTGCTCTGCTTTGAGCAGGAAAATCTACTTTTGCAGTTTTTACTTTGCAGTCCAATTTGGCCAACAGCCCCAGTGAAGCCTTCCTGTTGCACATACAGAGCTGGGCGCTGCTGGGGAGCATTCATACCTCGTGAAATGCCATTTCAAGGCTATTCCTGTGTCCCTCCTCTGTGCAGTATAAACATACAAATATTATTAGTGCTGTGACTGAAGGATGCGAACACTACTGTTTTTCCCTTTGGCAATATTTCTTAGGTTCACTGATCACATCTTCTTTAGGTTTTTTTTTTTCCCCCATGAAAGAAAAAGTTAAATGCAAATATTAACACATTTGTTGAGAGCAGTAAATTAAAGTGAAGTTGTGTGACTCATGTTAATGTATATTTATATGCTGTGTTTGAAGGTCACTCCGTGAGACTGCTGGGTCAGAAGAAGGATAATGGAAAACGGTTGGGGGGAGCACGATTGGATTTGCCAAAGATTAGGAAGAATCCACTGATAGAAATCATTTCCATCAATACTGGGTAAGCTTCTCTCCAACTTACTCATAAAATATTCAGTATATTTCACGAATTCAGTTATTTTTTCCTTCCTGGACATGTAACCAAGGAAAGTAGTTTAACATTTCCATGGGAAAGAAAAATCAGAAAGCTCTAAGCCGCTTAAATATGTTCCTTCTAAGACGTTCCCTATATACTAGTTACCCTTATGTTAGCAGCAAAGTTTTATATTTTCAATTGATAGTATTCTGATTTCCTTTTAGGTATTAATTATGACTGCTTTTCCTAGTTTTGTCATGGTTAAAATCTTTTTGGAAATGTTAACACATATCATTTTTTACTATTTTTCTCATATAATCTCTGGGATTGTAGTAAATATTATCCAAGATATTAACCATATTTTAATCATTATGTGAAATATGTATTTTGAAATGTTCTTTTTAAGAGCTTTAAACTGAAATTGAGCCTCATGACTGAATATTAAATACTCTTTAATTTCTACATTTTAGTCTGAAGAGCTGCCTAATTATATCTATGGGTATACTAATTTATACTTGGTGTTACTCACGTTTGTTGAGTTTGGTTCCTTTAAATTATGACTGTATCTGGAAAGGTTTCATGTTTCCCACTTTAAATTCTGTCTTAGTAGTCCAAAAGTTGATGAGGCCAAGGGCTTCAGTTTCTTGAGTCATGGGGAGTCCCTGCATTTCACATAATGGCCTCACATTTTATAAGTTGTCCTGCTCCTTTCTGGTTTTGTCTACCCTCTTGAAAACTTGTTCTCCTCTGCCCTTTCTTTACTTCGTACTATTTCCTGTTGAGAGCAGGTGAACTCGCTTTCCCTTCCCCAGCACCTTTCTACCTCTCTCTCAGCACTGTTACAGCTGCCTTTTGCTGGTCCCTCTGGTCGTCCCTTCTGGTTAACCCTTCTCTCTGCTGTCAGAGCCTAGGAAGGCTGAAATCTCTGTGACCCTATATCCTAGTCCCATGGGTCTTTCAGTTGGCCTGGTGACCTTGTCCAGGACCAACATCGGGCCTTCAATTTTAAAGATACTGAGACCTGAAATCATCAAACTCAGAGACTGGAGAGGCAATCAGAATTTAGCAGTGAGATGTGTTGTTGCACTGACCACAGTCCTAATATACTCTGTCTTCCTAACCTTGGCCAAATCTTAAGACAAACCTGCAGCTATTGCCTGTGTCTCAGTTTTCCCTCTCCTTCCTTTGATATTGCATTGCTGCCATGCTTATGTTAACTCATTTCCTGTATAAAATTGTAGCATTCCCTTTACATTCCCTCTCCTCCACATTTGTCTTATTTTCCTGGATAATCTTTGTCACCGTTGAAGAAAACTTTATACATACATACATATATATATATAAATGTATGTTCATTGATATTTTACATTTTGTCTCCTATCAGTTCCATGATAGTGAGTACTGACACACTCTGCCATGGTATCCCTCATAGGTAGAGGAATGCACACAGTATGGTAATAACGAATTTAATCGAGTGAATGAATCACTGATTTCTGTAATTTAAAGTTTCAGTGGGATTATGCTGTATCCTCCTCTTAGTACAGTTTGCTTTGTTAGTTGGACAGTAATACTTGGAGACTGGCTGAGCGTACTTTCTTCCAAAGGATGTACCTGGAGGGAAGGAGTAAAAATGTTTTTGCAAATCTCACTTTTTTGTGTTTGTGTTAAATATGCTGTGCTGATCAACACCTTTTTGGCTAAACACAGTCCTTTAAGTATATTACTATTTAGGGTCCCTCAAACCCTAATTTATTAAAATCCATTTCATCTCTTAGGGTGACTTTACAGCAACTTTTGAGCTATTGTATCTTAATTTTAACTGTTTTCTTTTTTTTTTAATTTTTTTATTTTTTTTAATTAAAATATTTTAAAATTTACATATACTCGCCATTAATTGTAATGAGTTTTAACTGTTTTCAAAGGTGCTTTGTTTTCTAGTGTCTGTGTGCTTTCACATGTCAGTCCTTCCAGTGTCAGTCATTCTGATCTATTTGAAGCTGTCAAGCTCATGGCTCTTCTCAGTATTGGCTCCGGGCCGCTCTGCGTGCTGTCAGGTCTGCGTGGCGTGGCTGATCTTTCCCCACTCGCCTTGTCAGCCGTCCTTCTGTGCTGAGTTATATGCTCCTCTCTTTGGGTGGCTTCTTGTTCCTCCTCCTATGACTCCGCTAAATGCACCTGTAGCGGCAGGTTGGGGGCGCAGGAGGCAGGTTCAGGATGGTTCTGGGCAGACAGGTCAGGGAAGGAGTCTCTTGGAGCCCTCGGTGGCTTTTCGTACTTTATTTAGTAGAGGTGGCCAGGTATATGGCAGGCAGGGGTGCTGGGGGGCTGGGAGGCTGGCAGGCTTCCCAGCCCCCAGCGCATCTCACCCTCTCGGCTGCTTCTTTGCTGCTGCTGCTGTCGGTTCTCTCCGTCGGTCCTCACCGTTATCTCTGTTGGTTCTCATGACTCCGCCCATTTATGCCCGTGTCCAACACAGGTGCGCCCACTTGCGCATGCCCACCCTGGAATGCTCGCAGCACCACAGGTGTCCATCATCAGTGGTGGGAGGGTGGAAAGACCTGATCAACCTTTACCCTACAGCACCCCTCCTTCCTTTGTGCATCAGACACAGCCTTCTCTTTTTACCCTGATTATGGCATTCTCACCTGTGTCATTTCTACTTTACATTAAAGTGTAAGCCCTTGGGTTCTGAAAGTATTTAATTTTTCATTTTCTCTGAGTTCAGTGCATAGTAGAAAGTTAATATTCCCTATGTACTTGTTAAATAAATGTTTTTCTTTAAAATCATTACCCTTTCTTGTTTGGACAATACTCTAAACTTTTAAAAGTCCACCGATACTGCTTTCACTCATCTCATCCTCTCACTTTGTGGTATAAAACTGACTCTTATTATGTAAATTATTAATTATGCTTTTGATATTAAGAAAATTTAGTCAATACTGTCTTTCATTGAAATAGGAGTTTCTGACCTTCTCTGACTACAAATTATTTTCCATAATCGGTTTCAGTCTTATCACTTGTTCTCACATGAAAATATCTCTGAGTTCTCCACAGTATCACTTAATTACTTTTTTTAATTACTTATTTATTTTTATTAATTTCTTTATACATATTTGACACCAATTGTAGTCCCCATGGAGTTCCCAACACCATTCCACCAGTGAAACATCACCTCTCCCACAGTATCATTCTTAATGTCTCAGTGTCTTCCCCTGCATAGAACTCACTGTTGTTTTTTTTTTTTTTTTATCGTTTACACTTAAATGTTTTCAAGACTTATACCCATGTTTAATTCTTAGGATATTTTTAAGACATGAGGAAACAAAGGTGCTAAGAGGTTAATTGACTTCATTGCCGTGCAGCTAGTGACTGGGTCTGAGCCTTAATAGTAACTCCTGTCAGGTACTTCTGTGAAGTTGAAGGAGTAAGGACTGATACCCAGTGTGGTCAGCCCAGAGGGATCTGTGGGAGCAGAATAATCTTTGAATTGTGATGACTTCTGAACCGAGCCATAGGTAGGTAGAATTTTGAAAATGATGTTTGAAGGTATATTCAACTTCTATTGCTGTTGATACAAATCGGCAGACTGGGTTACTCTAACAACACAAATTACTGTCTTGCAATTCTGGAGGTGGAAGTCTAGCACAGGTCTAAGTGTCTAAATCAGGGTGTCAGCAGGACTGTGTTCTCTATGCTGCTGAGAAGATCTTTTTCTTTTCTTTTGTCAGCTCCTCTAGGTGGCCCATATTCTAAGAGGCTGTGGTATCCTTGTTCCATCTTCAAAGTGGCAACATTGTATTCCCTCATGACTTTCTTTTCCCCTCTCCCTCTCCTACTTTTAAGTGATTCTATTGGGACACCTGGGTAATTTAGGATACTCCCCTTTTAATGCAACCTGATTAACAACTTCAGCATCACCTACAACTTTAATCCCCATTGGAATGCAAGACCCCAGGGGTTAGGAAAGGTATATTGAGAAAATTGTGGGTTGAGAATAAAATGAACAAAGATAGGAACTCCATGGGAGTTTTCTAGGAAGAAGACAATTTTGTCTGGTTTTCTGGGGTTTCTAGTAAATGTTAGGAAAAGTGGGATAAATTATCTTTTGTACAAAAATTCTAATTTTCCAAGAGGAGAAATTACCCTTAATTCCTTTAGTGCAGGAAAAGGAGAGCAACTAGTGTCTGTAACAGAGGTGAGACAAAATCCTAGCTGGGCATTAGGAAGCTTATCCTGGTAGTTTGGTGTTGGAAGATAGGTGGAAATGTGGAAACCACTTTGGAGGATATTATAGCAACCCAGCAGGAAGGAATGAGGGCCTCTTGTCGTATGTGGAATGAAAAGCAAGGATAGCAGAACTGTGTAATGGTTAAGTAGATGAGTTTTGGCATACACCAGTGGAGTTGTCACAGTGGATGTGACGGTTCCAGAGAATGGTTGGAAATGGGCAGACAAAGCCAAAAGGGAACTTCAGGTGGATGAATGAGAGTGCATGAGGTCGCTGGGATGGTCAATACCTGTGTATAGGAAATAGAAGGAGACTGAATAATTATCATAGTTTTAAATAGGGCATGCTAAATACTATCAGCTTTAGATTTCTTAACGAGAAATTATACTGAGATAGGTGAATCATTTCTGCAGGTTTCTATGGAAACCAGGTTAGAAACTCTACTAAATTTTTGCTACAGGAGGATTACTCTTTTGAGGAGTTTGAATATAAAGAGGTTTGAATATTAGAGAATAGAACGATTTTTCAGCCTGAGTTTTAGAGGCAAGAATAAGGATTAGAAATATATTGATAGGAAAAACTGTTCAAGAAGAAAGGTAAACCATGTGAAAGAAGAGGAACACTTGTGCTTTCTTAGAGATAGGAGTAGAAGGCATGAGTTTAATTGTTGATCTTAACAGTTTCTTTTTCTTAGATGGCTTGCCACTTTACTTTAGAGGAGCAGTTCAGTTCCTCATGCGATCTAGGATGGCAAAGTGTTTAGTGTTATGTCCCGTTATGACTCTGTTAATAAGCCACACTCTTTTGGATGACACTGACTTGAGATTGACCAGTTCTCCATTGGAACCCTTTCTCCCTTCCTCGAATTTGCTGGTTTTGTTTCCCTTCCCTCCCTTCCTTTGGTGGTGGGGGTTGGTTGGTATTCCACCTATGTGTTTCCTATAAATTAGAATCTGTTGCTCAGTTAAATTCTAAGTAACTTTTTGGCTGAGATAATCTAGATACAAAAATTGATATTTCATGTTAGAGTGTTTCATTAAAAGAGTGGATTGAGACCATAATTCTGAAGAGAAGTTTAGAATAACAGAATATGGTATGTGTGAGAATTCATGTAGAGTTAACAGCCAAGTGCTGTGGTCAACATAATTGGAATTAACCTGTTCATAAACACAAGAAGTGAGCTGAATTTGAACAGGAGACCCAGCTTGTGTGATGGCCTGATTTTTTTCTGGCAGTGAGAATGGAGGTAGAGGCAGAAGGCAGGGCAGTAAAGGACACAAAATAAAAAAAAAAAACTGACAATGGGTCATAAAGAAAATCTGTGCTTTATTTTGCTTTCTCCGTGACTAATAAAGTCATCATTTTTGACATTCCCTTAGCAATTTTCGTTTGATCTTATTAGTAGTTTGGTGATAGCTGGTATCATGCAGTAGTTTTAATATTTGGGGAGGATAGAACTTGTGACATCTTATATTCTTTTTGAAATAACTTCATATTTTGACAGTGATTTGTTCAATAATCATTTGTTGAGTTGGTATGTCTTAGCAGGTGTCAAGATGTAAAATATCCTTATTTTTTCAGATTAATCTTAGACTTGTTGAAATGTCCCAATTATGGCTCTGTTCTAGAGTCTACCCTTTTGAGAAGAGCTCCTTCATCCTCAATTCCTTCCTCAGAGACAACTGTTAGCTCATGGCATCTTTTTCCCATGGACAATAGCTCAAGATAAACATTTTCCAAAAATTTAAATGGCATTTATAGTCACTCTCCATTTTAAATATTGTGCATCAAATCACATTTTTGTATGCTTGCCACTGATGATTGCAAATTAATTAAGTCAGTTTTGTCATGTATAATTTTTAGGGTTTTTTTTTTAAGATATAATAGTGGTAGTTACCAATGAGGATTCATTTCTTCCATACAACCCAGCTGTCAGATCTTTAATGAAAGCAAGTCTCAGTCCAAAATTTGCAGTCAGAATTTATTAGGCAAGCTGACATCGTCCAGCTGTTCTTGTAAGTTTGATGAAGTCTCTCTTTTTGGGGAGATTAAATTTTACCTTGCTCAGAAGGTTCTCTTGTTTTCAATGAGACAATGTTGTCAGCCTCAGGCAGCCAGAATTCTCCACCCCTTGTCCAGAATAAAGGTAGGCATCTTTCATGTTCTAGGTCAGTGCTACCCAGAGTGTGGTCCTTGGATGAGTGTTTTCACCTACTGAGAACTGGTTTGTGAAAAGTACAGAAACTGAGACATTTTAGAAACTTCAGGCAGTTTAACCCTGCTCATTGCCATTATGTCTTACAAGAATATTGGTTTACAAGAGGTTGGAAATAACAATCCTTGTCTCTCAGTGTAGGTAGTTTGAAAAACACTGGCCTGCCTTTGTGTTGCACAATTCCTTACCCTGTTCTGGTAAATGTTTTAGCCAGTTCTCTTGGGTGCCACTAATTTCACTAGTGAGATATTCTGTTATATTTTATGCTGTTGGTTAACTACTCATGGTTATTAACTTCTACCATCACAAATGAAAACTATTATCCATCACTTATTAACTCTGGTGTTGACCAAACATTAAAGAAGGTAAAACATACTAACAGTCTTCTTTGGAAAGAATTGTAGCTTGAAGTAATAGGTGCATTTTTCATTATGTTCTTTGTATAAATTTTTTTAGGCTAAATTATAGACATCCCCCTGTGAAACGTGAATCTAGAACGTGTAGATGTTCTTTGGCACAGATGCAAAATGAGTAGAGAGTGGTTGTTGTTCTCATGTAAGTGCAAGGAGACAAGAGACCTTATCTCTTATGATCTTGGTATGTGGCACTTGTCTGTTGACCCTAATACCAAAGTCTGGTCATGTTATAGCAACTGTGTTACAGCTAAAGTGTTACAGCTCACCTGTCACAGCAGAAGTGTTACAGTTCTCATGTTTTAGCAGTAGTGTCACAGCTCTTGTGTGACAGCAGTAGTGTTACAACTTGAGTATTATTACAGAAATGTTCAAGCCCCCGTGTTACAGCTCCAGTACTACAGCAAGTAAACCATTTGCTGTAGTTTATTTGGGGCCTGCAGGGCTCTAGTCCGGGGAGATCAGACCAAAGAAGCACTTGAGACGATTGCCCAAGGAGTGTGGATGGGTGTGTGCTTATGGAGGCAAAAGGGGCAGAGCTCAATCCTCTGTGCAAGTGAGATTTTTGGTCAGCGTTGTTCTGATTGGTGGAAAGTTTGTCAAACAGTGATGGTCCCAATTTTAATCCTGGGTGTGGCTTGCCAGTATGGTTTCATTTTCTTCTGGGAGTGGATGTGTCTGCGCACGCTGTGTCATGCCAGAGCATTTGGATGTGCTTGGGGCTTGACCCTCAGCACTCTTTTTATTGTGTTTGGTCATTACCCAGTTTCTGGATGGCTCCAGGTTCATTTATTATTACAAGCCTTTTCTGAGACGGTAGTAGAGGCCAGGGGACATTGAAGAGAACCCTGAACTTGGGACTTGGAGTCACAGACACTTGTTTTGTAGCTGCATGACGCAAATAAGTTAGACAATCTCTCGGAGCTGTTTTCTTTTCTAACATGGACACGTGTTGTCTACCCTGTGTGCAGCTTGACACACTTGGGCATTTTAGTGTTTGCCTTACAGCTTTGATGCTGCCTTGTCCTGTAACCTGTTAACTCTCTCAAGACATCTCCCCTTTCTTTTTCTGTATCCTTGGTGCTATTTAGAAATTATGACTGGGAGTTTATCCAGTTCATTCTAAGGTCCTCAATCTCTTGTTTGTTCAGTGTTAAGTGAACGTTGGGTAAATAAACTTAAAAATAAGAATCCACCCTAGTGTCTTCCACATCTTTCAGTGTCTGCTCCCTGTAGTCGCTCCATAAGTATTTTAGTGTTTCAGTGACAGCAGTGTTACTTAAGTGCAGACACGTGTTTTTCTGTCTGAGCTGGAATATAAATCTAATTACTTCTCTCTTGCAATGGATGGTTATTTTGTAGGAGAAAAGAATATGATAATTTAGACCATGAATGAAGTGAAACCCTAACAATTAAATGTGTGAAATTGAAGTATCTGTGGCAATTTTGAACTTGTTACATTTTTACTCTTTTATATAAAACCTAGTTGTCCTGAAATTTGCAGCTCTTTTGATGTCTTCAATGGAATTTCAAAGTATCTTATTTTCACTTAAATGTTGTATAAATAGTTTTACAGTATTACAG
Organism: Galemys pyrenaicus; assembly: GCA_019455555.1. NCBI lineage: Eukaryota > Metazoa > Chordata > Mammalia > Eulipotyphla > Talpidae > Galemys > Galemys pyrenaicus. The sequence goes on from JAGFMF010011624.1 coordinate 1,420,816, forward strand.
TATACGTTACACTATTTAGGAATGCTCATTCATAAGAACAGTGGATGGCACTATTGGTTCATATCTCTGAAGTAATTATTGTTAAATTGCATGCTGGTTTAATAAATGCCTTGAAATAAGTGGTCCAGTTAAAATATTTGGCAGTCCTGGGATGGAGTTTAATTTTAAATTTTGTGAATTGTTGTTTATGTAATCATTATTTCATATAAACGTTGAAATAGATTTATTTTCATAGTGATTTTAGATGAAGAAATGGCTGGTTTGTAAAAATCATTTCAAATTATAGCATTTATAGGATACCATTGTTCTCACTAATGTGCATGTCACTTACTACTTTTTTATTAAAGAAAATTACTTAATTTGAGGAAGGGAGAGTAATCTGGAACTTGGAGAAAAGGGCCAATATTTAAATTTTAGGTCCAGCATGAAAGAAACCTTAGTTGAAATCGATTCTGTAGAATGGTTAACAGTTTTTTTTTTTTTTTTTTTTCAGGTTAGTTGATAGATGGTATGGTGAAGACACATATTAATTATAAAAACTTACAGAAATTTTTACACTTTGGAAAGCTTATTTTATTTATCATGTAAAAAGTCTTTTATTTTTGCTCTTTGACAAAAGAGCCATGCCTCTGGGCATACGTTCATTCAACAGGTGTAGTTTAACATGTATTAAGTGCTGATGTATTCACTTGGTGTCTGCTCTTGAGAATCTCACAGAAAATAACTATAAAATATTCAGCTATAACATTTTTAAGTGCAATATTAGAGGAGTGAATAAACTTATTTTAGGACCATAAATGATTGTTTGCATGAGTCAGAGAGGGCTTACACTGAAAGTGATATTTAGGCTGTATCTTAAAGTATATAGGTGGGTTGAAAGGCAATTTAGACATGAGCGTTGGTATTGAATTGTACAGGGGTATGATCAGCAGTCAGACGGTGGTGTTTCGAGTAAAGGAATGGCAGGGTAAAGGCTAGGAAGAGGTAATTTGAGTTCGGATCTTGGCCTCCTTCATTTTGTCATTTGCTGTGTGGCATTGTATCAGTTATTCTACCTCTCTTTAGGTCTCAATTTTCTCATCTATTAAATGGAAATAATAATAGTGTTGTATTAACAGAGTATCTATTTAACGTTAACAGCACAATTCCTGGCATATAGTGTTTTTTTCAATGCCGTTTTTAAAGTTTTTACTGTCATAGCCATGCAGAAGACTTCATTGGATTGTCGTTTGCTTTAAACCACAAACCAGTAAGTGGCAGACTCATGACTCGAACCACATCATCTAACCAATTCTTTTTCCAGTAAGCCACAAGGACAGTGTTTGAACACCCAGTTGTCTATCTTGCATTGGAACTGTAATTTAGTTAATTGAAAATAAAGCCAGTTAGGTCTCAGGAAAAAAAAAAAAATTCCAGACAAAACTAGAGGATAGCTTACTAAATCTGAGAAAGATGCTCTGGGCTCCAGATTGTTAGAGAATGGGAAACATGGGCTGATCCAGTGAGTCCGTCAAGTGGAGATGGGTTTAGGGAATTCTGCTCTGTCCTCCCATTCACCGTCATTTGACTCTAGAGATGCATTAAGTTTATCCGATGAGACGGAATTTGAATTTCCTATACTGAAGTTTAAAGGATGGAATTGCTAAATAGAATAGATTCCTCAATGGATAAGTGACAGTTTTACTCTTGTCTTGTGTGTGTATGTATGTGTGCGTGCGCGTGTGTAAATTGCATATGAGTTAGGGTTTATGGAAATGAGTTGCATTTGCAAGGGCACAGTGGGAGTGGATGATTGGGTATATCAAAAGAGCTACCATCTGTCAATTTTCCTGTTGCTTCAAGAAAACTTGTTTTCCAGCCCTATCCGGAAAGGAAAATACACCATAAGACTTGTGTAGTCCAATTTTAATTAAGTGTAAATGGGTGCATAGATAATTGTGGATAAAGGTCTTTAGTTTTATTTTTCCAATACACAAATAATATATATATATGATATTTACTTTGGATACCACTGGGCTTTTATTTTACTACATCTCAGCATGGTAGCACCATTGTTTTATTTTTTCTGATCCTGACAAAGCAGAATGTTGTGTTTGGCCTTTTGAAAAGCCAATAGTGCATGTAGTTAAGACCTCATTTACTTTATCTGATGAAGTAGTCTCAGAGGAATGTGTAAAGTTTTTCTCTAGATCCACTAATAAAACTGGTTTTAATGCAAGACCCTTCCTTAAAATCCTGGCTTCTGTTTTTAAATGTAGGTTGGTGATTGGTATTATATTATGTTTTGTGGTTCTTTTTAGGTTAACCTGAACGTAAGTATTAATTATTAGTGAGGCTGTGGTTTGAGAAAATCTTTCTAGTTTGTAAAGTTCTTTTTACAGATAGTTCTGTTACTTCACTTCAGAAAAACACAAACTATCTGAAATAGAATTTTTATCTGTTCTGTCTCCATTTCCTTTTCCCATCCCTGCTGTTCCTCCCCCTTCTCTGGTGCATCTAATAAAGGTTATGAGGACAAGTTATGCAAAGATGGATTTATTTATTTAGGGCCAGTAGCCCCATGTGAATGTAAGATATCCCCATTGAATATTGGTGGTCTTCCTTACTCATTGAATTGTTCATGTATTTGTTTATTTTTTTGCTCATTATTCATTTATTCAACAAGCATTTGCAGAACATCTGTATGTATCAAGTACTCAGTGCAATTAAAAAATACAAAGCTTACCTAGTTTATCTTTGTCCTCCAGCATCTCAGTGTAGGATTGTTTAATTGGTAAGGCATTCTGTTTTGGTCTTCGTGGAATATGATAGTTTTTTTTTTTTGGTATGTATGGGACTTAGAGTTGTGTAACTAGAAAACACCACAGATACACAGTTAATATATATGATTATAATAGGACTTGCAAAACATATGATGCCTGAAAATGTTTTATAATGTACAGTGTATTATGCATACAATATATGCATATAATAAACTACATTTTAATAGTGTGCAATAGAATAAATCTAACAAAAGAGGTAAAGGACCTCTACAAAGAAAACTATAAAACATTGCTAAAAGAAATAGAAGAAGATACAACGAAATGGAAAAATATCCCTTGCTCATGGATTGGAAGAATTAACGTCATTAAAATGGCCATCCTA